>OX940983.1:3534099-3867018 GCA_954871275.1 Leptopterna dolabrata
AAAAAATTGAAAGAAAAAGTATAATTTTGTCATCTCTTTATGGGCTGTGATGCCCTGGGGGGCTTAACTTTATTGATTCTACGAGTAGTTTACACTCTTGTTTGGTGCGCCGAATGATACTGATGATCTTCGAAAAGTGATAAATCAGCTGTTCCTCAGAGCCTGACGAGAGAAGCTCGGTTCGTTCTTACTGCTGACGGCTCTGCCTTCTTTTCCCAGTTGTTTCGAGGCTCCGCGTGTGCGAGGGCCGCTAATGGGAAATGGACGTGGGGAACTGCTGGCCTCCGACCTTATTGGCCAACCCTGGGCGCCCCTTCAGCCTCCAGCCGACTCGAATAAGTTCGATTATCAATCGCCTTCGCTCTCGGCTCCTTTGCAAATCCCCGACTTCAAGGACTTGAACGGCAGTAAACAACGGTGAGATGCTGACTGATGGATGCACATGGTGGACCAATTCGAAATAACCCCCCCTCCACCCCCATTCACCCTGTAACCCCCCCCCCCCCCCTCTTTAATACCGCCTTGCATCCAAACTATTTTAACCCTGTGGGTTCAAATATGCACACCGCACATTTCGCAACCGTCGTAGAAGAACGTCACAACTAAAAAAACGCTGCAAAGTCCCTTGTCACATGGGGTTTATTATTCTACAGAAATGTTGGCTGTACATTTATTGTTTGTTTCATGTGAAATAATTGAAATAGCTATTTCTGATGGTTTCCACCAATTTTGGCCCCCAAAACACAAATTAGGTAGGTACGATCTTTTTTTTTTTTCAAATTATCTTTGATCATTGGTAGTGCCATCATTTAATCGTCTTGATCCACGTGTTGACACTTTTTTCTAGCGTTATTCTACAAATTGATGGTGATTTCGCAGGTATTTGACTCATAAAAAATCAATTTTGGGAGCTGAACATCTGGTACAACCTCAATTTTCCACTCCTTGGCCAAAATCGACTTCATATTCGATCTTCTCGTCCCCAAAAACATGGAAAACGATACCTCAAAAGCTCATGTTACCAAAATGTGCTAAACGCAAAAAGTACCTATTTTCACACACATTTTCACTCATAACACCCCTGGGTATATTCCGATCGGGCTGAAAAGTTTCGGGGACACAACTAGGGCCCAAATGGAGCATGTGTGCGAAAGAACGACTTTTTTAGACCGAAAATGAAGCCTGTACACGTGATACGGCGGACGGCGGACGGGCGTACGGCGGGACGGCGGACGGACATTGCATTTTTTGAATCTACACACCTTGAAACGGAAAAGAAAAAAGTTTGAGGGGGTGTTATAAAAATTTTTTGCTGAGCGATTACATAGGTGTATTATTCACAGAATAATGAACCAAACGCTGCAAATCCCTGCACAACGGTTTATTATTTTGTACAGAATACCCTTTCTGTTACAGATCACAGCTCTCTGTATAGATAACCAGTCTATATAAAATAATATGTACTATTCTTTACATATTATGTAGATCGCAGACCCTCCGTAGGTTAGTACCTATCCCCGTACTCGTTACTAGGTACCTACCTAAATCACGAGTTAAATGTTGCTAAAATAATTCTGCCGATGAAAAACAGTACCTAACAAAAATGAACACACATAATGAAATTCTGAAAAGAAATTGTTGATGAGGAGTGAAAAAAGTTGCAAAAGTACCTACCAACAAACTCCAGCCCCTTCTACGTAGATGGTATAATGAACCGTTGTGTAATAATTTACCGTTGAGTAATGATTTACCGTAGTAATAATTTACCCATCAATAATACTTCAACGTTTGTTCAAGTTTCACTACCTACCAACAAACTCCAACAGAGCCATCATTTTTCAAATGAAATAATATCACAGAACAACCAACTCGACTTCATACTCCGCCAAGTAATCAGGTGATCCCTACCAATGATTTATCTCCGGCAAATTTCTATCGTCGGCGCGTTCCTGGTAACGAGATTTGGTTTGAATGTAATTTCATTCACACTGGAGTCGAAAAATGCCTGTCGGTGCAAACTTCGGGGCCTTACTGTGAACGAACGGCTGGACGTACGGTGCTCCGGGTGGTCTTAAAAAACTCGTAAGTTCAAGAACTATTTAAAACCGTAAAAAGATTCACGTAAAAAAAGGTATAGGCGTTCTGAAAATGTCAACCCCTATTTGAACCCCTCAGAGATGACTGTCAGTACGTCGAGCTTCGAGGACCAACTAGACCCCGAACGGAACCTATGACCCGAATTTCATCAATTTTGTTTCATGGTAAAGTGGCCCGTACGGCGTACGGCGGACAGACAGAAATATTTTTATTGCAGTTTTTTGATTCTACATACCTTGAAACGTAAACCATCAAATTTTGAGGGAGGGGGGTAAGAATTATTTTTTCCTTGCTCGATTCCAATGGCTCATTATTGAAAATAATAAACCATATAAATTCTAGGGAATCGCGATCAAAGTTTTTTCACTTGCTTTTTCGCATCTGAATCTCCTTAAATCTCCTAAACTGGGTCCTTACCCTAATATTTTTTGTCTGTAGGACCACCCTAGCCACCCGTAACCAAAAAAAGTATTTTTGGTCCATTATCCAGGCCATAAATGCCTTAATTAACTCGAAAATTGCAGATGTTACTTTTTCCACATTTTAATTCGAACAAAGGAACAAAGAAAAGTTTTGTTTAACAATAATTTCGTTTCTCAACTTGCATGATATAGGTGGATCATCAAATTACATACCTAGTTAGGTAGAATTAGAACACGATCTGAATATTAAACTTGGAGGTAACTTTCAAATTACTTACCTAAGATAAGAATGAGATCATAACTGTTTAACACTCCATAAAATATCACGCCTTTCAGAATTTTTTTTCCCCTTAAAGTCAAGTTCTGAATTTAAACTTCTATAAATCACTGACTTATTAGGTAAACATCACAGTCATAAACTAGACTAGGTGAAAATCAGTCATGCAAAAAATTAACAGGCAGACTGTTCCGAACCACAAGAATCAAAGAATAATTGGACGGCGTTATTCAAATACCAGGTAAGCGCCAAAACCTCAAAATTGAGTTTTTGGTATGGCTGGATTCAGCTCTTCGAGATCTTTCGAACTGGAGTGGTCTCGCACTCATATCTCAACTGCATCGATTATTACGGCCAATCGATTTAACCGATGGCCGCCTAATCGATCATTTTAATTTTGCAAATAACAGTTTAACGCCAGATTCATCTCATTAGTCCTCAGATTTCCAGGTAACCACCAAAAACAGGAATTTGAAAACCAGCTAAGCGCCAAAACATGTCACTCTAGTTTGGAATTCCAAGGTAAACGCCATATGATGGCGTTTTATTGTAATAATTTACTTCACTGGTTTTATAATAAAAGTTTGTGTTCAAACTCCTGTTTTTTCCTGTCCTTAAATTTTTTTTCCAAAAGAAATATAAAAAAATGCATATTAGTTGGGTGAATTTAGCCGGAAACCTATTATGTTCATAAATTCTTCCACTATCGTTTAGTGCACTATAATAATATATGAAAAATATTACAGTATTACATCCTAATACAATGTACATGTACATGTAATTACAATGTACATAATATGTACATTGAAAATGTAAGGCGACGAAAAGTTTTGGATAAAGGCGTTTACTGGATATTTACTTGTTTATTATCTAGCAATTTCATTTTTTGCAAAAACCAGTTAAACGAGAAAAACGGCGTTTTCCTGGAAGTTGAATGTTCAAAAATCATCTTACATCAAATTTCGATAAACAGGTAAGCGACAAAATGGCGTTTACCTGGTAATTGGTTATTAGCGTACCCTTCATTCCGAGTTTTGCAATTCTCAGGTAAGCTTAAAAAAAAACCAGTCATGCAGCATGACTTAATGAGCGAATTTTCAAAGAAATATTCGAATTAATGGCTATGGTTTTGAATAAAGGAAAACTTCTTCCTCCTACTGTTAGTACCTAAATTGAATAATTTGAAATAGATTTTTTCTTTCGTCTTCCTTCTAGTAATACGTGGGCCGGTACTTGTCTATCTATGAAGGTATCATAACAATTATATGTCAAATGGGAAATTCAAGGAGTTGTACTAATCGTTTGCCTCCCCCTTTTTTGCTTCGAACTCTCGTCTTCAATTAATACTTCTCACATTTTTCAATCTGACCACTCTAAGGGGGTGGGGGGGGGGGGGTAAGAGTTTAAAGATTATCCTAGTTTTGGGTAATTTTTGCGCACTTTAAATGCTCTAATTTAAGAACGGATTTAGATATCTAAAATCCGATTTCACCATCGTGTTCAGCGTGCAAAAACCTTTAAAATGAGGGGTCACTTGTTAGAAAATAACATTTTGGGGATTTTTGGGTAATTTTTGCGCACTTTAAATGCTCTAATTTGAGAACGGATCAAGATATCTAAACTCCGATTCCACCATCGTGTTCAGCGTGCAAAAACCTTTAAAATGAGGGGTCACTTGTTGGAAAATAACATTTTGGGGATTTTTGGGTAATTTTTGCGCACTTTAAATGCGCCAAAACCCTCCTTAGAGTAGGCCAATTTCGCCCATCTTCGAACTTAGCCTTTCGATTGCCAAGATAGATTTTTTGTGCAAATTTGAGCTGTTTATCTCAATTCTATCGAGAGTTATCGTCTGGAGTGACACATATATATATAAATATATAAAAAAAGTGTTAAATTTCAGGAATCGTTTTAGAATGGTCTGAAACGGATTTCTATGAAGAAAATTTCCAAAAATTTATATTATTTAAATTTCGAAGCCATTGCAATAGCTTCATTTTTTTGAAAATTCGCTAAAAGGGTACAAGGGCTCATTTTTGAGACTTCAGGACCCAAGAATCGTGTAGAGCACATCCAAAAACCCCTAAGTACCAACTTTCACCAAGACAACCCCAATACAATTTCTGTAACAGGCTGAACAGTCCTAATAACTTTGATCGCAATTTCCCAAAAATCAACTTTTGTCGCTTACCGGGTATTTGCATAACGCCGTCCAATTATAAAATCATTATAAAACATTATTATAGGAAAACAAAGTAGCTTCCAAAATTGAATCGTATGTTTTAATTATTAGCACAGAAGTTATTTACCAATTTGAAAAAAAAAACAAGCACCTCACTGTCCGATGGCCAGAACTCAACTGAGTTGGCACGTTCTTCCACGAACTGAACTGAACTTCCCCCCCTAATCGGATAACGTATCATCAGCGCTTAAGCGTAAACAAAACGAACTGCGATAATCACCGTCTTCTACATACATTCTGGACGCCTTCCTGCCGTCCATAACCGCCGATCCATAGCCTTCGATAACTCACAAATCGAAAATTTTGAGTTATGACGTTCTTCTACGACGGGTGCGATTTGGCGTCAGAAAAGACCTGGTGGGTCACTTTCGCCTGTTTGTTCGTTTACCAGTTTTTACTGGTAATTGCAACCATAGGCACCTAACTAGTTCATAGGACGATGTGTCTGAGAGCCAAAACTCATATTTTATGTAATGCTGAGAATAAATTGGCAGTGCTTTGTCAAAGTGAATATACCGTCTTTTGAACTCAGCTTGGCTGAATTTTATTATATTATTAGAATGTTTAAAACGCTGCAAATCCCTGCACAACGGTTTATTATTTTGTATAGAATACCCTTCTGTTACAGATCACAGCTCTATGTATAGATAACCCGTCTATATAATATAATATGTACTATTCTATACATATTATGTAGATCGCAGACCCTCCGTAGGTTAGTTCCTAACCCCGTACTCGTTACTAGGTACCTACCTAAATCACGAGTTAAATGTTGCTAAAATAATTCTGCCGATGACAAACAGTACCTAACAAAAAGAAACACACATAATGAAGTTCTGAAAAGAAATTGTTGATGAGGAGTGAAAAAAGTTGCAAAAGTACCTACCAACAAACTCCAGCCCCTTCTACGTAGATGGTATAATGAACCGTTGTGTAATAATTTACCGCTGAGTAATGATTTACCGTAGTAGTAATTTACCCATCAATAATACTTCAACGTTTGTTCAAGTTTCACTACCTACCAACAAACTCCAAAAGAGCCATCATTTTTCAAGCGAAATAATATCACAGAACAACCAACTCGACTTCATACTCCGCCAATATAATCAGGTGATCCCTACCAATGATTGGCCGTATTCACAAATTCCTATTGTGGGCGCGTCTCTGGTTACGAGATTTGGTTTGGATTGTATACAATTTCATTCACACTGGAGTCGAAAATGCCTGTCGGTGCAAACTTCGGGGCCTTACTGTGAACGAACGGCTGGACGTACGATGCTCCGGATGGTCTTAAAAAACTCGCAAGTTCAAGAACTATTTAAAACCGTAAAAATATTTACGTAAAAAAATGGTATAGGCGTTTTGAAAATTACAACCCCTATTTTGAACCCCTTAGAGATGACTCCCAGTAACGTCGAGCTTCGAGGACCAACTAGACGCCGAACGGAACCTATAACCCGAATTTCATCAATTTTTTTTCATGGTAACTAAGAAAAGTGGCCCGTACGGCGTACGGCGGACAGACTGAAATATTGGTTTATTATTTTCAATAATGAACCATTGGAATCGAGCATGAAAAAAAAAATTCTTACCCCCCCTCAAAATTTGATGGTTTACGTTTCAAGGTATGTAGAATCCAAAACTGCAATAAAAATATTTCTGTCTGTCCGCCGTACGCCGTACGCCGTACGGGCCACTTTTCTTAGTTACCATGAAAAAAAATTGATGAAATTCGGGTTATAGGTTCCGTTCGGCGTCTAGTTGGTCCTCGAAGCTCGACGTTACTGTGAGTCATCTCTAAGGGGTTCAAAATAGGGGTTGAAATTTTCAAAACGCCTATACCATTTTTTTACGTAAATATTTTTACGGTTTTAAATAGTTCTTGAACTTGCGAGTTTTTTAAGACCATCCGGAGCATCGTACGTCCAGCCGTTCGTTCACAGTAAGGCCCCGAAGTTTGCACCGACAGGCATTTTCGACTCCAGTGTGAATGAAATTGTATACAATCCAAACCAAATCTCGTAACCAGAGACGCGCCCACAATAGGAATTTGTGAATACGGCCAATCATTGGTAGGGATCACCTGATTATATTGGCGGAGTATGAAGTCGAGTTGGTTGTTCTGTGATATTATTTAATTTGAAAAATGATGGCTCTATTGGAGTTTGTTGGTAGGTAGTGAAACTTGAACAAACGTTGAAGTATTATTGATGGGTAAATTATTACTACGGTAAATCATTACTCAACGGTAAATTATTACACAACGGTTCATTATACCATCTACGTAGAAGGGGCTGGAGTTTGTTGGTAGGTACTTTTGAAACTTTTTTCACTCCTCATCAACAATTTCTTTTCAGAACTTCATTATGTGTGTTTCTTTTTGTTAGGTACTGTTTGTCATCGGCAGAATTATTTTAGCAACATTTAACTCGTGATTTAGGTAGGTACCTAGTAACGAGTACGGGGTTAGGTACTAACCTACGGAGGGTCTGCGATCTACATAATATGTATAGAATAGTACATATCATATTATATAGAAGGGTTATCTATACATAGAGCTGTGATCTGTAACAGGAGGGTATTCTATACAAAATAATAAACCGTTGTGCAGGGATTTGCAGCGTTTTTTTATTGCAGTTTTGGATTCTACATACCTTGAAACGTAAACCATCAAATTTTGAGGGGGGGTAAGAATTTTTTTTTTCATGCTCGATTCCAATGGTTCATTATTGAAAATAATAAACCAAAATGAGGAACTTTCACGTTTGAATAATGACGAAATGTTTCATACTTTTCATTTCAAGTGTCCTGGAGTACTGTGACCAAAAATACCTTTGTCTCAAAGGTTGATTGCGATTGATAACCGTTTTCTGTCTCAACGTGAGTTGTGTCACCACTGCTGTGTTGGTGATAGGTGGGATATAGTTGGGATAGGTACTCGAGGATGTTGGAAAAGACCTTTAAGGACTACAATAACACTGAATTAATATAAGCGCATGGACACTTAGCTGGGTTGATATTTTCATTATCTTGGCAGTAACAGGATGATAATGTGTAAGGGGTCGCACGTCAAAATTGAAAATCTCTTGTTTTCCAAAATGCTAATGAAGTTGATGTCAGGTAGAAAACGCTGCAAATTATTACAGAAGGGTTTGTTATATTCAGTAAAGATTCCCTTTCTGCGTATATTTCACGAAAAGTTATATGGTTTCTCGCTGCATCATATCACGAATATTTCTTTGAAAATTCGCTCTTATAGCCATGATGCATGATTGGAAATTTCTATTTGAAATGGGTTTCCGCACGATTTGTCGCGAGTCATTTAGTTCTTATGAGGTGTGTGTTTTCGTGTAATTGTGAATCATCATTTTTGTCCACCAGTATTAATTTCGGTTAGTAGAGTTGAAAAATTATGTTCGAAGTAATATCTTCTGTATTATATATGACTGCCGATGTGCTACCTGTACCATGAGCGTCAAATACACTCTCTCTGTGTTGTGATGAGTGCACGGATTTCATTATTGACAGGGCGCTCAATACAAAATTTCTAGGAGACTGAATATTGTACGAAAGACGCGAAGAATCCCTGAAAGCATCAAATGTATCACGATCAAAAGCAATTTCCCACGAGGGCCAACGGTAATTCGGCGAATGTTATGGAATTTATCCGACGTTTACAAGCCTCTTCAACTTCCCCTTTTATCACCGGGAAAATGTAATTGGGATTCACTAGAGTGCCGAGTCAACTCTTGAATAAAATAACGCTCTGAATGTCGTTTTCCCCCCCTGTCGACCTCCTACCACCGAAAAACCCGTCGAAATGAGTTCGCCAAACGCGTTTTTCAAGAGACGCAGTTTCGCTTAGTCAGCCGTAAAAAAACTGAGTCTGATTCACATGTATATCTCAAAGAGGGCGTTAATATAAATTAGTAGATAGGTGCGCAGAGGTGGGAGTTATCAGTGGTTGACTTACAAAATTTCCAGCCTTTCAGGGTCTTGGAGAAATAAATTCGAAGGGTGGAAGTTTGAGAATGATTGCTATAGAGTGACTTTGTGCTGATTCATAAAATTAGGTAACATACCAATTTGATATTTGAAAATTTTCGCCCCCGAACGTTTTGGCTGTTCAAGTTTATTTTGCACCATCTCCCATTCCGTTTTGGAGCACGCAATTGTACCAAATTTACCCCAATTTAGGGCGATAATTCAATTTAAAATAAACTAAACTTCGACTTTTTTAGAGGAAAAATATTTGTGGTTACCTGTAATTATTTATTATTAAACTGTCCTGCAAAAAAAACCTGTTATTCTGATTTACTGAGGCTAAAAATGCCTGGCCTGTAGAGAGAATTATTTTCCTCGATGTTTCATTATTTTCTGTACAAGAACCCCCACTAGATCAGTGTTCTAAACGCTGCAATTTCGGAACTCCCACCACTGTGCAAATGAGTGACGAGAAGAGTCCAGCATAAAATTCATCGGAATCCAGTTGTACGTTTCTTCTACGCTTAAGAAAACATTTCGTTGAAATATCGATGGTAGTTTGGAACTGGCCCGTTATCGGCGAGTTTATGAACGTCTCAACTAGTTCAGAGTAACTGAACACCCTGTACGATTTTCCTGGATCCAAAAAAGGTATCTCAGATAATTATTAGGACTCGATCGAAAAAAAAAAACATCAACAAGGGCATGAATAAAATAGTATAATTGCAGCCCTGTTATCAATAATTATCGTCATAGAGAAAATACCAGAGAGACCAATACCTGAGAAAACCATGCCAGAGCTTTTGCTAGTATCTCAGACTAGCAAAATCCATTTAATAAAACAAACATCATTGGCATTGGTCTCTCTGGTATTTTCCCTGTGACGATAATTATTGATAACATGGCTGCAATTGTACTGTTTTATTCACGCGCTTGTTGATGGTTTTTTCGATCGAGTCCTAATTATCTATTTTGAACGAACCTAAAAACCAAAATCCAAACAGATTCAAAATTTTTTAAGAGTTCTAGCCCGTTTTTTAGCCCTTTAAGTTGTACAGTTTTAATATAATTTTCGTTCTAAACCGAGCAGACATTTACCGAATTTCTGTGGTTCGGAATCGTCGCTGTTGACCCTCTCCCTCGAGGGTCATTAGTACATCTTAAGTTAATGATAATATCATGTGGTTGTATTCAAACTAACCTACACAAAGACCCTATTCATATGGAATCACTCAGTCTAACAACGCAATAATTGAAGAGAAACCGGTTTTCTGAAGAGAAAGATCTCAGCTTTCGCAGAAGAGCCTTTCGAGTGGAGCCTTTGCCGCTCAGAGCGCCTGCTAAATCCCTCGTTAGCCTCCAAAATACATTATGCATCCCAAATATATTTAATATGGAGATTTAATGGAGGAGGCGGTTTTACCTAATCAGCGGGCCACGAACTATACAGAACCCTCCTCCAGGTGGTATCCACTTCAAACCCCAACTCTGCTCTCGTCCCCCTTCATAACATCTCTTGCCTTCTTCGCGTTGCACCTCAGAAAAGGGCGAATAAGTAGCAGACTTATATATATATATATATATATATATATACAAAGCATTGAATACCTCGGCGTGAATAAAGACGTTCTCATCGCCAGTTTTGCCTTTCACTCAGAGATGAGAAAATATCCTATGCACATCAATTTTTAACAATTCTGATGGAGTGATGTGTTAATTAGAGTTCGAATCAATATTAATCTTCGGAAACTCTACACTACATATATAATGATTCCTATAAATTAATACTAATTATGAGGAATGAGGTTGAGATGGAGAGCAGCTTGGGCGTTTTGGTTTATTATTCTGTGAATAGTACACCCATGTAATCGCTCAGCAAAAAAATTTTGTAACCCCCTCAAATTTTTTCTTTTGCGTTTCAAGGTGCGTAGATTCAAAAAACGCTGCAAAGTCCTTGTCACATGGGGTTTATTATTCTACAGAAATGTTGGCTGTACATTTATTGTTTGTTTCATGTGAAATAATTGAAATAGCTATTTCTGATGGTTTCCACCAATTTTGGCCCCCAAAACACAAATTAGGTAGGTACGATTTTTTTTTTTTTTTTCAAATTAACTTTGATCATTGGTAGTGCCATTTAATCGTCTTGATCCACGTGTTGACACTTTTTCTAGTGTTATTCTACAAACTGATGGTGATTTCAGACGATTTCGCAGGTTTTTGACTCATACAAAATCAATTTTGGGAGCTGAACATCTGGTAGAACCTCAATTTTCCACTCCTTGGCCAAAATCGACCTCATATTCTATCTTCTCGTCCCCAAAAACATGGAAAACGATACCTCAAAAGCTCATGTTACCAACATGTTGCTAAAACGCAAAAAGTACCTATTTTTACACACATTTTCACTCACAACACCCCTGGGAATATTCCGATCGGGCTGAAAAGTTTCGGGACACAACTAGGGCCCAAATGGAGCATGTGTGCGAAAGAACGACTTTTTTAGACCGGAAATGAAGCGGCGGACGGCGTACGGCGGACGGCGGACGGACATTGCATTTTTTGAATCTACGCACCTTGAAACGGAAAAGAAAAAAGTTTGAGGGGGGGTTATACAAACTTTTTGCTGAGCGATTACATAGGTGTATTATTCAGAGAATAATAAACCAAAATGCAATGTCCGTCCGCCGTTCGCCGTATCACGTATACCGCCTTCATTTTAGATCTAAATAATTCGTTCTTTCGCACACACGCTCCATTTGGGCCCTAGTTGTGTCCCGAAACTTTGTAGCCAGATTGGAATGTACCCAGGGGTGGTATGAGTGAAAATGGCTATAAAAATAGGTACTTTTTGTGTTTTTTAGTAGCATGTTAGTAACATGATCTTTTGAGGTATTTTCCATTTTTTTGGGACGAGAAGACCGAACATGAAGTCGATTTTGACCAAAGAGTGGAAAATTGAGGTTCTAACGAAGTTGGAGCCTTAAATTTACGTTAAATTTTGGTCTAAAATCGTCGTTTTTCCGCACACAGTTTGGGCCCCCATTTGGGAACACGTTTGAGTCCTTGTTGTGCTCCGAAACAGGCAGCCCGATCGACACAAACCCAGGGGTGTTACGGGAGAAAAATGTGTGTAAAATTATAGGGTTGAACATTAGTAAACATGAGCTGTGAGGTATCATTTTCCATGTTTTTTAGGGCGAGAAGACCGAGTATTAAGTTGATTTTGGCCGAAGAGTGAAGAATTGAGGTTGTAACGAAGGTTAAGCTCCCGAAAATCATTTTTTATTAGTCAAAAACATGGAATATTGTCTGAAATCACCATACATTTGTATAATAACACTGTAAGTAGTGTTATATACAATGAATCAAGACAATTAAATGGTACTATCAATGCTCAAAAATAGTCTGTTAAAAAAACTGAGCCTAATTTGTGTTTTTGGGGGCCAAAATTGGTGGAGACCATAAAAAATAGCCATTTCAATAATTGCACATGAAAGAAACAATAAATGAACAGCCTAAATTTCTGTAAGGATGTGCAGTAGAATAATAAACCCATGTGACAAGGACTTCGCAGCGTTTTTTCTCTTATGTAAAATTGTATTACAACAATTTAAATGTAGCTCTCCGTGAGAATTCCAAAATTCCAAGTCCTTACTCAGGGGATTGGTTTGAATATGAGAATTCAATGTAATCAAGGTTAAATAACCGCTAAGGGTAGAAGTAGGTGGTGACGAGTCTGTATCAATGTGTGAAAATGATTGCCTTCAAACTCACCAACTCCAGGATCTGGGCTCACGTGTCTCAAGGGGATTTTTATATCAATCAAAGCCAACCCCCTCCCCCCCCCCACTAAATTAGTGGCAGGATCTGTTCCTTTGATGTAGGTTCGTAACAGCTCGCAAGAACTGTTAAGAGTGCGATGTAGGCTAATGGGGGATACAGCCGGTTGCCGAGGTGGTTGGGTACGTATGGGGCTGGCGGCTGAGGTCGTCTGTTCGAACCCCATCGCCACCTCGTTCCAACCCAGGGTGGCTAGGCAATGTGTAGCCTTGTGCAAAATGATGGGGTCAAATTCTGGCCCTGTTGAGAGGGCTGCCGAATTCTTCGGTGATTGAAAAATCGTTAAGTTCTGGGCATGCGCTAACGTAGTCCTTATAACTCCCATTCCCCGGCTTGTTCGATCGGCAGATGAAGCTTATAACAGCCATTCAACTGCATGTTATGACAGGACCTTTTCAAGAGTGTTTGCGGTTAAAGTAATTGTAAATCTGCGCACGCGCCGATCCGATCTCTTGTTTTCATTCAACCGGTTGGTATCTCGTCCAATTTCTCCCAAGGTTGACAGGTAACTGGGGTGACAGTGCTTCCTGGGTACCGTCCGACTATATTAATTAAAGTGACGTGACGAAGTTCATTGACGAAGTTTTTTCCGTGTCTTCGTGCACGTGAAATAATTATGAATAAAAAGCGAAGGACTGTCCGAAACCCTCGTCCATCGTCGGAGAAATGAGATTCAACTCGTCCTCCCATTCTGTCGTCCCCTCACTTGTTTTCCCCACTCAAAAACCTTTTGTTAGGACGAGAAAAGAGTCGAGCAGGGAAACCCGCGAAGAGGAAAAACGTGGGTGGTCAGTCATGTCGGAACGTGTTCATTCGTTAATATCCCCCCCCCCCCCCCCTTTCAGTTTTTTTTCGAACAGTGGGCGGGGGGAAGCGCCATAAGGAATAATGGATAAGCTACCCTCAAAAGTCCCCATTACTCGTTCTAAGGGGAACGAAGGAGTCCAACTATGAATAATACAACAGAAAACCCCCTCGAGCCGCCACCAGTGCCTTTTCTGCCAGTGACATTTTCCATTTTCACTCCCCATGAGAATTGGAAGCTCCTATACCTGGGTTGCCTTGTGTGATGCTCGGTTTTTGAGGATGCCTCGTTCTGATAGTTTATTCATGCAACGCTTATTTATTAGGGTTCAATGTCACGTTGAGGATTAGACTCGGGGTTACTTTGTTCGGTTGGAGAATCCAAATTGGTCGAGGGCCTTCACCAGAGTATGATAATCAGAGTGGTTCTAAACCAACCCTACAAACTAAGAAGTTTTATAGAGTATTTCGCGCTGATCAAGAATATAATTAATCATAATATGGTCTAGAGCATGGCGTAATGGAGTATGAGCAATATATCGATTGCATGGCTCGGCTTTGGTACTACGGGTGGAATTAGTTTTCCGCGTTCATAATAGGTAGTATTTTGTAGAATATTTTATTTATTTATTATACGGGCGAAAATTTCCCACTTTACAAATGTATAAATTACTATAAACCAATTTCACCCAATTCCAAACAATACGCATCATTTTAGCGAATTTTCAAAGAAAATGAAGCTATTGCAATGGCTTCGAAATTTAAATAATATAAATTTTTGGAAATTTTCTTCATAGAAATCCGTTTCAGACCATTCTAAAACGATTCCTGAAATTTAACACTTTTTTATATGTATATATATATTTATATATATATGTGTCACTCCAGACGATAACTCTCGATAGAATTGAGATAAACAGCTCAAATTTGCACAAAAAATCTATCTTGGCAATCGAAAGCCTAAGTTCGAAGATGGGCGAAATTGGCCTACTCTAAGGAGGGTTTTGGCGCATTTAAAGTGCGCAAAAATTACCCAAAAATCCCCAAATGAAAAAGTCTGACAAGTGACCCCTCATTTTAAAGGTTTTTGCACGCTGAACACGATGGTGGAATCGGATTTTAGATATCTTGATCCGTTCTCAAATTAGAGCATTTAAAGTGCGCAAAAATTACCCAAAAATCCCCAAAATGTTATTTTCTAACAGGTGACCCCTCATTTTAAAGGTTTTTGCACGCTGAACACGATGGTGAAATCGGATTTTAGATATCTAAATCCGTTCTTAAATTAGAGCATTTAAAGTGCGCAAAAATTACCCAAAACTAGGATAATCTTTAAACTCTTACCCCCCCCCCCCCCACCCTCTTAGAGTGGTCAGATTGAAAAATGTGAGAAGTATTAATTGAAGACGAGAGTTCGAAGCAAAAAAGGGGGAGGCAAACGATTAGTACAACTCCTTGAATTTCCCATTTGACATATAATTGTTATGATACCTTCATAGATAGACAAGTACCGGCCCACGTATTACTAGAAGGAAGACGAAAGAAAGAATCTATTTCAAATTATTCAATTTAGGTACTAACAGTAGGAGGAAGAAGGTTAGGTAGGTATCTTATCAATTTATTATCAGTATCATACGAATATTTGATATTCAAAGGTAGGTAGGTACTTAACATGATAAAAATAATATCAATGAAGAAGGAAGGATCTACCTACCTAGTAGAGCAAATCTTGAACTGGTTTTAGATACCAGGCCTGAAATCGTAGTCAAGAGGAAAGGCCATTCAGAAGGAACAAGGAATCTACTCATAACAGTTTATAATTATTACGTAGGTAATTATATGAAATTAATACCTACGTACAAAATGATTGTGTAAAGAGTTCGTAGCAGTTAATAACAAATTATAACCACATGGATAAATTAGAAATCAAGGTAATAAAAAAATATTAGTAACAGGGGCATCTAGTAGGAATATACCTAATAATTATGTTCCAAAGCTACCAATAGGTACTGACCTTCTTTTGAAAAAATCACAATATTGGTAATTACCTACCGATCATGTGATTTTTTTTAACAATAAATTAACTAAATTTATGTATTATAAGGAACCTACTTAATACAATATTTTCCGTTGCCTACCTACTAGTTTTCTTGAGCTGACGGGAATTTAAAAAGGCATTCCTTCTTTGTGTTTCTGCATGGCGGCGGCATCCAAGCTTCCTTTTCTCTTTCATTCACTCGATCGCCTGATCCCGTTCTATGCAAACGCTTTCACTAGCCCGAAAAAACTCTATTACATCATACTTTTTTGTGTTTGAATTGTTCACATTGCAGTTCAAATTTGTAGATCAATCAAGAGAACCCACATGTTCTTCCAAGTGATCCTTCCAGAAACCACATCCTTCCTTCATAGTTTATTTCAAGATTGAGCCTGCATGAAAAACAACCTGCACTTGAAGCACTCATGATTTTCTATAACAACTCCTTTACCTACTGCACTCTCTTGAGTAGGTAAGTCAAAAGTCCTAACTACCCTATCCTACCTAATATGAACCCACAGCGATCAAATAAATAAGCACTTAGTACAATTACGTAATAAACAAACGGTAGAATCAGGATGGACAAAACGTACAAATTAAAATAAATACGAAGAGAATATACATAGAAAACCAAATTTTAGACCGAAGTTTTCCTTTATTCAAAACCATAGCCATTAATTCGAATATTTCTTTGCAAATTCGCTCATTAAGTCATGCTGCATGACTGGTTTTTTATTTACAAGAATAAATGAAAATCTGGATTCAGAGTAATAGTAATTAGGCCTTTGTCTTGAAAACTTGTTCACTCAAAGTAGGGTCAACTTCTGACAAACTTGCCGGACTTGCTGGCTTCTGATCAGGGGCCCACCGAGTAGATGATTTGTGGAAACCGCCCGGAGGAAGAAAATCTGCGTAAAATTTGGAGAATTAAAATTGGTCGAGGGCCTTCACCAGAGTACGAAACTAAGAACTTTTATAAAGTATTTCGCGCTGATCAAGAAATTACAAGGGTACTAATATAGTTAGTCATAATAATTATGGTTTAGAGTAATCCGTGGATTACATGGCTAGGCTTTGGCACTATGGGTGGGAAGTTGTCCTTGTTCATGATAGGTAGCATTTTGTAAGATATTTTGTTTATTTATTTATTTATTACACGGGCGAAAATTGTCCACTTTACGAGGTGTAAGTTACTATAAACCAACTTCACACTATTCCGAACAATACACATTATTTATAGAATAAGATAAAATCTGGATTCAAAGTAATAGTAATTTGGCCTGTCTCTTGAAAACTTGTTCACTCAAACAAAGTAGGCCAACTTCTGACAAACTTGCCGGACGGTTAAATTCCCGCTGGGATGTTGGGAGGCGGTCAGAATATAAACTTTTTTCTGCGCCAACGTTTCGGCAAATTTATTTGCCATCTTGAGGGCTATAAAACAACAGGAATCCAAAAACTAATGACAATTTTGAAGGAACTTATAATATATAAAACTAACGGTACTACCTAACTAAGAATAATGGGGATATATTGAAATTCAACAGAATAGAGTAGGTACAGACAGGTTAGTTAGTGTTTTCTTACGGATCTATTACTGTTTTAGGAAGGATTGAGAGAGAAGTGCGAGCTAGAAATAATATTCAGTGGGGGTTTAAGTGAATTATGATTGGAGATGATAAATTACTATGGTGGTCACAATCAACGTTGATGCTGGGCAAAAAGGTGAAAAGTTGGTAATAATTGACTCAGTGACAATGTGGACTTTGATTCGTGACAGGTTGCTGTAGGGATGTCTCAAAAGTATCGATACATATCGATACTTTTTTTCCCTGACATAATTATATCGTAGTATCGATAGGACCTTTTTACCAGTATCGGAGCCGATGCTTTTTTCTATCCCTCACATTTTATCAGTTTCAACACCTACGACGTGCAGGTTCTGTTGACAGTACCTCTAACTAGATTGCTGGGAAGACCAACCACTTCAACAAATTAAAGAACGTTGATGTACCACCACCTCCAGCTCTCAGTGAGAATCAGCTGTCCTCCATTTAGTAGGAAGGGCCAACAAAATGTTAACCCAACCAACCTAACTCAATAGTTTTTTGGTTGGATTTTCTTTGTTCTTTCTTGTTTTCTGATGTGGTTGTGCCGAATTAACGAAATAATGTCATGCCCTGTCTTGTCTTGTCAATAATTTTGAAAAACAAGTGCCCAAACAAAAAACAAGTTCCAAATAAGAAAGAAGTGATTTATTGTATTTGTTAATATTATATAATATATAATATTCACTGTCACGCTGATGGAGAGAGAACAAAAACGACATATCCACCCATTTTTGAAAAAGTATCAAAAAGTATCGATACTTCAAAATATCGATACTTTTTGAAAGTATCGTATCGATACTTTTTGATACTTTTAGATGTATCGATACGATATTTATATCGATGCTTTTGAAGTATCTGACATCCCTAGGTTGCTGTTAAATGTGAGGGAGTACAATTTGGCAGTTTGACAAGCAGTAGAAAAGGAGTTTTCATGTGGATAGATTATCCTAGCCCTTGTCACCTGTCCTTGGTGTCTCATGGCTGACATACTTGATGATAAAATCGGTTAGGTACCTGCGTATACTCAGGGAGGAGTGGCTGTATTGGAACCGGCATGTAACTGAAAACTAATAGGAAATGTATTGCATTCATACAAAGAAACTAGAAATTTGAATATCACAGAAGTGTTGTGACATAGGTATGTACCTTCATATAGAGGTAAGGGTTTTTGGTTCTGGGGTTTTCACTAATTCCCTATTGGAGGGAAGTCTACCCCAGTCCACAGATGTAAGATCTACCCTGGGCTGTCCCGTTTACCCTTTGGCAGGAAGATCTTAATCTCTAGAGATTACTTCCTTTGAGAATCAAGGAGTATATACACCTGGAATCCGAGGGTTGTGAATAATGCTGGACTTGATTAGTAATTTTAATTCTTCTGAAACAGAAGCGCTGTTTAATGAAGAGATACGAGTACTTGAATGAAATATATACATATAAATGTGTAACCTAATGCAAGTCCTACCTAAGCCCTCGGAATTGAGAATGTTTCGAATCCGCGATAAGTTTGGGGCTTTCGCGAGTCTCACGCGGGAGCGAACGGATAACATTTTTTTTAAATAAGTAATTCATTCTTTTATTGAAAAAAATACAAAGGGACACATTGTGGTACTAAACATTAAGAATACAGAGAAAATAATTACAGTAATGACCTACACTACAGCTTACCAATGCTACTCCCCCATATGAGGAAACCCTCGTCCTCGGGGGAGGAGTCATACTTCTTTATTGTAGGTACTTACAACGTCGGTCAATGATTAAGAATAATTACATACGACTTCGAGTGGTCTTATATCATGATTTATAATGACAAGTTATGGTTCAAAATCATTAAGTAACTTTTTCACCAGCCGTTTAAAAGAATCCAGAGTCGGGGCATTTTAATATTCATGGACAGACTATTATAAATTTTCGCGGAAATATCCAAACAATAGTCAAATGACTCCGACCTGTTTGTTGGTATCAGTCTTCGGTGATTGCCTGATGGCTGGTTCAGGCGACTCGACGGGAGCAGGCTTCTGCAGCTAGGATGGAGGGAATCTGTCAGGTTTCCTCCAAACGACCAGTCCAGAGAGTGAGAAGGATGGGCGCGATTAAAGCCTTGTTGCTTCTACGACGTCTGAGGAGAGATAGTAGAGAATAAGATAGGTGAGAATTGATGGGGTTTTAATGGTCAAATTTAAAATTTGAAAAAACCATCGTAATCAGGACACAACCCTCTAGAATTTTGCTAATTGGGATTTCCGAAAAAATTATCCAAATTCGAACGCCAGTGATCCAAATTTACAAATTTTGACATTTTGAACACCAGAACCAATTTGCGGATATTCTATGCTGGTACTGAGTACATTGCAATTTAAAGATTGAAATCGGTCAATTATTAACGAACTGAGAGCGAAGATTAATATTTGCCCTCGACGGTGTTGCCATGTTGTTTGAGGGGAAATAGCCCGAAAAAAACTTGTAAGAATTTACAAGTTTATTTCGGGCTATTTCCCCTTAATTCCGTGTTCTCGATCAGTTGCCAGTTCGGGTCGGAGTCGTGATAGGGCGCTCTGTTTTGGAATACCAGTCGAATTTTGGATTCAGGAGGAGAGGGATGATTATTTCGGCTCATTGGGTGTAGCCGTGACGGCAGCGTCCTGTACCAATTTTGGCGCATGCGGGAAGGCGTACGTTTCTGCCTACCGCTACGTCACGATTTACAGCGGCCAAAGCGCTGTCGTTGACTGTGGCCGCGAGTTCTTGGGAAATCGGTCGTCAGCACTCGTGAACTAACACTTTTGGTTTGGCGGTACATCCTGTGGAAACGTCCGATTGTTCATTTTCCCACAGGTGTACTGTTCAAATCCCATGGCAGGTTCAACGGACATCTCATTGGTGCCGTATATATATACTACCGTATACATATAAACTATAATCAGCCAACGTACGTACTGTGTTGTGTACCTTATTATAGATATGAAGGAGGGTGGTTATTGATTTTGAGATACAGAAGTACCGCGATGACTGCGATGGAAGAAGAGCAGTCGGTACCTGTAGTACACTGTGATACGAGTGGTTGTGGGGGGGGGGGGGGGGTAAATCTGTAATAAGAGGGAATTCGATAGTTTCCACTGGTGCGTGACACTAGAAATTTGAATATCACAGAAGTGTTGTGACATAGGTATGTACCTTCATATAGAGGTACCTACTTACTTACCTATCGTTAGGGGTATCTACTTATAACATTGGCATATATCGATATACTTAAGTTACCTATATCACTTCTCTTATTACAAGCAGTTGGGGACTTATAAATATATATCATTTCTTTAACTTTTCTTTTGGCTTCGTGTCTTTCAATATCTATGGCTTTGGAATCATCAAAGTTGAATGTGTGCCCTTGCCTTAAACTATAATCAGCTAGCGTACGTACTGTGTTGTGTACCTTATTATAGATATGACGGAGGGCGGTTATCGATTTTGAGATACAGAAGTACCGCGATGACTGCTATGGAAGAAGAACAGTCGGTACCTGTGTAGTACACTATGATACGAGTGGTTGGGGGGGGGGGGGGGTAAATCTGTAATAAGAGGGAATTCGATCGTTTCCATTGGTGCGTGACGGGGCGGTGGTGGTGGGAGGGATCCGGGGAGGGGGCAAAGGGCGGCAGAGTGGGGGGCAGCACTGCACTCCCCTACCGCCCCTTCAGTCTCTCTTGAACGCTCTTCCCGTTCACGTCGGCTGCCGTCCTCCTTCTCCCATAAGTTCATAAACATTGGACATAACAGATTTGAAAAAAAACAAAAAACCAACAACAACCTATTTCACCCAAAACCACATTTGGGACTCCTTCCAAACCCCCCCCGTTTCTCTCCATTTTACCCTCTCTCACCGCATTTCACGAGACATTTTCGTTCATTTCCCTTCATTTCGCACACTCGGAAACCGAATTTTGTTTTTCCGATCCCAAACTCAGTCCAAATGGTACAAATGATTGAGATGGTCAGGGCAGAACCACGTCCGCCTTTTATGGTGAGTTTTTTCCACAGAGAAAACCAAAAAAGACATGCACGATCTGTTTGATGTGTTTCAACCCTCTATTAACCTGTGTTACATTGTAATACATGTAATGAAAAAAACATGTAATAAAAGCACGGATTTATGTGTTAATAATAGCTTGCTGTGTTTTTCACTGTGTGCTTTCGATGTTGTTTCTATGTGTGTACTTTGTGTAACCCAATCCCTCCCATTCGATTGTTTTATGTCATTAATCAATTGTCTTATAATTACGTACGAAAAATAAGTGTTGCTTAAAACATCATAAATTTATGGAGAAATAGTGCATTATATATCATGTAAATATGCAAGAGGGCCAACGAACCGGTTTTCTCCTTCCGAAAAAAACAAAACATTATGATGATCGTCGAATGCAGGATCCAATACGAAATTGTTTCACGCGCTATTCCTCAGTTATAGGTTATAAACGAATAAAAGTCGGGTTTTCTCAGGGTACATAATGATTATATAATATACCTAATCGAAATCCTCAAATCCGAAGAAATGCTCAGACTACAGTTAGGATCGTGATGGAGGTGAAAATACGATCATAATAATTGAGGATAATAATTTGGATTTGAGGAAGTGCGGAGCTTCTGGTCTCGAGATGGAATTTGTTTTCTGGAACCCACATGGTTTTCTTCTCACGTAATCCTGCTACAGTGCCACAACCTTTTAAAACCGCAATTTTCTCTATTAAACGATAACATTTGGTCCAAATTGAAAAAAAATGCAGACGAATCATGTTGTGAAGAAAAGAATTTTAATTCATATGGCGACGAAAATCAAGTCAAATTTGCCTGAAATTGGCAGCATTAGCCCCAACTTCGAGTATTCCGGGTGGACCTTGATAGTAGAAACGAGGACTAAAATATACTGACAAGGAAAATAAACGATCTAACCTATCATACTGATAGGCTGCATCAAAATAATTTAATTTTCACAACATCATAATTATTACATTGTTAGAATTATAATTATAACAAACAAAGGGGAAAAAAATCATAATTATGCTCTAGGGAAATTTCAAGGTTTGGATTTGAAAACAGAGTCTCAAATGATCTTTGAGTCCGGTATTTATTGTGAGTATTGCGCCGGTATTCCGTTTAGTGATTATATTAACTACTTCAATGACATCTCATCGAAGATATCACCAAATTCGTAACTAGGTCAATGAACGTCAATAACAATGAAATCGATACAGCCATTTTGTTTTGGTTATCCTTCAACATCCGACTCTCCGATTTTCGGAAGGTCGATCAAATCGGGAAACTAGGTAAATTGAATTTGAGTCAATTTTTTTTTTTTTAGTTTACCCTGCGATATATGTTCAGGATTTTACGTGATCGTAAGAAACATATGGGATTCAGTGTGGCCGCTTCCCTTGGCCACTCCCATAAACCTGGGCTCCCAGCGTCGTTCACCCATCACGTCTGCTCTTTAAAATTGGACTGCTTATTTCATTTATTATATCGATGAAGATTTGCATTCAGTGATTTGCGCAGTTCGGTGACCTTATGACCTGTATTCGTGTATCGGCCGGAACGTTTTTGCAATATTGCTGGGAACATCGCAATTTCTCGATTATTCGTTGACTAATAAAGTGGTGCATTGTTGTAGATCCTGGCGCGAATGATATGAGCTGTAATCACAGCTGTTCAAATTAAAGCGCAAATCTCCGGTATGTCAAAGGGGAACACGAACTCATATAATTACTATCGCATTATTTTAAACAGCAATTCAAAATGGGAGTAAAAGTGGGAATAAATGTCCAAACCTATTTAGTATTGTAGCTATAGGTAGCTACTGGTTGATTATGCAAAATGGAAATTTGATTGGGCTCATCCTCGTTGCCCTTGGTTCATGGTTCAGAAACTACGTAAACTAATTGAGATCCAGATGATATATTTCGGTTTTCTTGGCGGGTCATTTAATTACGCATAGTACATAATATGTCGAGGGTGTCACTCCCATCACCACATAACGTCATTTTGGCTAGTTTTCAGGAGAGCCAAAAAAACCAGTTCCCAATGTTTTGCCGTTCTCCTACACAACCAACTCACTTTTTGTTTTTTGCTTTTCACGTTCCTACCTAATACCCATCTTCACCGTCTGAGGAACACATTTTCCTAAAAACGTTTCGTTTTGAAAAAAATCGTGACATTATGTGGTGATGGCATCACAGCGGTGACCCCCTATCGGTGATCTTCCTATCTGGAAAAATCGGGCTATTGAAAAAAAAATAATAATAATTTTTTTTGCTCATCACACGTTGTTAATCATCTGTTATTCAGGTTACCTTGAAAAGTGAACGCCTGGACGTAAGAAACACGCTAACTAGATTTAAAAAGTCGAAAAATTATGAAAAACTAGTAAGAAATGAGAATATATTAATATAAGTTATCTCTAAAACAAGTAGGTTGATTTTTGACAATTTTCGTAATACTTTTCGGGAGAAAATTTTGCCAGTCAGTCTTAGTTACATTTCTCTCTCTAACAATCTTAATTAGGCACTTTTCTTCGTGGTTAATATTATGACAGACTGAACGGGACTGGTTAATATTATGGGACTTGAACGGGATTTACGCGCTTCCTAGTGATTTTGGGTATAAATTACTTGATGCGCGGAATTACCGTGCGCCACTAGACCATTAGTACATTAAAAACTGCATTTCCGTCAAAAATGACGTTATGTGGTGATCGAGTGACACCCTCGATATTATCTCCGGAAAACGTCCACAACGTCTATCGTTCAAGTACATAATCTCCGCTGCCTATTTGAACTCACGTGAAGTACTTCTTACTCACCCCGCGATAAACAAAAACTCTCACTGATAACGTGAAAATTAATTTAAAAAAAAAATCAAGTGCCAGCCATGCAGCCATGATCAAAAAGAGCGAGTTTTTGAACGTATTTGAACTACCAGCCCACTACCTCAATTAAAATTTGGATTTATTATACAATTACTTGCCTGTTCTCTTTACTTCGTCAGTTCTGAACAATTTTCGCATAAAATCAATCAATCTTTTCATGCCTTGCCTCACCTTCCTACGCCATATTTGTGGTTCTCAGCAGTTTTCGATTCGCTAAAACTAACGTTTATTGTAATTTATTGTAAACAAAATTTATTGTAACTAAAAACTGGCTGGTATTGCCTTATAGTCGTACATTTTTTTTTTTTTTTTTAACTAGCAAAATAGTGTTAGTGTTATTGAGCCTCAAAACGGATTTAAATTATGTACCTACTAATAAATAATTGTATTTTATTTTATTTCAATGCATATATTTTTCAATATTCGCTCAGCTCGTTGGCGCATGACTGTTATCAGTATCATCTACCCTTCCCGACTAAACATCAACGCCTGTGTTATTTCTCTACCGTTCACAACCATGAATCTGTAATTTTTGTATTCCGTACAATAAAAACGCGTAATTCATTTTACTTATCACAGAATTCATGGACCCTCTCCTTTTATCGTAGTTTTCTCATTTCGAATTCATCTCACTAGTAGAAATGAAAATGTGGTATCGTCTGTCCAGAAACTAATTAGAAAATCGCACTTAACATACCTAGCCCCACCACTGCCTACCTCGAAGAGAAAGGAGTAAATGTAATTACTATTTTTTTATTTATTTTTTAACAATAATTACCTAACTTATACCAATTATTATTGTTTTTCCATTCTGTCCATGAAAATCACCAACATGTTTAGCAGGTGTTCAAATGTACATATTTTTCTTTCTTATCGCATTTTAAATCCGTTTTGAAACTTTCTATATCTGACACTAAATTTCAGCAGTTTTCAATGTGTACGGCTATCACCGGGAAGTCAATTATGTATTATGTTTTTTCTTAACTGTTCAGTTTGATAGAAACCACGAATGATGTTGTTACAATAATCGTTCTTCAAATCACTTCCATGGTTGCCTTCCATTTTCAACATCATTCAGCATTTAGCTTTTTAAACAATAAAAAATCGAAATCAATCAAGTTATTCCCTTCTAAACCTAATTTTTCAATCAAATAATGATTTGTTGTACAGATTATTACCTCTCGCATTCTCGTGAATTTTTTGGAATGTATTCAGTTCTTGAGCAATAATTTACAATAGGAAAAACGCTGCAAATTATTACACAAAGGTTTATTATTTACCTGAATAGATTGCCCTTCTGCGTAGATCACTGTTTTCTGTGGTCAATACCTACCCTCGAGCTCCCGCCAGGAAAGTCATAAATGGAGTACTGGAGCCGGCTTGGGAATTAATGTCTCATGAAAATGGGCGGGATTTAATAATTGAATCATTAATTATATTTAGTTATTCATGAACCATAACGTTTGTTCAAGTTCCAAAAGTACCCGTCAACAAAATCCAAAAGGACCGTCAGTTTTCGAATGAAAATAATATCACAGAGCAATCAGCTCCACTTCATACTGCCATCCATGTTTATAATCAGGTGATCCCTAGCGATGATATCTGGGCCGGTTTCATACCGTTCCATTCGCGATCATGTTGACCAAGCTTTTCGGTGCAAACGAACGACTGGTCGTACAATGCTCCGGGTTTTCTCAAAAAACTCTTTAGTTCATAGTCAATTTAAAAACGTTATAAAAACCATATCCTTCTAAATTTTTCGAGCTACGGCGTTCTGAATATTTCAACCCCTATTTTTCGCCCCTTAGAGATGACTGGCAATAGCGCCGAGTTTCGAGGACGAACTAGACCCCGAACGGGACCTACGAACCAAATTTAATTAATTTTGGTGCATGGTAATTATGAAAATTTTGCCTACGGCCTACGGCAGACAGACAGAAATTTTCGGATTCCACATACCTTGAAACGTAAACAATCAAATTTTGAGGTTGGTTTAATTTGTTTTTTTCATGTTTGATTCCAAAGGTTCATTACTGAAAATAATAAACCACAGCCGAATTTAATGTACCCAAGATCGAATGAGTTACACAACATGAACATCTTTTATTGGACCATATAACTTGAATCACTTGCGGCGGAGCAGTGGAAATCCAAAAAACTACAGGATAAAAATAGACTATTTCTATTTTTATCCTGTGGTTTTTTTATAGGACCAGGTATATACATACATTTACTGGAATTCACAGGTTGAAGATATTATACTAACATGTGACAATACAAATAAACTGCACTCTTCAAGGAAACGAACCACCGTAGTACGAGTCACCACATTGCCTGTATATGATGTGTGGTGAATTGTGTGGTGCCTGGCTCCTGCTTTCTCTCTCATTTCATCAATAACGATTTCAACTAAGTTTAAATTAAAACAACTTCTTGGTTTATTATTTTCAATAATGAACCATTGGAATCGAGCATGAAAAAAAAAAAAATTCTTACCCCCCCTCAAAATTTGATGGCTTACGTTTCAAGGTACGTAGAATTCGAAAATGCGATAAAAATATTTCTGTCTGTCCGCCGTACGCCGTACTGGCCACTTTTCTTAGTTACCATGAATAAAAATTGATGAAATTCCTGTTATAGGTTCCGTTCGGGGTCTAGTTGGTCCTCGAAGCTCGGCGTTACTGTCAGTCATCTCTAAGGGGTTCAAAAGAGGGGTTGAAATTTTCAAAACGCCGTAGCTCAAAAACTTTTGATTGAAGGGTACGGTTTTTTTTTACGATATTAAATTTGTCTTGAGCTAAACAATTTTTTGAGACCACCCGGAGCACTGTACGTCCAGCCGTTCGTGTGCCAAAAAGCTTCGACAACACGATCGTGAATCAAACGGTATAAATCCGGTCGGGATTTCACCACTAAGGAGCACCTGGTTATAATCAAGGATAGCTGTATGAATGTTGTGCGATATTATTTCATTTGATAAGTGATGGACTATTGGATTTTGTTGGTAGGTACTTGTGAAACTTATACAAACTTTGAAGTATTATTGATGGGTAAATTAGTACACAACGGTAAATTATTACACAATGGCAAATTATTGCACAACGGTAAATTATTACATAACGGTAAATTATTACACAGCGGTTCATCTACCAAGAAGAGGCTGGATTTTTTTTGATCGGTAGTTTGGCAACTTGACCAACCGTTGAAGTATTATTGATGGGCATGTTATTACACAACGGTTCATTATACTTGGCCAGAGGGTAGGTACTCACCGCAGAAAACAGTGATCTGCGCAGAAGGGGCATCTATTTCACTCCATATCAACAATTTTCCTTCAGAACTTCATTATTTGCATTTCTATTAGCCATTTTAGTTACTGCTTGCCATCGACAGAATTATTTTAGCAACATTTAACTCGTGATTTAGGTAGGTAGGTACCTAGTAACGAGTACGGGGTTAGGTGTAACCTACGGAGGGTCTGCGATCTACATAAATATGTATAGAATAGAATAGAATAGTACATATTTTAATAATATATAGACGGGTTATCTATACAGAGAGCTGTGCTATGTAACAGAAGGGTATTCTGTACAAAATAATAAACCGTTGTGCAGGGATTTGCAGCGTTTTTGAAACGATATTCACCAACGCAAAAAGCACCAAGTTGATTATTTTTGTTAATAATCCGAAGTTTGAGACCAGGGAGTGGGTTTTAGTGCGAAAGTCCTCTGAAACGACGGGAGAGTTGGTGTGGCCGGAGGTGGGAGCAGAGGTGGCTGGTGGCTCCGGCTGTAATTTTAACGGCCGGTCTGGCCAACATCCTTCTTCCATAAAAGCCCTTTTGTTCACCTCCGCCCTCTGAGGGCATATGAATTGTGACCCCTTACCCCGCGTATAGTTAGGCTTAGTGTGCACACACCAGGTCGATATTGTTTTTTTACGACTCGCAGCTCGGGGCGCGAGGTAAATTGAATTTTGTTTTTTCTTTGGCCGAACGCCGCTTATAACTGGAAATCGAATTTGAACTTGTCGTTGGATCGAAATCGTTTCTGAAAGTCGAATCGATTCTTCATCAAAAACGCTGCAAAGTCCTTGTCACATGGGTTTATTATTCTACTGGACATACGTACAGAAATGCTGGCTGTTTATTTATTGTTTCTTTCATGGGCAAAATTATTGAAATGGCAATTTTGAAGGTTTCAACCAATTTTGACTCAGGCTCGGGTTTTTTTAACAGATTATTTTTATCATTGACAGACCCTTTTAATCGTCTTGATTCACCTGTTGTGTTGATACTGCTTCTGGTTTTATTGTACAAATGTATGGTGATTTCAGACAATTTTCCATGTTTTTGACTTGAAAAAAAAATGAATTTCAGGAGCTTAACCTTCGTGACAACCTCAATTCTTCAATCATCGGTCAAAATCAACCTCATATTCGGTCTTCTCGTCCTAAAAAACATGGAAAACGATACCTTATAGCTGCATGTTCAGTAAAACCTCAAAAATCCCTCGAAAACCCCTATTTTTACACTCATTTTTCTCCCATATCACCCCTGGGTGTATGCCGATCGGGCTGCCGAGACCAAAGACCCAAGAGTATTCCCAAATGAGGAGCAAAACTGTGTGCGGAAGATTGACGGTTTTCGACCAAATGTAAACGTAAATTTAAGGCTGAAACATCGATAGAACCTCAATTTTCCACTCTTTGGTCAAAATCGACTTCATATTCGATCTTCTCGTCCCAAAAACATGGAAAACGATAGGCAAAAGCTCATGTTACTGACATGTTACGAAAACACAAGAAGTACCTATTTTTATCCACATTTTCACTCATGGAGCATGTGTGCAATAGAACGAAGTTTCTAGACCGATAATGAAGCCGGTACGCGTGATAATGCGGGCGGACATTGCATTTTTGGAATCTACGAACCTTGAAGCGTAATAGAAAACATTTTGAGGGGGTGTTATAAATTTTTTTCCGCTGAGCGATTACATAGGTGTATTATTCACAGAATAATAAATCAAAGGGAAGCTGGTTTTGATTCAGAATTTTGGTTTATTATTTTCAATAATGGACCTTTGGAATCGAGCATGGGAAAAAAAATTACCCCCCCCCCCCCCTC
Organism: Leptopterna dolabrata; assembly: GCA_954871275.1. Taxonomy (NCBI): domain Eukaryota; kingdom Metazoa; phylum Arthropoda; class Insecta; order Hemiptera; family Miridae; genus Leptopterna; species Leptopterna dolabrata. Next base: position 3,563,455 of record OX940983.1, read on the forward strand.
CTCAAAATTTGATGGTTTCCGTTTCAAGGCATGTAGAATCCGAAAATGCAGTACGAAAATTTCTATCCGTCCGCCGTAACCCGTACTTTAACGTTGAAGTATTATTGATGGGTGAATAATAGCACAACGGTAAATTATTACACAGCGTTAAATTATTACACGACGGTTCATTATACCATCTACGTAGAAGGGGCTGAAGATTGTTGGTAGGTACTTTTGCAACTTTAACAACCGTTGAAGTATTATTGATGGGCAAATTATTACACAACGATAAATTATTCCACAACGGTTCATTACACTATCTACGTAGAAGGGGCGCCTGTACTGGTAAATTATTACACAACGGTTTATTATTTGCCTTATGCTTCATGAATAACTACAAAATAATTAATGATTGAATGGTTGAATCTCGCGTGTCGACCACATAAAACAGTGATCCACGCAGAAGGGGCATCTATACAGGTAAATAATAAACCGTTGTGTAATAATTTGCAGCGTTTTTCTGTTAAAAGCCTTCAAAATGTGTAATAGTTGTGAATACCTCGGTAACATGCATTATCACCCCTCTAAGAACACAGAGGATTATTGAGGGAATTGCCCTAGTTTTCACCGGTCTAACCTCTGATACTGTCATTAGGCGATTCGAGAGAAAACTTGTTAGCGAGTGTGATCGGGAGAAAAAAAAAAATGTTCCGAGCTCAGCAACCATTTCTCCCTTCCCTCGTCATCAAACAGCTCAAAACTCATTTCTCCGGATAAAAAAGCCTAATCCATTCAGGTTATCCGAACCGCTCACGCGATTGAGCAACCTGGCTCCTCAGATGAATTGAGTTTAATGAGATAATCTCAAGTTGGAGTCGAGGAAGCGAAATATGCCTGAGCGTCAAGTTGTATTGAAATCATTTCTGGTGTCTTTGACACAGAACTAATTCACGATGCCTGGTTCAACGCAATCTGTGGACTGCTCCGTGAACTGAAAAATTATGGCTCTTTTGGAGTTTGTTGATAGGTAGATCAACTTGAACACGTATTATTGATGGGTAAATTATTACACAACGGTTCATTATACCATCTACGTAGAAGGGGCTGGAGTTTGTTGGTAGGTACTTTTGCAACTTTTTTTTTCACTCCTCATCAACAATTTCCCTTCAGAACTTCATTATTTGCGTTTCTTTTTGCCGTTTCAGTTACTGTTTGTCATCGACAGAATTATTTTAGCAACATTTAACTCGTGATTTAGGTAGGTACCTAGTAACGAGTACGGGGTTAGGTACTAACCTACGGAGGGTCTGCGATCTACATAATATGTATAGAATAGTACATGTTATATTATATAGACGGGTTATCTATACAGAGAGCTGTGATCTGTAACAGAAGGGTATTCTGTACAAAATAATAAACCGTTGTGCAGGGATTTGCAGCGTTTTTCGAATTCAAATTCAACTTTTTCCATTTCAGATTCAACCTTCCCCTACTTCAGCAAAAAATATAAAGTTTGATAAACTGAATTTGTGAACCCCATTACTAACTTTTTGTTGCATTATTTAAGGCTTAAATTGAATTTCGTGTGACATCAGATAGCGACTGCAAACTCCCTCGCTACTTCGTATGACATCAGATGATGTGCGTTCGATTAATTACAACGTTTGATGGGCAACAAAACAGGGCAGTTTGAGGCAAGTGAACACGAAGAATTTGCGAACACCGAATTTATGTTCCTTACTTCAGTTGAAGGTTCGCAAAAAGAAAATTTTAAATAGTAATGAAAAAATAAAAATAAAAAACACACATACCTAGTACATGCACTGAACCGCTATAGCGTTGTTTAATTTAAGCCTTAAATATTGCCACAAATAGTTAGTAATGGGTTTCACAATTCAGTTTATTGAAGTCTATATTTTTTGCTGAAGTAGGGGAAGGTTGAATTTGAAATTGAAAAGGTTGAATTTGAAAAGGAAAAACGCTGCAAATCCCTGCACAACGGTTTATTATTTTGTACAGAATACCCTTCTGTTACAGATCACTGCTCTCTGTATAGATAAGCCGTCTATATATTATATACGTACTACTCTATACATATTATGTAGATCGCAGACCCTCCGTAGGTTAGTACCTAACCCCGTACTCGTTACTAGGTACCTACCTAAATCACGAGTTAAATGTTGCTAAAATAATTCTGTCTACGACAAAAAGAAACGCAAATAATGAAGTTCTGAAGGGAAATTGTTGATGCGGAGTGAAAAAAGTTGCAAAACCGCCTACCAACAAACTCCAGCCCCTTCTACGTAGACGGTATAATGAATCGTTGTGTAATAGTTTACCGCTGTTTAATAATTTAACATTGTATAATAATTTACCTATCAATAATACTTCAACGTTTGTTCAAGTTTCACTACCAATCAGCGAACTCCAAAAAAGCCATCATTTTTCAAATGAAATGATATCGCAGAACAACCAACTCGACTTCAAACTCCGTAATTATAATCATGTGCTCCCTAGCAATGATTATCTCGGACCGATTCCCGATTGTTAGCGCGTCCCTAGTGATGATATTTGGGCTGAATGTATACAATTTCATTCACCAGCCTTTGAAAAATGCCTGTCGGTGCAAACTTCTGGGCATTACTGTGAACGAACGGCTGGACATACAATGCTCCGGGTGGTCTTAAAAAACTCCCAAGTTCGTGACCTATTTAAAACCGTACAAAAATTCGAGATAACGGCCTCCTGGAGACTTCAACACATATTTTTCACCCCTACGCCGAGCTTCGAGAACCAACTAGACCCCCAAATGGGACGTATAAACAGAATTTCGTCAATTTTGGTTCATGGTAACTAAGGAAAGTGCTCCGTACGGCGAACGGCTAGAAATTGCATTTTCGGATTCTACATATCTTGAAACCGAAACTATCAAATTTTGAGAGGGGGGTAAAATTTTTTTTTCATGCTCGATTCCAAAAGTTGAAAATAATGAACCAAAAGATGAATTTGACGTGGAAAAATCGAGTTTGCCTTAGAAAAAGTTCATTTATTTGGAGTAAGTTGAATTTGGTTATTTGAAAAAGGCTGAATTTGACTTGGAAATGCTATGTATATATTGAACGAATCTGTGAAGTTTTTATTTCTAGGGTGTTTCTATTCTACGGTACAGTGTCTTGTCCAATAAAGCGTTTATTATTGTCTCAGGGATATCTCTTCTTCGGCCATCAGACGGCTCAAAACTCATTTCGCCACGAGGAGGAAAAAATGACTTGATCCGCCCAGGTTATCGAGCCACTCACGCGAATGAGTAATCTGGGCCCCTTACAAGAATCGAGTTTAACGAGATGAGTCAAGTTTTGAGCGGAGGACGACAGAGAGGGCAAAGCAGAGCATTAAAGTTGCGTTGAGAGAGCACACTCGAGGGATTTGCATACCTTATCACATTACTTGCCGGGGTGAATCGGGGCACGCGAAAAGTTTTATGACGCCGCTGGAAAACCAGGGATAATATATTGCTCCATTTATCAGCTTTGACGGCGATGGTACGTCTCCTTGTTCCCCTCCCGGCGGAAGTTGCGAGTTTAAGAAACAACCAACGGAAGTTTTCGGAGTTTTCATAAATAAAAATTTGCGTCAGAAATTAGATAAGACTTTTCTTTTGTTAATATTAGTCAGGCAGCTCGAGCCAACTTGAGTTTCAATATTGAAAAATACGTTATTGCTACCGTAAATCACTTAAGTTTGTTTTAAAAAAAACCTTAGGCCACGTGATTTTGTCGCACCTGTTCACACTCGCATACAATCACCGCTTGGTCAGGCACAGACTTCAAAGGGTAGCGTCACTCATTGGCGGATCCACAAAATTGCAATGCCAAAATGTTACTACCGTACACGTTGAACGATGAGTTCACACATCTGAAACCACCTACGGTTCATGAAAATTTGATCAAATATGGATAAAAATGTTGTTGTAATAATCAAAATCGAATTTAAAAATCGTGAGAAGGGGAAGCTGCGCGAAACGCTCTGTGATTGGTTGACGAGCGTGTGGCGTCAGATTTATCTAATCCCTGGGGACAAGGCGATTTTCATGCTTCTCATCACAACAACGTTCATCTAACAAGTTTCCTTTTTCGTTATTTTCCGCGATGCTTCAACATCCTCTACACAACGGAAGTGACAGCAACGCATTACCATACTGTAAAACCAAAAGAAAATACCTGGAAGAAGAAGAAGAAGAATGGAACCAACATCAAAACAAGAACAAAGTTGGGAGGATTGTGGGATCGTTGATGCGGAAATCTGAAATTTCGCTGTGCTATTCCTTCATATTTTTTTGTTATTCCGAAAAAATGTCGTGCAAATATTGTATTGTGCCAAACTCTGCTTGCTCAACTGCCAAATCTCCCGAAAAGCGATTCACTGTTGTGCCAACTGGCCAGAAAACCCGGAAAAACTGGTTCGACCTGATAAGGAGAAAAGGGACCCACCCATCACTCACCCATAAATCTGTGTAAGTTTGCGGTGATCATTTTAACATTAGTATGAATATTTTCTAATATAGGTACCTGACGGTGATCAAATCTCCGTCATACCTTTGCTTTTATTCGATGGATACATTAAGGGTGGAATACAATTAATCGTCAGTTTTGTTTCATTACCACGTACCTTCCGAAGGCAGAAAAGCTGTGTATTCAAGAAGTCAAAAAATTTTATCCTCGAACATCACTAACTAAAATCCTTCAGGTTTATTGTAGGTATTTTGTTTTATAAACTAAGCTTTTCCCACCTATAAGCGTACAGCATTTCGCAGGAATTGATGTTTGCGAATGAGCAAAAGATATCATATACTTACATTTGATTGTCATGAAGTTTTCGTGAGACCAACCACCCCCAACTACTCTGAGCCGCAAGTGATGGAATGAACGGTTGACTTCGAAGCAATATTATAATGAATTTTATAGAAAACACATAGTTTGAAGATGGAAAGACTGTTCGAAGATAAACAGCATTTAGTAAGTCCACAAGTGTCAGTTACTTAGGGGAACCGCTTCTTGAAAACAGCCACTTGTGGCTGGACATAATTGTCTTCCACGTAATCATTGAACTGAGTAGGTGGGTGGTCCGGTTTAGTTTAAATTCTGAAATATCAGTGTTCTAAGGACAAAATGATAACAGGTATCATTTTTTTCTTCGTTATGGCCATATGCTGTTAAGCAAATCAAAAGGAAAAACGCTGCAAATTGTTACACAATTATTGTTAACCTGTATATAGGTGCCCCTTCTACGTAGATCGCTGTTTTCTGTGGTCAATACCTACCTTCGACCTCCTCCCAGGAAAGCCCTAAATCGTGTACTGGAGCCGGCCCACGAATTACAGTTTCATGAAAAAATATGTAAAATCGCGAAATTCGGTAGTTCTGAGGGTAAATTGTTGATTTGGAGTGAAAAATATATTGTTCCCGGCTGGGATTCGATCCTGCGGCCGTAAGCATCCTCCACTCCTACCCCAGTGAGCTACGGGGCCACACGGGTGAAAGCAGGTGATGTGCGCCCTACACTCAGCTTGATGCCGTGTATACACGTGCCCTTTAGGGCAAATTAAAATTTTAGGGCGACATCGTAGAGTGCTCCGGATGGTCTCAAAAATTCAGAAAAAAATAAACAATTGAAAAGTACGGGGAAACCCACGCCTCAAAATACAATTTTTCGAGATAGGGATACTCAGGATATTTCAACCCATATTTTTCACCCCTTAGAGTTGAGTGACAGTAACGCCGAGCTTCGAGGACCAACTAGAGGCCAAACGGGTCCCATACACCAAATTTGGTGCATTTTGGTTCATGTGAACTAAGGAAAAGCAATCATAGGAACTGAGGCCAGACAAAAAACCTGAATGGGAGCAGAAATTGGTATAATTATAGAACCGTGAGAGGCTAAGTTAGTGCGAAGTCGTATTTATAAGCTCGTATATAATTATTATACTTGTTCCAAAAACGCACAAATATATTTACGAGTACGTACGTAATGTGAGTGCCAAGTTTCTTACTTCCCACGCTAGTGACGGATGATAACAGCTATTCATGCACGGGTCGTTTACGTTTTGGTAAAGACCTCCCACGTGAAGAAATCCGAAAACATTGAGGATTGACGCAGGATAAGCCTCGTTTACTTTCGTGCCCAAACAAACAGAAAACCAACAATAGCGTTGATCTGGATCGAGGTTGGAAGTGAATTCCAAAGTGTACCAATGCGGATCCAATTGTTGAGAATCAGTCGGTTTTCGCATATTGCGGTGCCGTTTCCCGGCACTGGTGCCACTTTGTGGCGCCGTCACGGCACACAAATCTTTACGGTCGTATTCCCAGATTGTTAAGTCGTCACAATTGCATGTTTACGACGCAAAAAACAATACAGCGAATTCCGATGGTCTTACAAGTGTACCCTCAACGCATCACGAGTCATAGGACCTATTCTGGTCGTTCGTCACGGAACAGACAGATTGTGATGGTAGTGGTAAACGAAAACGCTGCGAATTAATACACAACGGTTTATTACTTACCTTTGTAGATGCTCCATCTGCGTAGCACACTTTTTTCCTGGTCAATACCTACTTACCTACTCTCGTGCTCTCACAAGGAAAGCCCCTGGAGCCGGCCAGGCAGTTACAGTTCTATAAATATGCGGTGGGTTGAAAGATTCTATCATTAATTATTTGTTGTTATTCATGAAGCCTAACGTTCCTTGTTCAAGTCACAAAAGTACCTATCGACAACATCACAAAACAACCAACTCAATTTCATGCAGCCATTCGCCAATCAAAATTTCGAGTTTGCTGATGCGCAGTAGTCATACGATGATCCAAGCATTTTGAAATTCGCAGAACCTGTTCACCACCACCACCATTTACAAATACCCTCCGCACATCTCAGGAGGTACACAGGCTAAGGCCCGATTTCACCAAAAACTCACTAATCGTGATTAAGCTAATCAAGATTTGAGTTAACCAAACCTTTTAATCGTGATTAACGTCGTTTGGATTCCACCATGCAAATCATGGATCCCACTAATCTTGGTTAGCTAACCACAATTTACTTCACTATGGATGCTATATGTTCCGTATCAACAAGGCAGTGGTGTAATGAGGTTATAACAAAACCAGGTTATTTAGTGCTGTCAAGACTCAATCGCCTGTCATTTTAGTGATTGTTTTCTATGCCATTTCTATTATCATGAGGTATAACATTAATAATGAACCCCAAAAAAAAGGAAGGGGGATCCAGCTTTCGAAGTGTCGAATGAAAATTTACTTGTAGAGCTCCTAAAAAAATAACTACTATGTTGAGTGCAAGAAAACTGTGAATATGCGACGAATTCAACTCTCTACTCAGAATTACTCTTCTACCTTTTACTTGAGAACTTTGTTACCGTAGGTACGATTATATTTCACAACCTACATACCCATTAGGACCTAAATAGCAATTCCTGTTTTTTGATTATTTACTATCAATTCATCGTTACACAGTGTTTTTGACTTTAACATTTATGATGTAGGTAGGTACCTCCTAAAATGAACTTGCCAAAGCTTGGGTGATTGAGAAATGTCAATTAAAAAGGTTTTATTTATTAGAACAATACAACGTGAAAACTCAAATTCGCCTTTCATTATTCATCCTCTCCATTTCCATTTGGTTGTCTTGCCAATCTGAAAATAAATAGTGATAATAGGTTTAATAAATCAATTACTCAGCGCCTAAAAAAATACATTTTGGTTTTCATTATATACATAAATAGGCACGTTCCAGTATTGCCGAATTGTACATAAATACTACAAATTCCTGTGGCTTTATAATATATATTTTCAAAAAGTTTTTGGGCGTAATGATTAAAGGTAAAAAAGATTTGCAAAGAATAACCTCGTTATGAAAAGCATTACTTACTATCCCTCTAGATACTGTTACACCTACTTCAAAAATGTTACCTAGAGATTACTGTTATTTATTATGATCATTATTCGAAAAAACAATTGCATATAGAAGTCCAGTCTAGTGTAAGTGCGCACCTAAATATTTCAAATTTGTCATCTCATGGTTTACCTACATGCACAATAACTTGTAACAGGTACAGTTACACATGCGAAAATAATATGCAGTTACATGTAGGTACATTATTTTCTATTAATGTTCTGCATGTAACTTACTTGGCAGTCGGCGGGATTCTAGACGGCCTTCTATTTGTTCCAGTACGCTGAGAACAGTTGTTTTGATAGTCGGTACCGCATTGAAAAGTCGATGAAATCTTCACTGCTTTCCCTTGTCTATTTAGGATGGTCGACAGTACCATCTTCATCTTGGAATGATAATTCGAAAGCACGCACTAATGCGCGAGGCATCGTAGGTGTAAATATAATACCGAAATCACTATAAGAAAGACGTATTTGACGTAGTTTCGTTGCATGATAAACCAAAATGGTTGTCTAATTGTGGTTAAGAACGCTAATCGACCAAAATCGGCCGATTAGTTCTTAATCATGGTTAATGCTAAACCGAGTGTGGTGGAATCGAACAGTTCTGTTAACCATGATTAAGCAACGTAAATCGTGATTAGGATCGTCTAACCTTGATTAAAAATGTTGGTGAAATCGGCCCTAAGTTTGTTGTTCCCTATAACAATCCCTCAGGGAACTTCGTGAATAAATATTGATTGATTGAAATTCATTGAATAATCGTTTGCCAATTTATTGCAACCCTTCGATTTACGGTGGCCCAAAGAGTAACTAATTACCTATAACATTGGGCCAATCGCCCATAATATTATATCAAAACATAGTGGCAACGTATAGCTTATTATGAGTCTAGGGCCATTTCCCAATAACATCTATATGGTTCCTCAGTGTATGGCAATATAATAATTATGGCCCATTGAAAACGACGACCACCCCCAATATCGGAGTCAATTAAACCCAAATTCCCAATATTATGTTGTTGCTTCATCCCTAGCAATGATATTTGGGCTGACTGTATACCATTTTGATTCACCTTCCTGCTAGGCGAAGCTCGTCGGTGGAAATTTCAGGGCCTTACTGTGAACGAACGGCTGGACGTGCAGTGCTCCGGATGGTCTCAAAAAACTCCCAAGTTCGAGAACTATTGAAAAACGCTGCAAAGTCCTTGTCACATGGGTTTATTATTCTACAGAAATGTTGGCTGTACATTTATTGTTTGTTTCATGTGAAATAATTGAAATAGCTATTTCTGATGGTTTCCACCAATTTTGGCCCCCAAAACACAAATTAGGTAGGTACGATTTTTTTTTTTTTCAAATTATCTTTGATCATTGGTAGTGCCATCATTTAATCGTCTTGATCCACGTGTTGACACTTTTTCTAGTGTTATTCTACAAATTGATGGTGATTTCGCAGGTATTTGACTCATAAAAAATCAATTTTGGGAGCTGAACATCTGGTACAACCTCAATTTTCCACTCCTTGGCCAAAATCGACTTCATATTCGATCTTCTCGTCCCCAAAAACATGGAAAACGATACCTCAAAAGCTCATGTTACCAAAATGTTGCTAAAACGCAAAAAGTACCTATTTTCACACACATTTTCACTCATAACACCCCTGGGTACTATATTCCGATCGGGCTGAAAAGTTTCGGGGCACAACTAGGGCCCAAATGGAGCATGTGTGCGAAAGAACGACTTTTTTAGATCGAAAATGAAGCCTGTGCACGTGATACGGCGGACGGCGGACGGCGGACGGACATTGCATTTTTTGAATCTACACACCTTGAAACGGAAAAGAAAAAAGTTTGAGGGGGTGTTATAAAAATTTTTTGCTGAGCGATTACATAGGTGTATTATTCACAGAATAATAAACCAAAACGTAAAAAATTCGAGATAACAGCCTCCTGGAAAGTTCAACACCTATTTTCACCACTTAGAGATGACTGACACCAACGCCGAGCATCGCGGACCACTTAGACCCCAAATGGGGCCCACAAATCGAATTTCAATAATTTTCTTTCATGGTAACTAATGAAAGTGCGAAGTCCGGCGTACGGTGGACAAGACAGAAATTTTGGTTCATTATTTCCGGATTCTACATACTTTGATACGGTATGCGTCAAATTTTGAGGGTAGGTTGAAATTTTGTTTTTCATGCCCGATTCCAAAGGTTCATTATTGAAAAACACTGCAAATTATTGCACAATGTTTTAATATTTACCTGCATAGATGCCCCTTTTGCGTAGATTACTGTTTTCTGTGGTCAGTGACCTCGAGCTCCCCCCAGGAAAGCCGGAATTAAAGTTCCCCACAATGCGCGGGATTCAATATTTCAGTCATTAACTATTTGTAGTTATTCATGAAGCATAAGGTAAATAATAAAACGTTGTATAATGATTTACCTGTATATGTGCCCCTTCTACGTAGATAGTATAGTGAACCGTTGTGTAATAATTTGCCCATCACTAATACTTCAACGGTTGTTCATGTTGCAAAAGTACCTATCAACAAAATCCAGCCCCTTCCATGTAGATGGTAGGTATATTGAACCGTTGTGTAATGATTGGCCGGTGTGTAATTATTTGCCGTTGTGTAATAATTGACCATTGTGTTATAATTTAGCCATCAATAATACTTCAACGTTTGTTCAAGTTTCAAAAGTACCTACCAACAAAATCCAATAGATCCTTCATTTTTCAAATGAAATAATATCACAGAACAACCAACTCGACTTCATACAGCCATCCGTGATTATAATCAGGTGCTCCCTAGCAATGAAATCTGGGCCGGATTTATACCGTTTGATTCACGATCATGTTGACGAAGTTTTTTGGTGCAAACGAACGGCTGGTCGTACAATGCTCGGGGTGGTCTCAAACAATTGTTTAGCTCAAGACAAATTGAATAACGTAGAAAAAACCATACCCTTCTATCGAAAGTTTTCGAGCTGCGGCGTTCTGAAAAGTCCAGCCCCTATTTTTCACTCCTTAGAGATGACTGACAGTAACGCCGAGCTTTGAGGACCAACGAGACCCCGAACGGAACCTATAACCCGAATTTCATCAATTTTTTTTCATGGTAACTAAGAAAAGTGGCCAGTACGGCGTACGGCGGACAGACAGAAATATTTTTGACATTTTATGTCTTTACTCTGGCACATAACTCGAAAAACGTTACACAAAAACCGTTACACGAAATCGTCACGAAAATTTCTGATGATTTTCGCTTACAACTGATTCGTTGCTACGGAACTTTATCTTCGCCAGTTATCATCGTACCAAAATCGTTCACCACTCGTTGGATAGCTCTCGATTTACCTAACCATACTACGTTAACCACTGCGGACTGCGTGGCCGACAAGCTGCGGTATGAGCGTGATTGTTTAAATGAATGTTTACGTACATAATACAGTGGAGTCCGGCTAATCCGAACTAATTGGGACTGAAGGCTGTTCGGACTAGGTACCATTCGTTGGAAATCTTGACCAAAACAATTAAGTACGAAGTACTTGGTGTGGGTGCGGCAGGGGGCGCTAAGACATTTCTGATGATTTTCGCTTACAACCGATTCGTTGCTACGGAACTTTATCTTCGCCAGTTATCATCGTACCAAAATCGTTCACCACTCGTTGGATAGCTCTCGATTTACCTAACCATATTACGTTAACCACTGCGGAGTGCGTGGCCGACAAGCTGCGGTATGAGCGTGATTTTCTGATGATTTTCGCACCAACCGATTCGTTGCTACGGAACTTTATCTTCGCCAGTTATCATCGTACAAAAATCGTTCACCACTCGTTGGATAGCTCTCGATTTACCTAACCGTATTACGTTAACCAATGCGGAGTGCGTGGCCGACAAGCTGCGGTATGAGCGTGATTTTCTGATGATTTTCGCACCAACCGATTCGTTGCTACGGAACTTTATCTTCGCCAGTTATCATCGTACAAAAATCGTTCACCACTCGTTGGATAGCTCTCGATTTACCTAACCATATTACGTTAACCACTGTGGAGTGCGTGGCCGACAAGCTGCGGTATGAGCGTGATTGTTTAAATGAATGCGTATGAACTTCTCCGGTTATCATCGTATACAAATCGTTCACCACTCGTTGGAAAGCTCTCGATTTACCATTACATCGCAACCATCAACGAGCACAATCAAACGTAGTTATCATTGGTCTTATAAGACGGCACTCGTCCTCCATTCGTTGGAAATCTTGACCAAAACAATTAAGTACGAAGTACGTGGTGTGGGTGCGGGAGGGGGCGCAAAGACATAAAAAACCAGTCATGCAGCATGACTTAATGAGCGAATTTTCAAAGAAATATTCGAATTAATGGCTATGGTTTTGAATTTTTTGTTTTATTATATGTCAATTGTGTCAATTGTATGTCAATTATATATCAATAATACAATTATATGTCAAATGGGAAATTCAAGGAGTTGTACTAATCGTTTGCCTCCCCCTTTTTTGCTTCGAACTCTCGTCTTCAATTAATACTTCTCACATTTTTCAATCTGACCACTCTAAGGTGGTGGGGGGGGGGGGGGTAAGAGTTTAAAGATTATCCTAGTTTTGGGTAATTTTTGCGCACTTTAAATGCTCTAATATGAGAACGGATCAAGATATCTAAAATCCGATTCCACCATCGTGTTCAGCGTGCAAAAACCTTTAAAATGAGGGGTCACTTGTTGGAAAATAACATTTTGGGGATTTTTGGGTAATTTTTGCGCACTTTAAATGCGCCAAAACCCTCCTTAGAGTAGGCCAATTTCGCCCATCTTCGAACTTAGCCTTTCGATTGCCAAGATAGATTTTTTGTGCAAATTTGAGCTGTTTATCTCAATTCTATCGAGAGTTATCGTCTGGAGTGACACATATATATATAAATATATATATACATATAAAAAAGTGTTAAATTTCAGGAATCGTTTTAGAATGGTCTGAAACGGATTTCTATGAAGAAAATTTCCAAAAATTTATATTATTTAAATTTCGAAGCCATTGCAATAGCTTCATTTTCTTTGAAAATTCGCTAAAATGTCCCTTGTGGTTGCGTACTTGTACGAAAGCTGTACCCACCGTTTGTGTTTTAAATGGTACGGCTAAGCCCATTTACAAGGGTTCAATAGCTCAAACGAGCTAAAAATCGGGTTCAAATAGCTCAAGCTTCAAACTCAGGAAAAATTTATTGCAGTTTTGGATTCTACATACCTTGAAACGTAAACCATCAAATTTTGAGGGTGGGTTAAAATTTTGTTTTGTCATGCTCGATTCCTAAGGTTCATTATTCAAAATAATAAACCAAAATTGTTCAAAAACATGTAGAGATCTCGTGTAAACTGTGAGGGAGAGTGTGGAGGATTCCGAGGGTGGAGCTGGATGGGCACTCGCACAGCTCACGATTCCATTGTTGAGGGCGGCTAATGAAGGTGGATGCGGGTGACGGTGCAGCGCGGGGAGGGAGTTTTGATGGTTGCGCGTCGAGGGGCTTCAATAGCACACCGGTCGGATATCAGCCGGCTCAGGCCCCTTCTGACGTACTCAATGACGTCACGCACATGCGGAAATTACAACTAACGACGGTACGAGGGATATCGATGGGGGAGGATTGTTGCAAGGGCGATGACCTTCTCCGCGGATTTCCGTCCCTACGGTGTTTTTCTTCCCTTCTTCCCACCCAGGGTGCCTTTCCGTAATCTCGGAAATACTCACTCGGACTACTTATCCGCCCAGGATTTGTCTTTAAAAATCTTACGCACCCTCACAAACAGCTAAATAGCTAACAGTTTTAGTTTTAGCTAATAACCTACGTTAACTTTAAATCAATAATTATTTTTGAACGAATTTAATAGTTTTGACAGTTTCACCATTTTGAACAACTTCTGACTTTTTTTACCAAAGTCCAGTGAATTTTCTCGAGTGAAAAGTGAATATTTCTGTTATTCGCTGTTATTATTTTTCATTAATATATGAATAATAAGTTTTTGGAAAACGAAAATTGTTGGTAAAATATTTTTAAAAAAACATAGTTACCTAAAAGTAACGCAGCATACCTGTGTGACAACATATGTCCATAAACACGAAACATGCAGGTCGAAACATGTACAACCTGCGAAAAACAAAAATTTTAAGAACAAAATCTACAAAAATATTACTTGCAAAGAATAATATGGTCCATCCACACCAGCCAACCATAAGTTCCTTCTGGTTGAATTCAACATAATAGTTTCAGTAAAGAGTGCAACTTTTGAATGACAAGCGTTTGAAGAGTGAAAATGTTATACCGGAAATGGCTCATTTTGTAACGCCCTATTTCCTTGTTTTGCGTGTTATTATTATTTATTTTATTTTTTATTATTTTTTCATTCAATTAAAATTATTATAGCTGCCGCATTTTCTAAGTTACTATGGAAACGAGGCCCGTGAGCTGTGCGCTTTGAATAACAAACGTTTAAAGGGGGAAAAATGGGGGGTAAATAAGTTGTTTCCGCTCAATTCGTGCGAGAAATACGACAATTTGGGGGCTGTATGGCGTGAAAGACGTTTGGCAGTGTGTGAGGCTACTACAGCAGACAATAATTCATCGATTGATTAATGGCCTCCGGAGGAGGTTTGAAGGAAAAAGCAAGAGAGCCGTTGGGAAAGGGCGTAAAGGGGGACTCTTTACCCTGGGGGGCGTAAAGGGAGCTTTTAGTATCAATTTACTAGGCCGAAGGGCTCGCAGTGACACTGGGAGGGCTAAGGGTTGATTCCTCGTGGAAAGTAAGTGACAATGGGGGCTACGTTGATGGCTAAACTAATAGCGATGCATAATTTGGGGCCTGCGGTTAATTAAAACGACTCGACCAGCTCAAGACGCGTCGATATTTTTTGTCTTAAACTACAACTGATGAATTACAAGCGCATTTTGACTGTTTACCTCTAAGTGTTCACTTGAACACAAAGAACTTGTTACTACTCAAAGTGTTTCAAGCAGTGTAATGGCCACTTCCCCCTTCCAAATGAATGAAAGACCAGCGCAAACCAGCAACTCTTAGGTGGTTTTCAGAGCACTCTGGCGCCACTCATCGCAATCAACATCGGCAGGATATTATAACATTAATACAGTTACCTATTATGTAATATTATACTTATTATTATAATCACCATTCCAGCTCGGGAAGATCAGCAGACTGAATCTGATGGTACTAAATCTATTCCGCATCCCGCCAATAAGGTTTTTTTTGTTTTTAGCGAATTTTCAAAGAAAATGAAGCTATTGCAATGGCTTCGAAATTTAAATAATATAAATTTTTGGAAATTTTCTTCATAGAAATCCGTTTCAGACCATTCTAAAACGATTCCTGAAATTTAACACTTTTTTATATGTATATATATATATATGTGTCACTCCAGACGATAACTCTCGATAGAATTGAGATAAACAGCTCAAATTTGCACAAAAAATCTATCTTGACAATCGAAAGGCTAAGTTCGAAGATGGGCGAAATTGGCCTACTCTAAGGAGGGTTTTGGCGCATTTAAAGTGCGCAAAAATTACCCAAAAATCCCCAAAATGTTATTTTCCAACAAGTGACCCCTCATTTTAAAGGTTTTTGCACGCTGAACACGATGGTGGAATCGGATTTTAGATATCTTGATCCGTTCTCAAATTAGAGCATTTAAAGTGCGCAAAAATTACCCAAAAATCCCCAAAATGTTATTTTCTAACACGTGACCCCTCATTTTAAAGGTTTTTGCACGCTGAACACGATGGTGAAATCGGATTTTAGGTATCTAAATCCGTTCTTAAATTAGAGCATTTAAAGTGCGCAAAAATTACCCAAAACTAGGATAATCTTTAAACTCTTACCCCCACCCCCTTAGAGTGGTCAGATTGAAAAATGTGAGAAGTATTAATTGAAGACGAGAGTTCGAAGCAAAACAAAACCATAGCCACTAATTCGAATATTTCTTTGAAAATTCGCTCATTAAGTCATGCTGCATGACTGGTTTTTGTTTTTTGGGGTGTAAAATTCTCCATTATGCTGACCTCTGTACAACTGTCCGATCTTTTTATGAGTGAATTATTTATAGGGAGATATTTTTGTCTCCAGAGATGCGAGCATCCAGACACTAAACTATACTTTTCTAATTAAACTGATGTAGGACGTCAATCATTCGCGCAAGGAGGTTGATTTCGATTCAAATGATTCTAATACAGTCCAATTTTTTCTCTTCATATTAACATTACGTTCACCAAGTTAAGGTTTCTTCATCCACCCTTTTCCTGAGAAGATACGAAATAAGAAAAAAGTATATGTTTTTAATTATTTTATGCTTATAAAGAGTTAGTTTGATGCTTATAATTATATGATTTTTTTTAATATACCTCTCAGTTATGCACCAAATGAACCTAAAATGACTTTATGAGCCTAAGCATTGAAACTTTGGAGGCGTAAGTGAAAGGTTGCACATTCCAGTATCTGGGGGTCAGACAAATTTCACTCATTGGTGAAGAAATGAAGAAATTAAAGAATGATGAGGTAGTTTCACGCAAATTGACTAAGCAAAATTATGACTATTAGTTGTCATTGACTACGTAATGACTATGTAATTATATATACTCGTATGTTGGTAAGTTTCGAAATTTGTATATGTTTCATTACAATAATTGTTTCAATAGAACTGGTCTGTTTTATTAAAACAATATTGTAACGAATCATAATAAAATTTCTAAACCTAACAGTAGGTGTATACAATTTATTATACTTTTGACTAGTCAAGTTGAATGAAAACTACTTAATTAGTCTTTAATAATATAACTACTTAAAACTACTTAATCAGTCTTTAATATTTCTTCATATCTTCATCATTGAGTGAATCGAGTCTGATTCTGGGGAGAAGGACGTGATAAGTTTGCCAATTGTACCTGCTGAATTGATTGTAAAACGGAATCAATAAAACATTAATCGAAAAATAACAGAAAGTTTCGGAACTGAAATAGAAAGCCGCGTTGATTATTTTACCGTAACTTGGCATGTTATCATTGTATAATATGATACATTTAAATATTTTGAGAGATCCATTATCGCAACTAACGCATAGGTCTTTATTTTGTCCCTGTCACCTGGAGTAACAAAGCAACGAGTTTTGAAATCAAGAGCAACCACAGAAACTAGGTAACTATAATATTATTATTTGAATAATTATTAAAAATAGCGGAAAACGAATGATAAACTGCCGATCGTCCGATACCGGTCGTTCCGCAATCTTGCACTCCGCCGGACAAAGACACTGATAAAACGCTGCAAATTATTACACAACGGTTTATTATTTACCTGCGTAGATGCCCCTTCTGCTTAGATCACTGCTTTCTGTGGTCAATACCCTCGAGCTCCGCCAAGGACAGCCTTCTATCGAGTACTGGAGCCGGCTCGGGAATTACAGTAATAAAAATGCGCAGGATTCAACAATTCAATCAATAATATTATCTGCTGTTGCTCACGAAGCATAACTTTTGTTCAAGTTACAAAAGTACCTATCAACAAAATCCAAAAGAGCCATCAGTCTTCAAATGAAAAAATAATAATCACAGTTTATACAGTTTCATTCACGACCATGTTGACGAGGACTTTCGGTGCAAACGAACGACTGGTCGTAAAATTCTCCGGGTGGTCTTAAAATATTCTTTGGTTCTACGTCAATTTAAAAACGTTAAAAAAACCCATACCCTTCTACTGAAAGCTACGGCGTTCTGAAAATGTCAACCCCTATTTTTCACCCCTTAGGGATGACTGACTAACGCCGAGCTTCGGGGACCAACTATGGGACCTAAAAACCAAATTTCATCAATTTTGGTTCTTGGTAACTAAGAAAAGTGCCAAGTACGGCGTACGGCGAGACATTTTTTCATTCCTTTTTCGGATTTTTCATACCTTGAAACGGAAACCATAAAATCTTGAGTGATAAGGGGGGGGGGGGGGGTAAAATTTTGGTTTTTATGCTCGATTCCAAAGGTTCATTATTGAAAAATATAAACCAAAACCATATATTAGTATAACTGATAAAAATGGGGGGAAAAGTGTTGCTATAAACCCTCATCAAGATAACCGTAATTTTGGTGGCGGGGTGGGGGGGTGGGGGGGGTGGGGGGGAGTAGAATGCAAAGAAAATACCGACACTAATTCAAAAAATAAATAATCGAGGAGTGATTGGTAGAACATAATTATATTATGCTACTCCAAAAATGTTTCATTTTTGTGGGGTTACGCGCAACCTGAATGAAGGACGACGGTCATTGTGAATTTCGTCTTAGATCCATCACGAAACCCTGTCCGACTGCTTATCTTTGAAGGTTCTTCTTATGGGTGCGCCAATTTTCAACTCAGCTGAGCGTAATTCCTTACTCAGTATGTTGATTTCTGGCACTTGGTCATCGTCGTTTCCCCCATTTCCGAATTAGGGATTCTGACGTAGTCCACAGCTTCCTGTGGATCGGACGATGCTCGTAGGAATCACCGTTCACCTTTGCGGACATTTCCTGTTAGTCCGAGGCTGATATCATTTAATTTTTATCAGATTTTTTTTAACCCGTTGTGGCCAGTGGGTAGTAGACCTTGCGCTTCCCGTGGGTCCGGTGGACGAAATCGATAGCGTGGGGAACAGAAGATGACGTCATGTACGAAGCACGTGGCAGCTTGTAATGTAATCATGAGCCCAACAGGCCCAACTCCCATCGATTTTTTTTCTCGTTTCGTTCGAGTTGGAAAAAATCCGCTGTGCAGAATCAACTACTGAGCGACATTGTGCAAACTACATTCAACTAAAATTTTAAATTATTTCACGACTCGTGTCACCAAAATTAAATTTTTTATCTCCAACATTGTTGTAATTTCAATAACCACTCACCGTATATTTCAGCGATAAGTAGGTATGGGTTTCCGGATAATAAAAAATGAAAAATATGCATACAGTATAATATATATGATACCTACCTATATATACATATACCAATTTGCTCAGTTCAAATTTGATTTTGGTGTATGAACCAAAATTAATGAAATTTGGTTTGTGGGTCCCCGTTCGGGGTCTAGTTGGTGCTGGAAGCTCGGAGTTACTGTCAGTCATCTGTAAGGGGCGAAAAATAGGGGTTGAAATTTCCCGAACGCTCTATAGCTCGGAAACTTTCAAAAACAGGGTAGGTATGGCTTTTTTTACATTTTTAAGTGGGTATAAAAATTCATTCTTTCGCACACAGGCTCTATTTGGGCCCTAGTTCTGTCCCGAAACTTTGCAGCCCGATCGGAATATACCCAGGGGTGTTGTGTGTGTAAAATTGGGGTTAACATTTTGTGTGTGTGTGTTTCAGTAACATGAGCTTGTGAGGTATCGTTTTCCATGTTTTTTAGGACGAGGAGACCGAATACGACGTAGATTTTGACCAGAGTGGAAAATTGAGGTTCTAACAAAGTTTCAGCATTAAATTTACGTTAAAATTTGATCTAAAATCGTGCTTCCGCACACAATTGGGTCCCCATTTGGGAACACATTTGGGTTCTACTTGTGCTCCGAAGCTCGGCAGCCCGATCGGAATACACCCAGGGGTGATAGTAGTGGAATACGGTTTTCGAGGGTTTTTGAGGTTTCAGTGAACATGAGCTTGTGAGGTATCGTTTTCCATGTTGGTTTATTATTGGTTTATTATTTTCAATAATGAACCATTGGAATCGAGCATGAAAAAAAAAAATTCTTACCCCCCCTCAAAATTTGATGGTTTACGTTTCAAGGTATGTAGAATCCAAAACTGCAATAAAAATAGGTATTTCTGTCTGTCCGCCGTACGCCGTACGGGCCACTTTTCTTAGTTACCATGAAAGAAAATTGATAAAATTCGGGTTATAGGTTCCGTTCGGCGTCTAGTTGGTCCTCGAAGCTCGACGTTACTGCGAGTCATCTCTAAGGGGTTCAAAATAGGGGTTGAAATTTTCAAAACGCCTATACCATTTTTTTTTACATGAATATGTTTACGGTTTTAGATAGTTCTTGAACTTGCGAGTTTTTTAAGACCATCCGGAACGTCGTACGTCCAGCCGTTCGTTCACAGTAAGGCCCCGAAGTTTGCACCGACAGGCATTTTCGACTCCAGTGTGAATGAAATTGTATACAATTCAAACCAAATCTCGTAACCAGAGACGCGCCCACAATAGGAAATTTGGCGGAGATCAAATCATTGCTAGGGATCACCTGATTATATTGGCGGAGTATGAAGTCGAGTTGGTTGTTCTGTGATCATTCTTCATTTGAAAAATGATGGCTCTTTTGGAGTTTGTTGGTAGGTAGTGAAACTTGAACAAACGTTGAAGTATTATTGATGGGTAAATTATTACTACGGTTAATCATTACTCAACGGTAAATTATTACACAACGGTTCATTATACCATCTACGTAGAAGGGGCTGGAGTTTGTTGGTAGGTAGGTGCTTTCGCAACTTTTTTCACTCCTCATCAACAATTTCTTTTCAGAACTTCATTATGTGTGTTTCTTTTTGTTAGGTACTGTTTGTCATCGGCAGAATTATTTTAGCAACATTCAACTCGTGATTTAGGTAGGTACCTAGTAACGAGTACGGGGTTAGGTACTAACCTACGGAGGGTCTGCGATCTACATAATATGTATAGAATAGTACATATCATATTATATAGACGGGTTATCTATACATAGAGCTGTGATCTGTAACGGAAGGGTATTCTATACAAAATAATAAACCGTTGTGCAGGGATTTGCAGCGTTTTTTTTAGGTCGAGAAGACCGAATATGAAGTTGATTTCGACCAGAGGTTCGAGAATTGAGGTTGTAAAGAGCCAAAAAATTCATTTTCTGTTAGTCCTGGGAAAATGCCAGAAATCACCGTAAACTATATATGTATAAGTAGTATCAACAGGTGAATCAAGACAATTAAATGGCACTATCAATCGTCAAAGATAATTGGTCATAAATAGGAGCTTAATTCGTGTTTCTGGGGGCCAAAATTGGTGGAAACCATAAAAACTAATATTTTAATTATTGCACATGAAAGAAACAGGTAAGTATATTTCCAGCATTTCTGTAGGTACGTCCTTCTCATAAACCCGTGTGAGAAGGACTTGGGAGCGTTTTCTTTTTTTTCAAATTTAAATAAATAAACAATTTTATCCAACGCCCGTCTCATTCATTCGACGTCTTGCTGCCCAATATCTTTCACACGCTGTTTCCTCTGGCGTGGTCCCGCGTATGCCTACCAGTGAAGGGCACTCCATGATATGTCGGGCGTCCATGGCTTCCAGGTTGCACAATGGACCGATTGGCGTGTCGACTACTCCTATCCTGAATAAATGCCTTTGGGGCAGTCATGGCCAGTGGTCATCCTAAACAGGGCCACACACATTCGCCTAGGGAGAAAAGGGGAAATCTTGCCTTCCTCTGTGGTGAGGAGCTCCCAGTCCTTTCCAGCGCTCGCCGCCTCTATTCCTTCCTTGTTGCGACATTTCGTTGCAGCCGCTATCTCCCGTTTGGCCGAGTACCTACAGTTTTCTAGGTGGATTTGAATAATATGCATTTATTCGTTCGTTCACGTTATTTATGACCGGAAGGGGTGGTAGTATCGGCACCTCGGTGATGGGGGAGCGTGGAGGGTCTCCTCGGATGTGGGGGTATGCAGGGAATCGGGATACGCAGGAGGTGAGGGAAAGGCTGGAGGAACAGGAGCAGGAGCCTTCCCAGTGCTCAAACCAAACCGTTCCGCCCTCGACTCCCGTCTCCTATCAAAACAGACCTAAACGTAAATCACAACCTTCCCCCTCCCTCCACCTCATCGCCTCATATTCCACACATACAGAAGAACAGGAATAGTCCTGTTGATGGTGGTGAGGGTTTGCGGGGGGGGGGGGGGGGGAAGAAAGCAAACGCACATCTTCCTATATCGGCTCTCCGCATCCACTAACCATCACGTGCTCAGTCTGCGGTTCCCCTCCTCCATTTCGTTTCTTTCCCCTTTTTTCTTTCTCTCTGTTCTGCCCATCTCGACGTGAAATCCGAGTTCAGCCACATTGATCATTCCTCGGAGATTCCTCGGAGATCGTGGCACCGTGAAATACGTCCCTCGGCGAAAATACATCAACGGGCGACGAAGGAGCTGAACGGGGAGAGAGGATGTTTGTTCGAATCAGCAGACAATTCCCAGGGTATGAGCGGTTCGTGCGGGGGGTGGGAAAATGTGTTCGATCCGACTTTGGCGGCTGCTCTAAATGTTCTTATTTTACCGGATTACAATCAGTCCAAAATGTTTACTGACTTTTCTTCTCCTTTTTTTTGGTTTATTATTTTCAATAATGAACCATTGGAATCGAGCATGAAAAAAAAAATTCTTACCCCCCCTCAAAATTTGATGGTTTACGTTTCAAGGTATGTAGAATCCAAAACTGCAATAAAAATATTTCTGTCTGTCCGCCGTACGCCGTACGCCGTACGCCGTACGCCGTACGGGCCACTTTTCTTAGTTACCATGAAAAAAAATTGATGAAATTCGGGTTATAGGTTCCGTTCGGCGTCTAGTTGGTCCTCGAAGCTCGACGTTACTGTGAGTCATCTCTAAGGGGTTCAAAATAGGGGTTGAAATTTTCAAAACGCCTATACAATTTTTTTACGTAAATATTTTTACGGTTTTAAATAGTTCTTGAACTTGCGAGTTTTTTAAGACCATCCGGAGCATCGTACGTCCAGCCGTTCGTTCACAGTAAGGCCCCGAAGTTTGCACCGACAGGCATTTTCGACTCCAGTGTGAATGAAATTGTATACAATTCAAACCAAATCTCGTAACCAGAGACGCGCCCACAATAGGAATTTGTGAATACGGCCAATCATTGGTAGGGATCACCTGATTATATTGGCGGAGTATGAAGTCGAGTTGGTTGTTCTGTGATCATTCTTCATTTGAAAAATGATGGCTCTTTTGGAGTTTGTTGGTAGGTAGTGAAACTTGAACAAACGTTGAAGTATTATTGATGGGTAAATTATTACTACGGTTAATCATTACTCAACGGTAAATTATTACACAACGGTTCATTATACCATCTACGTAGAAGGGGCTGGAGTTTGTTGGTAGGTACTTTTGCAACTTTTTTCACTCCTCATCAACAATTTCTTTTCAGAACTTCATTATGTGTGTTTCTTTTTGTTAGGTACTGTTGATACTCGTTGTTGTTGGTACTCGTGATTTAGGTAGGTACCTAGTAACGAGTTCGGGGTTAGGTACTAACCTACGGAGGGTCTGCGATCTACATAATATGTATAGAATAGTACATATCATATTATATAGACGGGTTATCTATACATAGAGCTGTGATCTGTAACACAAGGGTATTCTATACAAAATAATAAACCGTTGTGCAGGGATTTGCAGCGTTTTAAATATAATTTTATTTCATATTCTACAAATACGCAATGAAATTATATTAATAACAAAAAATAATAATGGAATTGAAAACATTTCTAATGCATGCAGAAACTTATCCCCTATGTGGGCATAGCCCGTGTCAAGGAAATGACTCTCTTATCTGATAGCTTCATGCGCGACATAATAACTATACAAGACAAATGGTTATATAAAATGTACAGTATTACTGTATTTATACAACATGAGAACTCATCAATTAAAAAAGTCTCTAGATACTCTTATTTTTGCATAAATTACATATAAGATACGGAAGACAAAGTGTAGTATCTAAGAAAGCTGAAGCGTTAAGCAAGCCCTTTCTGCGTAGATCACTATTTTCTGTGGTCAATACCTTCTCCAGTCAATATTCGAGCTCCCTCCAGGAAAGCTCTAAATGGAGTACTGGAGGCGGCCCGGGAATTAAAGTTTCATACAAATGCGTGGGATTCAATAATTCAATAATTAATTATTTGTAGTTATTCATGAAGCATAAGGAATATAATAAACCGTTTTGAATAATTTACCTGTATAGGTGCCCCTTCTGCGTATAATTGTTGTTGTGTAATAATTAACCCAATAATACTTCAACGTTTGTTCAAGTTGCGGAAGTATCTATCAACAAAATCCAAAAGATCCATTTTTCAAATGGAATAATACCACAGAACAACCAACTCGACTTCATACAGCCATCCGTGATTATAATCAGGTGCTCCCTTGTATCTGGGCTGAATGTATACAATTTTATTCACCCTCCTGTTGAAGAAGCCTGTCGGTGCAAACGTCGGGGCCTTACTTTGAACGAACGGCTGGACGTACAGTGCTCTGGGTGGTCTTAAAAAACTCCCAAGTTCTAGAACTATTTAAAACCGTAAAAAAAAATCGAGATAACGGCGTCCTAGGAACTTCAGCCCGTATTTTTCATCCCTTAGGGGTGACCGACATTAACGCCGAGCTTCGAGTACTAACTAGACCCCAAATGGGAGCCATAAAGCGAATTTCGTCAATTTTGGTTCTCGGTAACTAAGAAAAGGGTGAAGTACGGCGGACGGAGAGAAATTTTTGTATTGCATTTGCGGATTCTACGTACCTTGAAACGGAAACCATCAAAATTGTTGGGGGGGGGGGAGGGGGGTTGATTTTTTTTTTTTTTTTTTCATGCTCGATTCCAAAGGTTCATTGTTGAAAATACGAATGAAAAGCCGTAAAAAAATGTAAAATATCCGCAACTACTTGGAAATGAATGGAGCACTGTATCAAACATTGCTTGCGCTCGTCACCCCATCAATTCGAAAGCAAGACACAGTTATGGGGGTTGCTGTTTGTCCCCACAAAAGGCTGAGGGCAACGTTGAGGTACTGCTGAGGCACAGCAACAACTGAGGCATTGAGGCCCGAAGCCTCCCCATCCGCGGGAGGAAAAACGGGCTCAGTTCAGGCCGACTGCGCAGGCGGCCTTTCCAAAATTCGGAACTTGTTGACCTGCGCAGTCCGCCTGAACTGAAGTAAATGTCTGGTCCACCCGCTCCGGCCGGCCTGCGAGGTTGGACTGAACAGGAAATCCTGTTTCACCGCCGTCATCAAGGTGGCCATACACGTACCGGCCCCGCTTGTTAGTTACGCCTGAACAGTCCACCGGTGACAGGCAAGCCGGTTTGACTGAAAACACCATACACGTTCAGTTGAATCTCGGCCAACAAATACGCGACGTCCATTCCCGGCTCGCCTGAACTCTCTTCAAGTCTTCCGGCTGGACGATTGTATTTTCGTTCGATCACTGGCCGCCTGTACAGTCGGAACTGACAGGCCAGCCGGATGCCATACACTATCCGGTCACGGGTGGACTGTTCAGGCGTAACTGAGAGACTGAGGCACAACAGCAACTGAGGCCTTGAGGCCGGAAGCCTCCCCATCCACGGTAGGAAAAACGGGCTCAGTTCAGGCCGACTGCGCAGTTCGCCTGAACTGAAGGAAATGTCTGGTCCACACGATCCGGCCGGCCAGCGAGGTTGGACTGAACAGGAAATCCTGTTTCACGGCCGTCATCATACAACTAATCTATGTTTCACTAAAAGCTCTGAGCTGTATTTGTTCTTAAAGGACGGCAAGTGCGGGGTTTTCCGCCTGTTTCAAACCATCCAGGCATCCGCGCAGACCGGTGATCATTTGTCACCGGTTTACTCTCATCATCGCTTGACAATGAGGCTCCAGCGTCGTCACCCCGGTGACGCTCTCCAGATCCTCCTGTTCCTTCAACGAACGAGCTGGGTTTCCCGCGTCCGCGGTGAAAGGAACATCGGTGGTGAAAGGGACGCCTTCTCTCCCACCCCGTCCGTGTCGATTCCCCGTGATGTTTGCCCGTAGCGGGAGGGCGCCGGATAATACGTTTTCCGAAGGGTTGAAGGAAAGTCCCGTAGCTCGAATTAGAGGCCCAACGACGTCGTTAGGGGCTGGCTCCCCTGACGGTTTTAGCGTCGGTGGAGGGGGGGGGGGTACGCCACTAAAACTGTCGTTAAGGCCCTTCCTCTAAAAACCAGGTGCCTCTCAGGTTTAATCTTTCATTAACCTGTCCGTCGAGGCTTGGAGGGAAAAACGTCACTTTTTTTTCCTCTCTCGAAGGGGGTTTTTCAGGAAAATATCGGTAATTCTCTCCCCTTATACACAATGCATTTTCCGACCACGAAGTTTGGTTCGATGGAGCGTTCCGTCGGGGTTACATGGTTTGATAGATTTTTATGAGGCACTCAAAACCCGCGTTGCCATCCTCCTCTGAAGGGCCCTAAGGCCTTGAAGATGTAAAGAAGAGAAGATTTCGCCATAAAATTCCGATGGGTACGAAAATTTCCAAGCCGTTTCCTTATTTGAGCCGCCCTAAACTTCCGCCGCTTTTGTAGCCTGTCCCAATTCATCTGATTTCTGGTCGTAAACGAATTGAATTGTTGATATAAAATACATTTCACGATGCTAATCGTAGGGGAGAACTAGAGAAGTCAGAGTGGCAGCGTTGCCAACTCTCAAAACCGCTGCAGTCTTTGTCACTTGGGGTTATTTTAGATGGTTTCCACCAATTTTGGCCTCCAAAAACTACCTCGGTTGTTTTTTGTTTTTTTACGGATCTCTTCGTCTTCGAACATTGCTAGTGCCATTCTTGATTAACCTACTAATACTACTTCTAGTGTTATTTTACAAATTTATGGAGATTTCAGACAATTTACCAGGTTTTTGACTTATAAAAAATGTATTTCGGGAGCCTAACCTTTGTTACAACCTCAATCCTTCACCCTTTGGTCAAAATCAACTTCATTCGGGCTTCTCCCCCCCCCCCCCCCCAAAAAAACATGAAAAACTGTATACATCACAAGCTCGTGTTCACCAAAACCTCAAACATCCTCGAAAACCCCTTCTTTTTGTACCATTTTTTCTCCCACACCACCTGTTCCTGTTAACCTGTTCTCGCGAATGCTATCAACTTCATAAATTCTACGTGTAAATACTCAACGGGTTTTTTTCCTCCATTACAAAAATAATAGGTAACCGGGAATTACGAGAAAAATCAGGAGTTCCCAGCCCGTTTTGTGAGGTGATGACTCGAGGGTGTTTTTTAATTATTTTTGTGTTTTCTCCCACTTTATTTTCACCAACTGAATTCCAATTTTGTTAAATTTTCAAATGAACAAATCACAATGTTTGGCCTTTCTGAGAAAAAAATATATTAATTGCTATTGAAATAGTCTACCATTACGTACCATTTTTGGTAAACTACAGCTGTGTTCTCTGATTTTCGCGATTTTTTTTCTACATTCGAAATTCTAGGATTCTTATACTGATTACCAAATGGTATAAGAACAATGATGATCCTTGGATCTGACTATCTTGACAAAACCAGAGCAGTTCTAGATTATGATAAAAGAAAACTGACGATCAAATTTCACTATTTACAATGGACGGTAAAATTCCAATATGAAAGTGACAACACCCACACACTGGCGACAACCGCAGCAGTGGACCGAACTGATGTAAATACTGAAATAACAGTACCAGAATATTTACAGCACACTGACAATCGAGGTGAAACAACAGATGGCAGTAGTAATACAGATCAGCCGACGAACTCAAAAGCCAACAAAATTTACAATTATGTGCCACTGTGCAATATGAAACCTACAGGAGAGAATATCAACACCATACAAGAACATGAACATTGTCAAGACATTCTAAGAAACCAACCGACAGTAAAAATCATAATTAACAACAACAAGATATCAGCGTTATTGGACAGTGGAGCTGGAGTATCAATAATATTCAGATGATTTGTTGAGCCCCTACAACATCGTAAATACAGATACAACAACAGACCTACTCTCAGTTACGAACCAAGAAGTTCAGACATTTGGCTCGATCACATTACAATTCCACATTAAGGTGATTGTAATCCATTTTTACCGATTTTCAACGATTTGTTTGAGAAACAAAAACTCAAATTGGACCCTCTTTCTGCTTTTTAATATCGCTCATCTTTCAACTAAAACTTCGTTAATCATTCCAGACGACATAATTTAAAAATTCTCTGATTCGCATCAAGAGATAGTTCAAAAATTCGTGTCGCTAAAAATTGTGGGCCCGTTGCAATTGTGGCGTAAAGTAAACCAGCGTATTTGTTCTTCTGTTTCCAATTGACATGAAACCGAACGCTAAAAAAACAAACAGCCGAATGCGGTTCACGTCGCTCAAGTAACCCTCTCGAAACCTCCTGAATGGCTCTGTGCTTTACATTCAGCGGAGCCTCCCTCTGTTTTCGGGGAAACTGAATTCGCCTCGATGCCTCCATTTAACCAATAAGTATCTTTTCAATCAGCGGATGATTGGATTCCATTGAAACACCCCCATACCAAAGTCCCTTCGGTCCTGAAGCGCTTGTTGAAGATCTCGCATTGAACGGGGCCTCCGCCCGAAATAGATCTCTTGTTTATTTCTTCTTTTCAGAGGCTTCCCCGGGTCTTTCGGAGCTCTCTTTCTCGCTCCCGGTTCCAACTCTGTGTGAAAGGTGGGAGGAATCCAATTGTTTACAGTGTGAAACACATGTTTCTGAGCTCGATGTAAAAGGCCGATTTGGTTGTTATCCTGAGAGACAGTTCGGAAAGGCTGGTTAGGGTTCGGAGCTGTTTTTGGTAACCGTAATCGATACTGAGGTCTTCTTAATACCTAAGCTAGTTGAGTTCCGAGCCTATCGAATGCCTTTCTGAAATTCAAACGAAAATCCACGATACTGACGGACGAAATCTGTCGTGTTCTACAAAAAAACCAGTGGCGTTGCCGGGGGGGGGGGGGGGGGTGTCATCCCCCCCCCCCCCCATTGGCTCGAACACTTTATCGCAAATTAAAATTAAATCTGAAGAATGATAATAATCACAAAAGTAACAAACAAATACAGCAATAACAAGATTAAACGGTAAATCAAACATGAATTAACAGTTACATTTTTATTTGATTAAAAACGATCTGTCCCAAAAATTTGACCACTCTTTTTGACAAAAATGCTTATCGAAATAGTCCCTCACCGTCACCATCCCACACTTCAGGTGAATTAATAATGATTGTGGCCCTTAGTACCAATTGGCCCCCAAAAACTGACCCCCAAATCACTGGAAGTGGTATGGAAGGGTGAGTAAAGACAGAAATTTGTTTTTCACGCAGAATAGGGATCAAATTTTGATTTTTGGGGATAAAAAATTGGTATTAATGGCTAAAACCAATATTAATTCACCTGACGTGTGGGATGGTTAATCACGACGGAGGGACTATTCTTGATGATAAAACTATTTTTCTCAAAAACAAGTGGGTCAAATTTGACTTTATTAGGTCAAACATCGTTAAAAATGGCTAAAATCGCGAAAAAAAATTATGTAATTTCAAGAAAAGTGGTATGGTTTCTCGCTATACCTATCATATTTTTACAAAATAGCAGGAACATTTCATTGAAAATTCGCTCTTATAACCATGCTGCATGACAGGAACCTTTTTGTTTCCGATAACCCCCCCCCCCCCCCCCCGCCCACCATTCAACAATCCTGGCTACGCCACTGAAAAAATACACAAACGGAACATAAATACAGAAACCATTTCGACAATGAATATCCGACCGGATCGGGCCAAGCACTTCTGCGCATGCCTCATCATGATCTACAACACTTCAAAAAAGTGCTGAATATAAAAAGATTTCCATCCTCAACCTTCATCCTCAAATAATACGCCAACATACCGGTAGAGCTGCAACATCGCCTGCAGAGTTTGTTCGCGGCCAAAAGTCAGTAAACCACTGTTTAATTTTGCAAAACTTGCCAGCCGCAACCTGTCCTGCGCCCTGGAGACTGTTTTGAGCGAATTCAGAAGCGCAGAATATAAATGAATTTTTCTTAAGGGTTTCACCAAGTTCCGATTTCCTTTTCAGAGCTGAAGATAAATATTTCAGTTTTGTATTGATTTTAACCACAGGTTTCTCGTTTTATTTTGCAGTCTTGATGCAGTTTTGATGAGATCGTGAGGGATTTTTAGGTATCCGCTTGAAGATGAATTCAACCTCTAAATGCTAAACTGAGTGTGTATCTAGACGTTCAGCTAAAACGTAGCTATTTAGAGAAAACCAAATCAGAAATTAATTCATGGCAATAATAGTTTTGCTGTACATAAAAACGCTGCAAAGTCCTTGTCACATGGGTTTATTATTCTATTGAACATACCTACAGATAGGTTGGATGGTCATTTATTGTTTCTTTCCTTTGCAGTAATTAAAATATATATTTTTTATGGTTTCCACCAATTTTGCCCCCCCCCCCCCCCAAACACGAATTAGGATCCTTTTTTTTACGAATTATTTTTGATCATTGATAGTGCCATAATTTGTCTTGATTTACCTGTTAATACTCACTAATGTTAATAGTAAGTAACTAAACCAAGGGTGAATTGAGCGCTACGCCACAATAGCATTGGGGAAGCGGCAAATCAGGCAAAATGGCGCGTTCGTTCTCGGGGGCACAAAATGAAGACTGAAGAGATTACATGGAGCTAGTGGATCATAGACAACGCTGGACTTCTTCTTCCAGTTCCTACTTTTAGCGAATTTTCAAAGAAAATGAAGCTATTGCAATGGCTTCGAAATTTAAATAATATAAATTTTTGGAAATTTTCTTCATAGAAATCCGTTTCAGACCATTCTAAAACGATTCCTGAAATATAACACTTTTTTATATGTATATATATATATATATGTGTCACTCCAGACGATAACTCTCGATAGAATTGAGATAAACAGCTCAAATTTGCACAAAAAATCTATCTTGGCAATCGAAAGGCTAAGTTCGAAGATGGGCGAAATTGGCCTACTCTAAGGAGGGTTTTGGCGCATTTAAAGTGCGCAAAAATTACCCAAAAATCCCCAAAATGTTATTTTCCAACAAGTGACCCCTCATTTTAAAGGTTTTTGCACGCTGAACACGATGGTGGAATCGAATTTTAGATATCTTGATCCGTTCTCAAATTAGAGCATTTTAAAGTGCGCAAAAATTACCCAAAAATCCCCAAAATGTTATTTTCTAACAAGTGACCCCTCATTTTAAAGGTTTTTGCACGCTGAACACGATGGTGAAATCGGATTTTAGATATCTAAATCCGTTCTTAAATTAGAGCATTTAAAGTGCGCAAAAATTACCCAAAACTAGGATAATCTTTAAACTCTTACCCCCCCCCCCCCCCCCACCCACCACCCACTTAGAGTGGTCAGATTGAAAAATGTGAGAAGTATTAATTGAAGACGAGAGTTCGAAGCAAAACAAAACCATAGCCATTAATTCGAATATTTCTTTGAAAATTCGCTCATTAAGTCATGCTGCATGACTGTTTGTTTTTTGGCTTTGAATGTGTGGTTCTCCGCGGACAAAGTGAGGTTACTACTCTTTATATTTACGAGACGAGACTTAAATATAATAGCATGTCATTCGCAACAGAGTGGACTTCCGCAGTTGGAGTTCCCGTAATATTACTTTCGAGGGCTTAATCAACAAGTCGTCAGACGCCATCCGCTTGCAAGAATTACTAACAGTTTGGCGAATAATCGTCCTCTCGGAAGTTGCGTCGTGAGAATGGTCGATATGCGAATGCACAGTCGTATTGGAAGGGCCGACAGTCTTTGCAGACGACGTGCACTTGTACGAACACCTCCTTACTTTTTCGCCGGCCGGTAAAACACGTATTTGCCGAAATTTATAATTGTCTATGACGAGAAGTTCCTTCCCCCGTTCACTGTGCGTAAATTACGACACAGTAGTGCTAGGCCCAGGATCCATTGGAATACTGACAAGATAAAGATAAAGATAGAGACCGTGTTTGCCTACTATAAACAGTAGAAAGTGCGGAGTGCTCAGTTCATCTGTGCCATCTGAGTAAATAAACAAACTTCTACGGATTAGTCAGGTCACAATGTGCTCAGTTCACTATCACCCGATTTATGTACTACGGCCATTTACATGTACTACGGGCGCTAAAGGGGTTTTCTGAGCCAACCTTACGGTTAATAAAGCCCCATCGTGAGCAATTCCCTCGAAAACCGTAAAGGAATGTTCGTAAAGGAAAATGTTTCAAAGTTTAGCTTGAATGGTGCCCCGGAGCCAAAGGTAGACTTGGAGAAACGTGAGAATTGTTATTCGCATTCAGTATTATCAGAACATCAAAGGGCGAGATCTGTCCGGTTTCGGGTTCAAACGTTTAATAACGTTTTTCGAGGAAGTTTCGAAAGCTCGCAGCAGGTACACCAGGGAGGAACCGGATGAGAAAAGTGAGCCTAAAAAACTTCGGCCTGATAGGAGGCGGAAGGAGAAGAAAGGAGAAAACGCGGGGTACTGAAGTGAAAGAAAAAGCTTTTACGTGGGAAAAGATAAGACGTTTGAGAAGTTGAGTTCCCTTCAATGGAACAATAGCCAAAGACAATATTAGGGCTTACACTTCATCCCTGCACCCTCATTTCGCCCTTCCACCTGGAGTGGGGATTTTCTCTTATTCCCTCACCGATTCACCATCAAGTCCCCCCCAACCTCTGGGTTTGTAGGAAATAAAAGGAGTAGCCAGATCGCGACCTTGCTATCTTCAACTTCGACCAAAAAAAAAAAAAAAAAATCGCGGGCTTTTCTCCACTTCTGCCGAAGTTGTTTCCGTTGAAAAGACTTGGAATCCCCCAACTTGTCACGTATCAATCAGCAGGGCCTTCTCCCGAATCTGTTTTGAGGCCGTCGTTCTCATCTCCACTTTCTCTTTGTGCCCCATTTCCTCGTGCTCGGTTTCCATAGGAACGCCCTCTCCCGAGGTTTTCCCTCCCGAGGGAAATGGGGACGTCACCGATAATTTCAGTTCGGCAGTAGATAAACTGGCGCACTCGGGAAGTGGAATGTAAAGGTCTTTTAGCGAATTTTCAAAGAAAATGAAGCTATTGCAATGGCTTCGAAATTTAAATAATATAAATTTTTGGAAATTTTCTTCATAGAAATCCGTTTCAGACCATTCTAAAACGATTCCAGAAATTTAACACTTTTTTATATGTATATATATATTTATATATATATGTGTCACTCCAGACGATAACTCTCGATAGAATTGAGATAAACAGCTCAAATTTGCACAAAAAATCTATCTTGGCAATCGAAAGGCTAAGTTCGAAGATGGGCGAAATTGGCCTACTCTAAGGAGGGTTTTGGCGCATTTAAAGTGCGCAAAAATTACCCAAAAATCCCCAAAATGTTATTTTCCAACAAGTGACCCCTCATTTTAAAGGTTTTTGCACGCTGAACACGATGGTGGAATCGGATTTTAGATATCTTGATCCGTTCTCAAATTAGAGCATTTAAAGTGCGCAAAAATTACCCAAAAATCCCCAAAATGTTATTTTCTAACAAGTGACCCCTCATTTTAAAGGTTTTTGTACGCTGAACACGATGGTGAAATCAGAATTGCGATATCTCATTCCGTTCTCAAACTGGAGCACTTTGAAGATTAAGGAACGTGGTTATTTCTTCGAAAATTCGCTCTTATAGCCATGCTGCATGACTGTGGTTTTTTTTTAAACAGACGGATCGGTAGGATGACGTTGGCTCCACTTGGCACCGGTTTCTGGTTGATACCAATTTTCCAATCAATTCCTCAGTAGGTAATTAGGTAATCATGTAGTCGCAATTAACGGATTTTATGTTAACAGCACCTCAATAATAAACGATGAGAGGTAGACGAGGTACCCGAGGAGCCTCTGATACTAAATTTGGAGATTTCACGGAATTTATCCTGCATTATGGCCAAGTTCTAACCAATCGACACAGTTGTTTGGAATCTATTAAACGTTGAGCGTATTTCACGTAATTACCCCTATTGTTTATATTCATGTAATTTGTAAAAATGTCATATATAATAATAAAATATTTGGCTAAGTTCATTCTTGGATTTCACTGTAGTTACTGACAAAGTGGGACTATTGAGTCCTACTGCTGAGTAAATAGTCCTACTACTGACTAAATAGTCCTACTACTGACTAAATAGTCCTATTTAGGGCTATTACTGACAAAGTGGTAACTAGGACTATTTAGAGGTGGCTCTTATAATATGAGAAAAAGGTGAAAATCTAAACAGCCGATTGGTGAATTTTTATTCATATATTTATTCTTTGTCTAAATGAATGGACAATTAGAAATTCCGGTCATGCGGCGCCTGTGTCCGCATGAGAGAATGGAGCAGTGAATTATTGAAACTTTTCACAATTTTGAGCGATTTTCATCACCGGTAACCCCAATAACCACTCCACTGTATAACCACCACTCTATAACCATCATTCTGTACCACTTTTGGTGATTTTCTATCAATTTTGGTATTTTTAAAACTTATTCAGGATGACCCTTTCCTGGCTGGCTACATCCCTGAACAGAACCATAATTTTTTAAATTTGTTTATTGAGACCATTTAGACAAATAATAATTGATACAGGTTTACTGTACACTTAATTAGAAAACAAACTCACTTTGCTACCCACAAGTTCTGCTACCCAGAGGTATGTCATGTGGGAGGAGTGGGACGGTGTGGCTGTTTTTGAGTCGTTTTTTAGTCCGGTGAAGACAGGGTCGCTTGGATAAGCTTGATCGATATCCCTTCTTAACCGGTGATAATCTCGCGTTCACGGAGGGGGGCTCTCGAGGGTCCACCGTCACTCTCACACAGACACAGAGAGCTGGAGCAGGAAGTGAGAAAAGAGAGTGGGGATGAGCCAGTGGCCAATCCCGTTAGCTCTGTGTCACTTGGTTGTTGGGATTGGAACAGAGACGGCGGTCCGTCAGTTTGAATCCCAACGTCTCTCTTCCTAACCCGTACTAGTGAGGGAGCCATGAGGGAACCGGTTGGATCAAATTCTGATCCTCCTGAAAGAACAGTGGATCTCTTCCGAGACACTGGCAGGGCGGTTGGGCGTAAAGCCCCAGCCTGACATAAGGGAGTGTCGAGATCGATCTGAAGGAACAAGTTAAAGTCCATAGCCAGTGAACAGGTGTGTGAGCACGGTCCGGTCATCCACTTGGAGATTGAACGGCAAATACATAGGGGAAGGAGGTGGAGCATTAGAACAGTGGATCTCGTCCAAGACGCCGGCAGGGCAGTTGGGCGTAAATCCCCAGCCCGACATGGCTGTTTACTGCAATAAGGGAGTGTGAAGATCGATCCCAATGAACAAGATGAAGTCCATAGCCAGTGATCAGGTGTGAGAGCACGGTCGGGCCATTCCGTGGTAGTTTGAACGTCAAATACAAAGGGGAAGGAGGTGGAGCATTAGGTGCTTCACCAGTGGGATCTAATTCTAATCCTCTAGAAACGACAGAAGATCTTGTCCGAAAGCCGGCAGGGCAGCTGGGGGTAGAGCCCCACGCTGACGGCTGTTTACTGTAATAAGGGAGTGTCGAGATCGATCCGAAGGAACAAGATGAAGTCCATAGCCAGTGAACAGGTGTGGGAGCATGGTTGGGCCATACCGTTGGAGTTTGAACGTCAAATACAAAGGGGAAGGAGGCCGAGCATTAGGTACTTGACCGGTTGGATCAAATTCTGATCTTCCAGAGAGGACAGAAGATCTTGTCCGAGAAGCCGGCAGGGCTGTTGGGTTTAGAGCCTCTGTCCGATGGCTGTTTACTGTAATAAGGGAGTGTCAAGATCGATCCCAATGAACAAGATGAAGTCCATAGCCAGTGATCAGGTGTGAGAGCACGGTCGGGCCATTCCGTGGTAGTTTGAACGTCAAATACAAAGGGGAAGGAGGTGGAGCATTAGGTGCTTCACCAGTGGGATCTAATTCTAATCCTCCAGAAACGACAGAAGATCTTGTCCGAAAGCCGTCAGGGCTGTTGGGCGTAGATCCTCTGTCCGATGGCTGTTTACTGTAATAAGGGAGTGTCGAGATCGATCAGAAGGAACAAGATGAAGTCCATAGCCAGTGAACAGGTGTGTGCACACGGCCGTCCCGTTGGAGTTTGAACGGCAAATACAAAGGGGACGGAGGCCGAGCATTAGGTGCTTGACCGGTTAGATCAAATTCTGATCTTCCAGAGAGGACAGAAGATCTTGTCCGATAAGCCGGCAGGGCTGTTGGGCGTAGATCCTCTGTCCGATGGCTGTTTACTGTAATAAGGGAGTGTCGAGATCGATCCGAAGGAACAAGATGAAGTCCATAGCCAGTGAACAGGTGTGTGCACACGGCCGTCCCGTTCGAGTTTGAACGGCAAATACAAAGGGGACGGAGGCCGAGCATTAGGTGCTTGACCGGTTAGATCAAATTCTGATCTTCCAGAGAGGACAGAAGATCTTGTCCGATAAGCTGGCAGGGCTGTTGGGCGTAGATCCTCTGTCCGATGGCTGTTTACTGTAATAAGGGAGTGTCAAGATCGATCCCAATGAACAAGATGAAGTCCATAGCCAGTGAACAGGTGTGTGCACACGGCCGTCCCGTTCGAGTTTGAACGGCAAATACAAAGGGGAAGGAGGCCGAGCATTAGGTGCTTGACCGGTTAGATCAAATTCTGATCTTCCAGAGAGGACAGAAGATCTTGTCCGATAAGCCGGCAGGGCTGTTGGGCGTAGATCCTCTGTCCGATGGCTGTTTACTGTAATAAGGGAGTGTCGAGATCGATCCGAAGGAACAAGATGAAGTCCATAGCCAGTGAACAGGTGTGTGCACACGGCCGTCCCGTTCGAGTTTGAACGGCAAATACAAAGGGGAAGGAGGTGGAGCATTAGGTACTTCACTTATCCGCTTCACTAGTAAGCAAACAATAACATCCCCCCCCCCACAAACCCTAACCAGCCCCTCAGTTCCCTAACCGCATTATCGATTCTCACAATAAGAGACCTCCGATCGAGTGGGTGAGAGGTTCTCTCGCTTGTTTTTGAATAATAGACACCCCCCCCCCACCCCTCATCGACCGCAGAGGCCCGTAAAGTAGAGTAAAATTGGGGGGGTATTAGACTGAAAGGGGGAGCAAAAGGATCCGAGTTCTTGACTATCCTTCGTTCCTTCGTGCAATTTCCTCGCCCCTTCATCATCTCTCAACCCCCCCCCCCCCCTCCTTTCCGCCATTACTTTCCGAAAGGCCTTTTCCTCAACTGATGTATTTGAACAGAATTTCCAACCCCTTCTCGTACTTTAGTTACGGTGGCGCAGAAGACCACGTCGAACGGCGGGGTTTGGGTGTGTAACGGGGGGGGGGGGGGGGGTTATATCAATAATAAATTCAACCTCGTTGCCATCGCCTCTGTTTCCGGTTTTATACCTCCCCGAAATATTCAGTTTCCGAAATTATTCATCGTCCCTCCTTTTTCCAATTCCGTCATTGAATCCTGCATTTGTTGTTTACATTACTCTTAATTACTTTTTCCGGGTCTGGAGTTTAAAGTTTTCAATATTATCTCCCCCTTTTCCGTCGACCATCATTTGCGTCATTATTGTCGCGTTTGTATTTTTAGATTTGCCCTTGTTCAATGTTGCAGGCCCACCCCCACGGCCTAAACAAATAAAGGGTAAGCGAACGCGCGAACAAAAGGAAAAACTGTTCATTTATTCCTCTCGAAAATATCCTTTCACGTAATTTGTTGATCGCGTTCCTTCGCATAATATTCAAAACCGCCCAATAATGCATTTTGGGGCTCATAAATATTCTATAATGATTAAAAGTTCCAGACGTACAGCATGACAACAAGAGCGAATTTTAAAACTTGGGCTAGTTATTTCTGTTCACGTTTTTGACCCCTCCAAGAATTTAACTAGTTTTTTTTTTAGAAAATTGTTTACACAAATTAATTAGTTAGTGGAAGTTTAAGTAGGGTTTTCTTTGATCTTGAGCAACAGTCTTGAGCAATCTTGAGTAACAATTTATAAACCCCTTTTGGTAGTGAAATACTGTGACCAAAATAAATGTCCACTATAGAGGGGTGTCCACCATAGTGGAGTGCCCATCTATAGTGGACATGCGTCCGACCAAGAAAAGTGTCCATTATAAAGGGGTATCAACCAATTCTGATTTTGTTTAAAAATATTGTTTTATTATTTAGTGTATACCTACACGCAGAAAATTCGCAAAATTTGTCAAAAATAGGTAAGTAATACATACGTATATTATAATCAAGGATGGCTGTACGCAGTCGAGTTGGTTACGAGTATTCTGCGATATTATTTCATTTGATAAGTGATGGACTGTTGGATTTTGTTGGTAGGTAGGTACTTGTGAAACTTGAACAAACGTTGAAGTATTATTGATGGGTAAATTATTACACTACGGTAAATTATTATATAACGGCAAATTATTTCACAACGGCAAATTATTACACAACGGTAAATTATTACACAACGGTTCATCAACCAAGAAGGGGCTGGATTTTGTTGATCGGACTTGAATAACCGTTGAAGTATTATTGATGGGCAAGTTATTACACAACGGTTCATTATAGGTATTGACCACAGAAAACAGTGATCTACGCGGAAGGGGCATCCATTTCACTCCATATCAACAATTTTCCTTCAGAACTTCATTATTTGCGTTTCTTTTTGCCGTTCTAGTTACTGTTTGTCATCGACAGAATTATTTTATTTAGCTCGTGATTTAGGTAGGTACCTAGTAACGAGTACCTACGGGGTTAGGTACTAACTTACGGAGGTTCTGCGCTCTACATAAGATGTATAGAATAGTACATATATTATTATATTATTTAGACGGGTTATCTATACAGAGAGTTGTGATCTGTAACAGAAGGGTATTCTGTACAAAATAATAAACCGTTGTGCAGGGATTTGCAGCGTTCTTTATTGCATTTTCGGATTCTACATACCTTGAAACGTAAACCATCAAATTTTGAGGGGGGTTAGAATTTTTTTTCATGCTCGATTCCAATGGTTCATTATTGAAAATAATAAACCAATATGTACATATTATTGATTCATGAGTAAAAACGTCTAAGTAGGTAGGTACGGGTTGAGGGCTATTCAGTAAAATAGACGAACTTGGGAGTCACTGGAAGAGACTGCCTCCCGAGGGAGACTATTTCTCCCAGGAGATTTTCAAAATAGATAATTTTTTTCACTAGGTATCTCTTTAAGTGAATAGGCCCCCTGGACTGTCCTGCCCACGTCACCTAATAAGCCCGGTCCGGATACACCCAATTTTCGCTGTGTGAAATGAGGCAGAGAAGAATCCCGAGTTCGATGGGAAGGCGCCTGCCTCATCGTTGATTGGTTTTCAGAGGGATGAAGTATCAATCAATATGATCAAAAACAAATCCCCTTCCGAAGGTTCACAGAGGAAGGGAAGAAGGGCCAGCTGGAGGAGGAGATGGTTTTCTGCATATTCATAGAGTCAGGAATTTCATTTCGGCAGAAGGCTTGGGATTCCCCCTTCCTTTCTTCCGCCGTTAAGACTTCCCAGACCGCTATCCATCAAGGCTTTCCCTTCGTCTTGTGCCTGATATAAACCGCCCTCCACCCTTAGTCAAGTTTCATCTATCATCTCATTTGGTCGGTAGGAAACAATAAATCAATTCGCCGAGCTCATAGCGGTTTTACGCAGCCGAAAGAAAAATGCGGCACTTGTCGGAGCGGAAGCTGTTTACCACAAACGAAGCGGTTTTCAAAGATCAAATTGATTCGCTTGACGATGGCTTTATAGCGAGATAATCCCCCTCCGCTCGATAGGTAAACCCACAGAATTGTAGAAGTTGAAAATTAATCTAACGGGGTCTGGAGTGGGTCGTGGGAACAAATTATTGGTGAGGTTAGCAAAGGTAAATAGTGAACGCAGTGGCTTTCAAGAGGGTACTATAAACTATTTTGGAGACTTTATATCCATTTCTGGTTATTAAAAATTATTATTAGGCGATTTTAGCGATTTTCACCTACTGTTTTGCTTCCTCACACCCGGAAAGTAGGGAAGCATTGGACTCGGGATTGAGTGTAAAAAAAAGAAAAAACGCTGCAAAGTCCTTGTCACATGGGTTTATTATTCTATTGGAGTTCTAGAGATTCTTGTTGGCTGTTAAATTAATTGTTTCTTTCATGTGGAATGATTGAAATAGCTATTTATGATGATTTCCACCAATTTTGGCCCCCAAAACATGAAATAGGTACGCTTTTTTTCCAGATCATCTTTGATCATTGGTAGTGCCATTTAATGGTCTTGATTCACATGTTTACACATTTTCTAATGTTATTATACACATTGATGGTGATTTCAGACAGTTTTCCAGGTTTTTGACTCATAAAAAAACCATTTTGGGAGCTGAACCTTTGGTAAAACCTCAATTTCCGCGTCTTTGGTCAAAATCGACTTCATATTCGGTCTTCTCGTCCCCAAAAACATGGAAAACGATACCTTAAAAGGTCATGTTGTCAACATGTTGCTAAAACGCAAAAAGTACCTATTTTTATACACATTCACTCATAACTCCCCTGGGTATATTCCGATCGGGCTGAAAAGTTTCGGGACACAACTAGGGCCCAAATGGAGCATGTATGCGAAAGAACGGTTTTTTTAGACCGAAAATGAAGCCTGTACACGTGATACGGCGGACGGCGGACGGCGGACGGCGTACGGCGGACGGCGTACGGCGGACGGCGTACGGCGGACGGACATTACATTTTTGGAATCTACGTACCTTGAAACGGAAAAGAAAAAATTTTGAGGGGGTGTTATAAAAATTTTTTGCTGAGCGATTACATAGGTGTATTATTCACAGAATAATAAACCAAAATCTAAAATGAAAATTTTTACTGCCATTTTGCATTTAAGACATCAAGGACCATTTTTGGTTTAAAAAAATCATTTTAGAAAAATAAAAATGAATAAATAAGAAAGTCCTCTACAATGAAAATTTTTACTGCCGTGTTACGTCTAAGACATCAAGAACCATTGTAGGTTTAAAAAATATATATATTTTTTGAAAAATAAAAATAAATAAATAAAAAAGTCCTCTACAATGAAAATTTGTACTGCCGTGTTACGTCTAAGACTTAAGGACTAAAGGGGTTGGTTTAAAAAATATATATATTTTTTTTGGATAATGAAAAAATTAATTAAAAATTCCTCTAAAATTAAAACTTACTGCCATTTTACGACATCAAGGACCAATTTTGGTTTAAAAAAAATCATTTTTGGAAAATAACAAAAATTTATTAAAAATTCCTCTAAAGTGAATATGTGTACTGCCTTTTGCTTTTCTCACATCAAGGACCATTTTTGGTTCCGTGTATCTCTGTCTGTGGTCAAGTCCTTGTGGCGCCCAAAACTACCCGAGATAATGGTCGAAGTGGGCTGAAATTTGGAGGGGGGTGCGTGTGGTTCGCAGATGGTCCCATACCATAATTATTTAAAAAGGTACTGTAACTTCCGTCTGCGCATGCCCAAACGTGAAAAACTTGAAATGCCTATAACTTTCTCAAATATCGTTGAAATGAGTTCAAAATTTTTGATGGTTGATCAGGAGTAATACTGTGATGGTTTCACATGAATTGCATTGGAATCGTAATGTAACTTTCATCTGCGCATGCGCGGACATGGAATGTTGACAACTTCCTGGTAACGCCTCTAACTGCGCGAAAGATGGTCGTAGAGCGCTGAAATTCGGAGGGTACACGCAAATTAGTTTGCAAATGGTCCCTTATTAAAATCATCGAAATCGTACCGTAACTTTCGCCTGCACATGCGCAAACGTGAAATACTTAAAACGCCCAATACCTACTACCTTAAATATCGTTGAAATGAGTTCAAACTTTGAGAGTTGATCAGGAATGACACTTTGATAGTTTCACATAAATTTAATTTGAATCTTAATGTAACTTCCTTCTGCGCATTCGCGAACATGAAATGTTGAAAAAAAGTTGAAAGTTTGATCCTATTACACACTTTAGGTAATTAATTACTACTCTATTTATTGCCTTTCAATCATTATGACTCATCATCTTTTTACCAACTGATTCTATACGTCCATGTTAGTACATGTTACAATAAGTGAGGAAGCTATACTGCCCACCCTACTTGGCAGACGTTTTAATATTATTGGGTCGTCAGGAAAATTGATGTTTCGCGGTTTTAAGTTAGGCTTTTACCTTTCGAACGGGCGTTGAACGACATTAGTCTGACTCATCATGATGGAGCTGCAGTTGAGAACACGAGGTTGCGTTTCTTCTGTATGGATTTCTGCGTGGATGCCCACTGGTTCGTTTATCTCACTGATTTTGGTTCATGTTGGAGGTGATCAAATTCTGCGTCACATGAGACGAACTTGAGCTCACCAGTTTTGAAATCGCGGCTCATTCGATTTTCCTCAGCTCTCTCAAGTTGAGTTTTACAATCAACGCCGAAACAGAGAAAAATATATGCCTGGGCA
The DNA here is from genome assembly GCA_954871275.1 of Leptopterna dolabrata. Lineage (NCBI taxonomy): Eukaryota > Metazoa > Arthropoda > Insecta > Hemiptera > Miridae > Leptopterna > Leptopterna dolabrata. Next base: position 3,605,836 of record OX940983.1, read on the forward strand.
TCCCATTCGAATATCGCGCTATTTATTTCTAATTCAGAAACTCATTTAAAAAAAATTTTTTTTTCGCATAAATACTTCTGCTCCCAGAAATAAGTGGCCTTTTCTGTTTCAAGGCCGATACCTTGGCCACTTTACCGTTTTGGTTTATTATTCTGTGAATAATACACCTATGTAATCGCTTAGCAACCAATTTTTATAACACCCCCCCAAATTTTTTTTCTTTTCCGTTTTCAAGTTGCGTAGATTCAGAAAATGCAATGTCCGTCCGCTGTATCACGCGAATCTGCTCTAATTTCTGCCTTGAAAATTCGTTGTTTCGCACACCTGCTCCATTTGGGCCCTAGTTGTGTCCCGAAACTTTGCAGCCCGATCGGAATATACCCAGGGGTGTTGTGAGTGAAAATGTGTGTAAAAATAGGTAGGTACTTTTTGTGTTTTCGTAACATGTTAATAACATGATCTTTTGAGTGAGGTATCGTTTTCCATGTTTTTGGAATGAGAAGACCGAATATGAAGTCGATTTTGACCGAAGAGTGGATAATTGAGGTTCTAACGAAGTTTCAGCCATAAATTTACGTTAAATTTTGGTATGAAATCGTCGTTTTTCCTCACACAGTTAGGGTCCCCATTCGGGAACACTTTTGGGTCCTAGTTGTGCTCCGAAACACGGCAGCCCGATCGGCACACACCCAGGGGCGTTGTGTGAGAAAAATGGGTTTAAAAATAGAGGGTTTTCGACAGCTGTTTGAGGGTTTAGTTAACATGAGCTTGTGAGGTATCGTTATCCATGTTTTTTTAAGGGCGAAAAAATCGGGTTAGGTTGATTTTGACCGAAGAGCGAAGAATTGAGGTTGTAACTTAGGTTAAGCACCCGAAATTCATGTTTTAGGAGTCAAAAACATCAAAAACTGTCTGAAATCACCAAACATTTTTGTATGATGACACTAGAAGTAGTATCAAAATGTGAATGAAAACAATTAAATGGTACCTACTATCAGTGATCGAAGATAATGTTTTTAAAAAAACGCTGCAAAGTCCTTGTCACATGTATTTATTATTCTATTGGACATACGTACAGAAATTTTGGCTGTTCATTTATTGTTTCTTTCATGTGCAATTATAGAAATGGCTATTTTTTATGGTTTCCACCAGTTTTGGCCCCCAAAACCACGAATTAGGCTTGGCTTTTCCTTTCAACAGATTATTTTTGATCATTGATAGTAACATTTATTTGTCTAGGTTCACCTGTTGATACTACTTCTAGTGTTACTACGAGTATATAAATTGATGGTGATTTAAGACAATTTCCCATGTTTTGACTCATAAAAAATGAATTTCGGGATCTTAACTGTCGTTAAAACCTCAACTCTTCACTCTTCGGTCAAAATCAACCAAATATTCGGTCTTCTTGCCCTAAAAAACATGGAAAACGATACCTCACAAGCTCATGTTAACTAAAACCGCAAAAATCCCTCGAAACCCCCTATTTTTACACTCGTCTTTCTCCCATACCATCCCTGGGTGTGTATGCCGATCGGACTGTCCTGCTTCGGAGAGCAACTAGGAGCAAATGTGCTCCCAAATGGGGACCCGAACTGTGTGACGAAAAACGACGATGTTAGACCAAATTTTACAGTAATTTCAAGGCTGAAACTTCGCTAGACCCTCAATTTTCCACTCTTTGGTCAAAATCGACTTCATATTCGGTCTTCTCGTCCCGAAAAACATGGAAAACGATATCTCAAAAGCTCATGTTACTAACATGTTACTAAAACACAAAAAGTACCTATTTTTATACACATTTTCACTCACAACACCCCTGGGTATATTCCGATCGGGCTGCAAAGTTTCGGGACACAACTAGGACTCCAATGGAGCATGTGTGCGAAAGAACGAATTTTTTAGACCGAAAATGAAGCCGGTAAACGTGATATGGCGGACGGACATTGCATTTCTGGAATCTACGCACCATGAAACGGAAAAGAAAAAATTTTGAGGGGGTGTTATAAAAATGTTTTGCTGAGCGAATACATAGGTGTATTATTCACAGAATAAGAAATCAAAAGCCGAGGCTAATTCGCGTTTTTGGGGGTCAAAATTGGTGGAAACCATCAGAAATAGCCAGTTCAATAACTGCACATGGAAGAAACAATAAATTAACAGCCAAAATTTCTCTACGATGTCCTACGATAAACCCATGTGACAGGGACTTTGCAGCGTTTTGACAATCTTCACTGGTTTTAGGCCACACAATTTGGAATTTTTAGTGAAAACATTTTGGCGGAATTGCAAAGTTCTTTAATCTCGTAGTCAACATCAGATTTGACGTCTGGTGTGACTGACGTACGTGTAAGTATAATATTCATCTGTACGTATACGTGTAAGGCTCCGAACCGAATTTGTATCCAACGAGTTCAAATATATTTACCTAATTATTTTTATTGAAGACAATTTGCCGATAATTGTAATTTTGACAGCTTCCTCGTGTGGCGCCGGGTGCCCAAATTGAAATCCCACGGTTGACCGCAACGAAATGCCCGAAGATTCCGCTGCGAGCCGTTCCGTCGGTGAACGGGCTGCTCCCTCGTTACGAATTCAAGCGAAAGCCGTTAATATCCAACCGGAGCAAATGAAGCCCATCCCAGCGTGACACTGTTCACATTAGGCAAAGGGTGGGGGACTCAACGGAATCCGGGAGTAATGGAACACGGGAGGACCCGGTGACAGGGTTTCTCTGTATATCACCCAGTGACTACGAGATGGGGAGTAACCGGTGGATGGGGAGGGGGTAACTCGCTAATGTTAACATGTTTTCCCCCTTCCAACCAAGAGACTTGTCGCTTTTCCCGATTGACACGTCTCAATTTACAGGATAACCTTTTCCGGAGGCAATGGTATACATATCCTGCCCTGTCATCCACCTGCTACATCACCTTTCGTTCACGAAAATTGTTCGGAAGGAGTTATATATAGTTTTTTTTTTTTCGTTTATTATTGAGTGAATAATACACCTACGTATTCGCTCAGCAAAAAATGTGTATAACACCCCCTCAAAATTTTAGCGAATTTTCGAAGAAAAGGAAGCTATTGTTCTCGGTCCAAAATTTTTAAAACTCGAATTTCCGAAAGATTTTTATACCAAAATCCGTTTCAGACTATCCTGAATTCCCTGCCGAAAGAAACCAAAAATTATATGTATATATATATATATATTTATATATATTTATATATTTATATATATATTTATATATGTATGTGTCATTCCAGACGATAACTCTCGAAAGAATTGAGATAAAAAGTTCAAATTTGCACGAAAAATCTGTCTTGGCAATCGACAGGCTAAGTTCGAAGATGGGCAGAATCGGGTCACCCTAAGGGGGAGTTTTGGGGAGTTTTAGGGGGGGGGGGGAATTACTCATAAATTCCCAAAATGAAAAAGTCTGACAAGTGACACCTCATTTTAAAGGTTTTTGTACGCTGAACACGATGGTGAAATCAGAATTGCGATATCTCATTCCATTCTCAAACTGGAGCACTTTGAAGATGAAGGAACGTGGTTATTTCTTGAGATGTTCTTCCCGGTTCGTCTGCTCTAATCTGATAACGGAATGGGATATCGCAATTCTGACTTCACCATCGTGTTCAGCGTTGGAAAATCTACAAACCGAGGTGTTACTCGGCAAAAAATGGAACAAAAAATTTGTTACGTACCCAATACCTACTCTTCTGGTATTCAAATCATTTTTGATTTCCCCCTCCCCCTCCTTCCACCCCAAATTTTACTTTGCGTAAAACTACTCCTGTTTTAATTTTGTATCAAGTTGGGAAAACATTGGCCGAAAATTAATTTTCAGAAAATTTTAGGCGGAGGAGGAAGATGCCGAAAACTTCGAAAATTCGCTCTTATAGCCATGCTGCATGACTGTGGTTTTTTCTTTTACGTTGGCAGGTGCGTAGATTCCAAAAATGTCCGTTCGCCGTGTCATGCATATCACCATCAGTTTTGGTCTAAAAAATTCGTTCTTTCGCACACGTGTTCCATTTGGGCGCCCTAGTTGTGTCCCGAAACTGTTCAGCTCTATTGCAATATACCCAAGGGTTTTATGGTCGGAAAATGGGGGGAAAACTGGGTTTTGGTTTATTATTGTGTGAATAATACACCAATGTCGCTCAGCAAAAAGTTTTTATAACACCCCCTCAAAATCTTTTCCCGTTTTAAATTGCGTAGATTCCAAACACGCAGTGTTCATCCGCCATCCGCCGTATCACGCATACCGGCTTCATTTTGGGTCTAAAAAAATCGTTCTTTCGCACACATGCTCCATTTGGGCCCTAGTTGTGTCCCGAAACTGCAGCCAGATCGGAATATACCCAGGGGCAGTAGCGGTGCCTGGGCTCTGAAAATGTTGGGCCACCAAACCGGAACAAAATACCTGTAAATGTTTTCCAACAGTGGAGTCTTCTTATGAGAAATGGGTGGATTTTAATCAACCGCAGCTCTTAGCAAGTCAGAATGTAAGCACTGTGTTCACAATAGTTCTGACCAGTACCCGGGATTACCAGAAGCTAACAGTTCTATAGCTTTATACTGACTAATACTCAGCAAAGGCCTATCTCTTCCTAAACTTTTAATCATCACTCTATCTATCCTCGTAGGAAAACGTCGAAAATTTCGACTGTATTTTAGCCACCGAATTCATGTGGTACAAAAATACAGAAGCAAATAAACTAAACAACAACTAAAATACAACGAAGTAATGACCCGCCGGACAGTACCTACTTGGATGCAGAATCAGAACAGAAGCTAGGTACTTATCTGTGTATGTTGACGTCGATCAATCCACAAGACCACAGACAGGACACAACGCACTGAATTATCGCAAATCCAAATCTCTCCCGGGAACTCGAATGGGAACATACAAAATTCGAAACGTAAGCAGAAAATTGAAAACTCAACATAGGAACAGAATGGCGAAAGTGATAGGAATTTTTAGGGGAGGACAGATCGAAGGACAAGCATCTCGTATCGAGATGACAAGATGAATTGAAACAATCCAATCGACTGTGAACACAAACAATTTTTGAATGGAAATGTGGGCCCCAGGCCCAAAAGGGGCGTGGCTATCCAAATTTTTACTCGACTGAGCTTGCGCGGACGGGCCACTTTTCTCGGTTACCATGGCGACACCAGGTCCCAGGACCTGTCAGTTTCAGAAGCGTAGGTTTCGATTTCGATTGCAAGACATCGATTAGTGTAGCTATATTCCGATAAAATGCTCCATGGAGCTACTGGGGAGCCAACATGGCGGAAACACAACAACAGAGCAACTTGTGCTCGTCATACTGTGATAATATAGCGAGTTTGGGTCCAAACTCTCGGGGCGAATAGTGGTATATCGTTGGGTTTTTACTGAAAATTACGCTGGCTGACTAAAATAAGGTGCAAAAAGAAAAGCTGAGCGAGGTAGTATTCGAATGTATTAGAACCGACAGACATATAAAATAACAATCAGTGTGTCCGTAATGGGCAGGAGAAGAGTCGAGAAATCTTTAAACGCATTTGTCTGAGATATACCAGTAGGTATTCTTCCCAGAATTGTATGGAACTTGGACATTTGCCCGGTGATATTTACAATAAAACAGTGAAACAGAGTGCGATTTGAGGAGCAGGCAATTTATTGCGGTTCACCAAGAACATTGTCCTGGAACTGATCCGTACGTTTTGAGATGACGGAAGGAATAAAACGATGTGAACCCAATCGTCTTCCCGGAGGAGAAAGCACGACTGACTCCGAGCTCGTGCCAATTTCACCAGATATTCACCAGCAAATTCATAGTCTAAAATAAGTTCACATTCGTCACAGGACCGTAATCGAGTTGCCTTAACCCATTCACTGCACTGAGACTTAACCGTTCGTTTTTAGTAGAAGCCGAGTTTCATTAGCCTCGGAATTCCTAATCTACGTACATAGTTTTCTGACAAAATTAGCACTATATTCACTTTTTCCTAATTAAAACTTCAAGGCAAACTTTTTAAAAAATAGCCATTTCTCATTTGATATATATTTAAATGTAAATTTGTTGGGGTAATTAAAAATAACTATTTTCCCAAATTATAAAAGGCTGTAAAGTTGCTACTATGGTGATACTGGTTCCAGAACATTGATAAAGATGTTTTACTCAACTTACTGGATTTTAGGAAAAGGTTTTATTCATTCTTTACCTCATTCAATATTGTGTAGAGGCAGCAGTTAACAAATATAATATGTCGTTGCGTGGAGATTGAAGTGTGTACTTTAACTTGAAATCGACGCCAGCAGCTGGATCGAGCCGCTCTGGCGTTGTTTTCAATTTAAAGTACACACTTCCATCTCCAGGCAACGACATATCGTCGGCTTACAAGTGAAATTCACTAAGTCAAATATTATAGTTTTGAGAAAATCAAATTTGAAAAATTCAGTTTTTGGTGAGACCCGTTTTGCTAGGAAGAAATTGGATTAGAGGGTTGAAATTTGGTGTGCAGCTGCTTCGTGATGTCTACTTACTTCCACGTGATCCCCAAGTGGTTAGCGCATTCACAACTAACTTAAAAATGTACTTTTCGTACGAAGGGACCTGACTTAGTGAATTTCACCTGACTATAGTGACTTAATGATTTTCACTTGTCGAAAAACTTCTGAGATGTGATGACTTAGGGATTCTTCTATCTATTTCTCCCTGAATTTTGATCGCATTAATGAGGGGGGTGAAGGATTTTAATAAGTATTTTTTTAAGGATTTTAAAAGTAATTTATTGTTTAAAATCTGAGTTTCGACTGCAATACAATTATTATTTGAAACTTTGTGGAAAAAAAGGAACTTTAAAATTCAAAATAATGCTCTCAATTCAGTTCAAAACTTCACTTCTCACAAAATTATTATTCTTCGTCAGAAGCGTCTGACAGTGCAGGTTCAGCAGCCCGGTCAACTATGGCGTTACTTGTCTGTAAACCATAGAACCACTGCTGCAAATTCTGCGGTATGACACCCTTACGGCAGAGAGTTGTTAGGTCTTTCTTTTTTGCCACTGAAATCGGGAGCTGATTCCGGTACAGTGGAGCTAAATATGTTTTAGTCATCCTCAAAGTGGAGGCCCGGCTTTTTCTGGCTGATGCCATTCTCAACGGAATCTTCCTGAATTCATCTTGATAACCGTACTTATATCCAATGGATTCTGGCTCATCCCTTCTGTACTGAAACACTTTTACTTTCAGCCAGTTAACCTTTTGACCCGCATCGTCCACGTTCTTGTTGAACACTGTTGTCTGAACAAGGTGTTTTAAGTTTAACATGTCCTGAAAGCAGAGCTCTTTAGTGTGGATCCATCCTTACTTTTTCGTGCAATTCGAAAAATGTTTTCCCATTCATGAACACTAAAGACATCCACATTTTTCTTTGCTGTTTCGACTGCAGAATGCATTGAGTCGACCTCCATGTAAGAATGGCCGCTCTCCATAAACTTCTGTTCGATGATTTCTAAGCTGGGGTGATTGCGTACAGCGTAGAACAACAGTGCCGATATTTGAATGTTACGGTTTTGACCCCCGCAAGTGTCCGAAAAGATAGTGAGGCGTTCTACAGTGTGAGGAACGTGGTCCATTATGAACTGCAGCAAACAGGACCCGATCTCACAACTCCCTCTTTTGCCATTTACTTCAGTCCAGAAAAAACAGTGTCCGTTGTTCGGGGGTGCTGCCTCATACACAGTAAAGTTGTACACATTTATTTTTCTGAGGTAATACAGCAAACTTACACCAGAACTGGGGATCTGAAGCACGCTTTGAAGATCACAAGTTATCGACATGAAGCTTTTGTCATGAGTGGCTTTTTTTGTCCAAATCCTTTTCCTTCATGGCTGCAACTTTTCTGACACAGTGTTCTTTATATTCATTTATATCTCTTTATATTTATTTCATTAATAACTGTCTCGAGTCGAGGTAACTGATGCTGTGGGTAGGTGAATCGCGAAAATCCTTTCTGCCTAGTCGTATTTTTATCCCGGATCCACACGAAATGATCAGAAATATGAATCCATTCAAGTGACTTAGTGAATTTCACATCAACGGCAATAATTTATTGCCTTTGGAGAAATTCACTAAGTCTCGATAATCATCACGGTAAGGACTTAGTGAATTTCTCCTGACTAATTTTTTTAACATTCTGACTTAGTGAAAAACTATTTCGCATTTTCCGTGAGAACGGTTCCTAGGATCTCAAAATTGACGTCACCAATCGATCGGGCGTTGAAAAATACATAGGAGTAGCAAATAAACCGAAAATTGAAAAAATTGACTTAGTGAATTTCTCTTGTAAGCCGACGATATACAATAAAAATCGATGGAGGAGTTTTCAGAGAGCAAGTACTTGAATTATTGATACGCAAATGAGAATGAGCCACAACTTGTGCTCGTCATGCTGTGATAATATAGCAAGTTTGGGTCCAAACTGTCGGGGCGAATAGTGGTATATCGTTGGGTTTTTACTGAAAATGTACGCTGGCTGACTAGAATAAGGTGCAAAAAGAAAAGCTGAGCGAGATAGTATTCGAATGTATTAGTACCAACAGACATATAAAATAACAATCAGTGTGTCCGTAATAGGCAGGAGAAGAGTCGAGAAATCTTTATACGCATTTTTCGGAGATATACCAGTAGGTATTCTTCCCAGAATTGTATGGAAATTGGGAATTTGCCCGGTGGCATTTACAATAAAACAGTGAAACAGAGTGCGCTTTGAGGAGCAGGCAATTTATTGCGGTTCACCAAGAACATTGTCCTGGAACTGATCCGTACGTTTTGAGATGACGGAAGGAATAAAACGATGTGAACCCAATCGTCTTCCCGGAGGAGAAAGCACGACTGACTCCGAGCTCGTGCCAATTTCACCAGCGGATTCCCATTGTGAACAAACCGGAACAACCGATAAAGGGGGTTGACGTATTAGGAACAGAGTTGTGCCGGCAGCCTCCTGGATATGATTCGATTGGCGGAGCAGGCGCCCTTGAGATGGAACCCAATTGGTTCTCGAGTGCGAAGTCCAAGTGGCCTCTTCAGGGGTGGACATGTTCGCGTCCTTCGTCTCCTTGGCAACCGGCCCTTGTTGCTGATCGTCAGCGGTCTACTCCGCTGAAACAACCACATACTTGGCCTGCTTAGATGCGCGGTATGCGAGTATGCGCACACACATCATTGTAAGTTGATTCTGATGACTGGGTTGATGAACACAATTCAGGATTGAGGAATGACCAGTCTAACCTTGTTTCTGATGTTTTGGTTTATTATTCTGTGAATAATACATCTATGTAATCGCTCAGCAAAAAATTTTTATAACAACCCCTCAAAATTTTTTCTTTTACCTTTCAAGGTGCGTAGATTCCAAAAATGCAATGTCCATCCGCCATCCGCCGTATCACGTGTACCGGCTTCATTTTTGGTCTAAAAAAATTGTTCTTTCGCACACACGCTCCATTTGGGCCCTAATTGTGTCCCGAAACTTTTCAGCCCGATCGGAATATACACAGGGGTGTTATGTGTGAAAATGTGCACAAAAATAGGTACTTTTTGTGTTTTAGTGATATGTTAGTAACATGAGCTTTTGAGATATCGTTTTCCATGTTTTTGGGGACGAGAAGACCGAATATGAAGTCGATTTTGACCACAGAGGGGAAAGTCGAGGTTCTACCAAATGTTCAGCTCCCAAAATTGATTTTTTATGAGTCAAAAACCTGGGAAATCGTCTGAAATCACCATACATTTGTTTACTAAAACAAGAACTGTCAAAACGTGGATCAAGACGATAATTGGCACTACCAATGATCAAAGATAATTTGAATAAAAAAGGAGCGTACCTAATTCGTGTTTTAGGGGCCAAAAATGGTGGAAACCATCAGGAATAGCTATTTCAATTATTTTATATGAAAGAAGCTATAAATAAACAGCCAACATTTCTGTAGGTATGTCCAATGGAATAATAAACCCATGTGACAAGGACTTTGCAGCGTTTTTTAATTCCCACAACGTTTCTACCCAGGATCTGGGTCCTATTCATGTGGATTTGTGGTCCAAAGGTAAGTATGATAAGTGGATAGGTGTTAATTTCCAAGTTGATTAACTGACCAGACTATACTTCTTACCTCCGCTCAGTAAATCAACTTGGAAGTTAACACCTATCCGCCTATCATACTTACCTTTGGACCACAAGTCCACATGAATAGGACGCAGATCCTGGGTAGAAACGTTGTGGGAATTAAAAAACATCAGAAACAAGACTAGACTGGTCATTCCTCAATCCTGAATTATAATCATTGTACGTATCGTGCATTTTGGACAAGCGCAGTTGCGAGCTCGGCCCTGGAGCTTGTTTGCACGGCGGATCTCGTGCAACTCGCGTGTTGTGTTAGTACAACACGCTTTTTCGGTTTATTTATTTTATTTTTTAAATTTATTTATTTTTTAAAATTCATTTATTTTTTTAAATACCATTTATTTCAGCAGTGTATGCATAATTAATACAAAAAGAAGTATTTGATACGTCAGTGCAAACAAAAATAAGGTGCACGTCATGAGTGAAACAGATAGGCAGTTACTGATCTCCATAATTTAAGAAAATATTGACAGGAGATCAGGAGTTAAATAAATGGGAGAAACAACATGAGGAGTGCAACCATCCCACATAAATATGATAATCAATTTATGCGATTAAGAATTTGAACTAACTAGGTGCATAAATATTATGATATACAAGTAAAAGATTAAAAACAGTAGTATAATAATTGAAAGTAATTACTGAATAAAGCTCAGAAGGGAAATAAACAAGCCATTTTGATATTGATGTTGAAAAAGAACATTAAAGTATTTTTAAATTTGCTAAAATTGTAAATTAGCTTTATGTGTAGAGGCAATTGTGTAAACAATCTTGGACATAAAAACGGAAACTGTCTCTTCAAAAAATCGTATTTAGGATTAGGGATCGGTATCTTAATTACTGAATTAGATAGTGTAATACCGTGTAAACGAGGGGTATACGGAAGATAATGCTTAAAGTAATATTTGAGCAATTCAACGATATAATTAAGCCGAGGTGGGAGAATGTTGATTTTGGAAAATAAAGGTTTAGTTGGGCTACGGTAACCAGATCTGAAAATGAGGCGTAATACCGATTTGATTGCCGCCTCCACTTCTCTAAACGACTTTTGATAAGCCCCAACCCATACAGTAAGGCAGCAGGTCAAAACAGAATGGATAAATGCATGGTAAGTCATTTTCAAAAAAACAAGAAGTAGGTAGGCATTTATTTAATAAAGAAAAAATGAAAGAGGATCTTTGAATTGAATTGCTCACTTGAAAAATATGATGTTTCCGTTCCAAAAACTTGTGAACTACAACACCCAAGTATCTTTGACAATCCACCCGCTGGATAGTAGGGCACGTACGTTGCGGAGCATCCACTTGATCGAATGTAAAAACGCTGCAAAGCCCTTGTTTATTATTCTATTGAACATACCTACAGAAATGTTGGCTGTTTATTTATTGTTTCTTTCATATAAAATAAGTGAAATAGCTATTTCTGGTGGTTTCCACCCATTTTGGCCCCCAAAACTTGAATTAGGTACGCTCTTTTTTTTTTCTTTTTCAAATTATCTTTGATCATTGGTAGCGCCGTTTAATCGTCTTGATCCACGTGTTGACACTTTTTCCAGTGTTATTATACAAATTGATGGTGATTTCAGACGATTTCCCAGGTTTTTGACTCATAAAAAATCAATTTTGGGAGCTGAACATGTGGTATAACCTCAATTTTCCACTCCTTGGTCAAAATCGACTTCATATTCGGTCTTCTCGTCCCAAAAAACATGGAAAACGATTCCTTAAAAGCTCATGTTACTAAAACACAAAAAGTACCTCTTTTTATACCAATTTCCACTCACAACACCCCTGGGTATATTCCGATCAGGCTGCAAGGTTTCAGGACACAACTAGGGCCCAAATGGAGCGTGTGTGCGAATGAACGACTTTTTTAGACCGAAAATGAAACCCGTATGCATGTTACGGCGGACGTCGGACGGACATTGAATTTTTTGCATCTACGCAAAATTTTGAGGGGGTGTTATACAAATTTTTTGCTGAGCGGAATACATAGGTGTATTATTCACAGAATAATAAACCAAAAGTGATAGCAGACGAGGCAGGCTGCCCTGTTTCCCTAATGGAGTCCGTAATATTAGAGGTTTTTTAATTTTTTTGCAGTCAATGCTCTACGGACAAACCAATCTGATATGACTGATACTGTTATCAGTTTCTTCTTATAACAATCGGTTAGAATCAAATAGAAATATAGAAACAGGCGTTGATCAGCGCCTGTTTCAAAGCACAATATTTTTGTCAGCAAATTGCTTAAATTTCGTCATCACCACCAACTTCTGTTCATCATAATCATAATCTTTATCAGTTCATCATCGTCATCTCTAAGTCCTGAAGATAATGAATACATTCAACGAAACGTTGGCATTAAGAAAATAGTTTTCACTGGCCGAACCTCAGGAACCTCCTAACTTAATTACTCTTATCTCTATTGTCGTGAGTCCCTCCCGGGAACACTCCTCTAACTTAAGTTCTCACCAACATCCAAACGCTGAATTTAGTTTCTATCAATAAACGAATGAGTGGGGAGACAAGCCACAGAACCCAGGGTACACAACCTGGGGCCCCACCACCAACCCCTAACAGGGGGTTGGAGGGAGAGGCCTCCATTTCCTATAAAACCCTGGATCCTGGGGCTTTAGCTTCATTCGACACTTCCTCTAACCAGCTCTCTCTTCTCTCCTCTACCTTGCTCTCTCCTCTCTTAAAAGATCCCAGATGATCGGTGGATATCCGCTGCCTGGGCAAAACCTCCTCCTCTAAAAGATTCTAGATGTCGGTGGAATACCGCCGCCTAGGCAAATTCTAACACTCACCTCCATCTCTCCCTAAAAGATCGTAGATGTCGGTGGATATCCGCCGCCTGCGCATTTCCTCACGCCACCGTGATGAACCAATTTTAAATTAATCAGATCTATCAAAATTACTAGCTCAAGGATCGCCCTTTCATTCAGATCGAATTGAATAAACTCCGCTCCTCCCAGGACCGTCATTTCTAAAATAGTAATTCCGATACAGAGTTCGACGTGGTCAACCCCGAATGAAACCCAGTTCAGCGGGAGCCGCAGAGTCCGATCCGCGGAAAAGCTTCGTTACTAACGAGACGCCGAGTTTCTTGAAAACCAAACAACATCGGAATCCTAATAGTTCGGGACGCTGCGCTCAAGAAAACTCGTAAAACCTCCGGTCCACGGTTGGAACTGTGCCAGGGGCCTGTTCCTTTTTCCCTAGTAGAAGTACCCAACACATCCTATTTACTTCTGCTTCCACAGCATCTGACCGAACGATTAATTTTTATCAAGACAGAAAAGTGAGGTGAAGAGGAAAACCCCCGTTGGAAATGCCACTTTTTTTTTGTCCCCCCTTTGCCACTTCCACGTTGGAAAACCTCCTGCAAAGATTTCTCCGGGTAGATTTATAACGGCTTTCTCATCAAGACCAGCAGCCAAAGAAGGAACAACTCCCCTCGTTTTTTTTTTCTTCATCGTGTTGCTGGATCGAAGAAGGTTAGGAGGGCCTTAATTTGAAATGCAATAGGTTTCTACTCTGTCGGCATCAAAGGCGTCTTCGGCCTTATGAAAAATGAATGGGATTACAAATCGAATGCGGCGGCGAAAACAACGCTCCTGATACCGTAGCAGGCACCTTTACTTGCTTGATGGGTAAAATGATTATACCTCGACTAGCGAAACAGCTGATACAGGTTTTACCTTCTCTTTTGGTTTATTATTCTGTGAATAATACACCTATGTATTCGCTCAGTAAAAAATTTTTATAACACCCCCTCAAAATTGTTTGATTTCCGTTTCGTGATGCGTAGATTCCAAAAATGCAATGTCCGTCCGCCGTACGCCGTATCACGTGTACAGGCTTCATTTTAGGACTAAAAAAGTCGTTCTTTCGCACACATGCTCCATTTGGGCCTAGTTGTGTCCCGAAACTTTTCAGCCCGATCGGAATATACCCAGGGGTGTTATGAGTGAACATGTGTGTAAAAATAGGTACTTTTTGCGTTTTAGCAACATGTTGGTAACATGAGCTTTTAAGGTATCGTTTTTCATGTTTTTGGGGACGAGAAGACCGAATATGAAGTCGATCCTGACCAAAGAATAGAAAATTGTGGTTCTGCCAAATGTTCAGCTCCCGAAATTGATTTTGTTATGAGTAAAAAACCTGGGAAACCGTCTGAAATCACGATAAATTTGTAGAATAACACTGGAAAAAGTGTCAACAGGTGGATCAAGACGATTAAATGGCACTACCAATGACCAAAGATAATTTGAAGAAAAAAAATTTTGCTGAGCGAATACAAAAAGAAGCGTACCTAATTCAAGTTTTGGGGGCCAAATTGGTGGAAACCACCAGAAATAGCTATTTCAATTATTTTATATGAAAGAAGCAATAAATAAACAGCCAACATTTCTGTAGGTTTGTCCAATAGAATAATAAACCCATGTGACAAGGACTTTGCAGCGTTTTTCGATAAATATAAATATTGTACCAGCACCAACCTGTTTTCTTGTGCCGCGGCTCATTCCGAATTATTTGGCGTGAAAAAGTTTAGTCCGCATGAAACCTCACTTTCAACCACCTAGGTACCGTCGCCACAAAAAAACGCTGCAAAGTCGTTGTCACATGGGTTTATTATTCCATTGGACATACCTACAGAAATGTTGGCTGTTCTTTTATTGTTTCATTCATGTGAAATAATCGAAATAGCTATTTCGGCCCCTAAAACACAAATAAGGTACTTTTTTTACTATCTTTGATCATTGGTAGTGCCATTTAATCGTCTTCATCCACGTGTTGACACTTTTTCCAGTGTTATTATACAAATTGATGGTGATTTCAGACGATTTCCTAGGTTTTTCACTCATAAAAAAATCAATTTTCGGAGCTGTACATTTGGTAGAACTCAATTTTCCACTCTTTGGTCAAAATCGACTTCATATTCGGTCTTCTCGTCCCGAAAAACATGGAAAACGATATCTCAAAAGCTCATGTTACCAACATGTTACTAAAACACAAAAAGTAGGTACCTATTTTTATACACATTTTCACCCATAACACCCCTGGGTATATTCCCATCGGGCTGCAAAGTTTCGGGAAACAACTAGGGCCCAAATGAAGGATGTGTGCGAAAGAACGACATTTTTAGACCAAAAATGAAGCCGGTACACGTGATACGGCGGACGGACATTGCATTTTTGGAATCTACGCACCTTGAAACGGAGAGGAAAAAAATTTGAGGGGGTGTTATAAAAATTTTTTGCTGAGCGAATACATAGGTGTATTATTCACAGAATAATAAACCAAAACGCTTTGAAGTCCTTTTCACGTGGGTTTATTATTCTATTCGACTTACCTAAAGAGATGTTACCTGTTCATTTATTGTTTCTTTCATGTGCCATAATTGAAATAGCTAACTTGGATGGTTTCCACCAATTTTGGACCCAAAAAAATAATAATTGGGCTGCAATTTTTTGTATTCGGAGCATTTTAGACCAAAATTTAACATCAGTTTAAGACTGGAACTTCGTTACAAACTCAATTCTTCACTTTTTGGTCAAAATCAACTTCATATTCGGTCTTCTCACCGTAAAAAAAAACAAAAAAAAATGGGAAACGATTCATCACAAGCTCATGTTAACTAAAGCCTCAAAAATCTCTCGAAACCCCCTATTGTTACACCCATTTTTCTTCCATAACACCCCTGGGTGTATTTCAATCGGGCTGCTGAGCTTTGGAACACAACTAGGACCCAAATGCGGACCCAAACTGTGTGCGGAAGTACGACGATTTTAGACCAAAATTTAACGTAAATTTCAGACTGAAACTTGGTTAGAACCTCAATTTTCCACTCTTTGGTCAAAATTGACTTAATATTCGGCCTTCTCGTCCTAAAAAACATGGAAAACGATACCTCAAAAGCTCATGTCCACTAAAACACAAAAAATACCTATTTGTATACCAATTTTTTACACATAACACCCCTGTGTGTATTCCGATCAGGCTGCAAGGTTTCAGGACACAACTAGGGCCCAAATGGAGCATGTGTGCGAATGAACGAGTTTTTTAGACCGAAAATGAAGCAGTTGTGCATGATACGGTGGACGGTCATTGCATTTTTGGAATCTTCGCACCTTGAAACGCAAAAGAAACTATCATGAGGGGGTGAATACATAAAATTATATTGTTATTCACAGAATAATAAATCAAAACAACTTAGTTGAGAGTTTCATGTGATAGTGAGTCGTGAGAGTAAAGTGGAGGTTGGAATCCCATGGCAACTCATGATGAGCAGCGCCGCCGCCACAGATTTTAGCGACGGGAAGGTGGGACACGGAGGCTCCTGAACGTCAAAGTCTGATTGAAGTGGGAGCAGTGAATGATTACAAGGCTCCTCACAAGAGTGAGCTGGGAGCGGGCAAGCAGTGTTGCCCCGACAATTGGCATACATAAATTATCAGAGGCGGGGGATTGAACTAGCTTGCGGACTAGGAGGTGAACTTGGGCTCGACGATGTGTGCTGGGTTCAGCGGGTTAATGTTATCAACTCGATTAGTTGCTACGGACCTGATGTATGCAACATGAGCTGTCGATTCAATGTCGTGTCCTAGGAGTGGAGGTCGGTCATGAAGCGTACCACTCGACTCTTCGTGCGAGGTGTAAGTAGATAGAATAAGTTCCTTCTAGCACAGGGGTCACCCTGCAAGACCTGTGATGCTAAACCTGCACGACACCAAACCCTCAATTCTACGAATTTTTCAAGGAAAAAAAATTAGGTATGAAATTTTCCAGATTTTGTTATCGACCAACAATTTTCGAAAAAGTTTACAAGAATATAATTTGTTTTAGAAAATGTTCGAAGTTTACATTTTTGAAAAATTAACGGAATTGTTGAAAAATATACGAAATTTTTGAGTAATTTTGTCATTACCTTCGAAAATATTCAAACAATTTTCACAAATTTCAACAAAATTTACGCAAATTTCGCTGCTTTTTTTCAAAAATTGTTGAAGGTAACGAAATTTTTGATTTCTTGAAATTTTTCGAAGGTAATGACAGAAATTCTCGAAAATTTCGTAAATTTTTCAAAAATTTAAACTTCGTAAATTTTGTTATCAACTTCGAAACTTTTCGAAAACATTTATACGAAAATATCGTTCGTTTTTCGAAAATTTTCGATGTTCACAAAATTTTCGAAGAATGTACGAAAGATTTTTGGAAAACGTACGAAATTTTCGAAAGTTTTGTCATTACCTTCAAAAATTTCCGAAAAAAATATCAGAAAATGTACGAAAATTTCAGTTTTTTTGTCTCGAAAATTGTTGAAGGTAGGTAAAGAAATTTTTCTTTTTAAATCTCGTAAATTTTTCCAAAATGTGAACTTCGAAAATTTTTTCAAAAACACGAAATTTTTGTCAATGTTTTCAAGTCAATAACAAAATCGTGCGGGTTTAGTATCCCTGGTCTTGCAGGGTGACCCCTGTGGCAGAAGGAACTTATTCCACTGACGTGCTCACATGTTTGTGACACAGGACAACTCCCGGGACCCGAACTGTAGACACACGCTCACCAACCGGATCGCATGATTTGAACTGTGTGCTCCGTCCAATAATAACCAAGTAAATATGCGGCAGACTCCGATCGGCGTTTTATCAATTCATCAGCTCCGTCATTTCACGTGACCTCAACTCCCATTCATGAGGAATAGAAACGCCCCGGCCCCCTTTTGTGTCCGCCGACCGGCGAATGTGACACGTAAAAGAGTAAACGGGGGAGGTAGCTTTCAGGTTCTCGAAATAAACTTCCCTGTATTCGTTTTGAATCATTTAAATGAGACTGAATCGGCTGAAATGTCGAGGTCAGGCCGATGCGAAGCCCTCGGCCCTTCCTGGTGGACCTTCCTCGCCCGGTTGGGTGACCATCACATTCGGTTTTCCGCTTCTCCAGCGTGATTTTGTTATTGTTCCGTTCCAATGGAAGCGTTCCAGCGTTCCACGGGTTGTCTTTTTATTATTCACCCGAGGAAACTCGAGTGCACTTCGGTGGCGTCGTCGTCGTGTGCATTCATCCGCACACCCCCCACTTTGCTCGAACTAGTTGCACGTTCGTGCAGGATGACTCCGACAGTATGAACGACCATCTGAAATACCTCACACTTACTTAATCCGCACATTAATCAAATCGTTAGCATAATTTTCAACCAATAAAAAAATCCACAATCAAAAATGTTCGTATTTCTGTCACTCTAACTGAGAACGTTCTTCTATTTAAAAACGCTGCAAAGTCCTTGGGTACATGGGTTTATTATTCTATTGGACATACCTACAGAAATTTTGGCTGTTTATTTATTGTTTCTTTCGATTAAGATAATTGAAATAGCTATTTCTGGTGGTTTCTACCAATTTTGGCCCCCAAAACACGGATTAGGCTGGTTTTTGGTTTATTATGTTCAACAATAATGAATCATTGGAATCGAGCATGAAACCCCCCCCCCCCCCCCCAAATTTGATGGTTTACGTTTCAAGGTATGTAGAATCCGAAAAAGCAATAAAAATATGTCTGTCTGTCCGCCGTACGCCGTACTGGCCACTTTTTTAGTTACCAGGAAACAAAATTGATGAAATTCGGGTTATAGGTTCCGTTCGGGGTCTGGTTGGTCCTCGAAGCTCGGCGTTAATGTCAGTCATCTCTAAGGGGTTCAAAGTAGGGGTTGAAATTTTCAGAACGCCGTAGCTCGAAAACTTTCGATCGAAGGGTATGGTTTTTTTGACGTTAATGAATTTATCTTGAGCTAAACTATTTTTTGAGACCACCCGGAGCATTGTACGTCCAGCCGTTCGTGTGCACCAAAAAGCTTCGTCAACACGATCGTTAATCAAACGGTATAAATCCGGCCGGGATATCGTCACTAGGGAGCACCTGATTATAATCAAGGATGGCTGTATGAAGTCGAGTTGGTTGTTGTGCGACATTATTTCATTTTTGATAAGTGATGGACTATTGGATTTTGTTGGTAGGTACTTCTGAAACTTAAACAAACGTTGAAGTATTATTGATGGGTGAATTATTACACAACGGCAAATTATTAAACAACGGTAAATTATTACACAACGGTAAATTATTGCACAACTGTAAATTAGTACACAACGGTTCATCTACCTAGAAGAGGCTGGATTTTGTTGATCGGCAATTTTGCAACTCGAACATCCGTTGAAGTATTATTGATGAGCAAGTTATTACACAACGATTCATTATACCTGACCAGAGGGTTGGTATTGACCACAGAAAACGGTGATCTACGCGGAAGGGGCATCTGTTTCACTCCACATCAACAGTTTTCCTTCAGAACTTCATCATTTGCGTTTCTTTTTGCCATTTTAGTTACTGTTTCTCATCGACAGAATTATTTTAGCAACACTTAACTCGTGTCATCACTAGGGACGCGCTAACAATCGGGAATCGGCCCGAGATAAAATCATTGCTAGGGATCACCTGATCATAATCAAGGATGGCTGTATGAAGTCGAGTTGGTTGTTCCGTGATATTATTTCATTTAAAAAATGATGGCTGTTTTGGAGTTTGTTGATAGGTACTTCTGCAACTTTTTTCACTCCACATTAACTATCTCCCTTCAGATCTTCATTGTTTGCGTTTCTTTTTGCCATTTTAGGTACTGTTTTTCATCGACAGAATTATTTAGCAATATTTAAATCGTGTTTTATGTAGGTACCTAGTAACGAGTAAGGGGTTAGGTGCTAACCTACGGAGGGTCTGCGATCTACATAATATGTATAGAATAGTACATATTATATCATATAGACGGGTTATCTATACAGAGAGCTGTGATCAGTAACAGAAGGGTATTCTGTACATAATAATAAACCGTTGTGCAGGAATTTGCAGCGTTTTTTATATCACTGTAATATCCAACCCACGCTCAATGTCACCTTTTCTGAACAAATCCTTAATCAAAATCGAGAGCTCTTCAGATGCTGTACCAAGCAGATGTTATAGAGAAAAATTTAGTGTCTAATGTGTACTGTGATATACATAATCATGATCTAGTTCCAAAGCGCAGTTCTGTCTATTATATAGGTAACAGTTTGTCATAATGTTAGTATTGTGGTCCATACTTTTATCCTGTCAAGTCGAATCACAAATAGTCACTAGTTCTAGTTTATCGTTTAAATTTCAGTCATTGAATAAAACGGTAAACACTTGAAAGTTATTTGTTATTACCTAATCCTCTTCCTAGTGTCGTTGAACTGAACGTAAGTAGTGAAACGTATAATTATTAAAAGTAAGCACTTGAATTCATGTTAGATAATTTGTCTTGGGATGGATTCAGTATTAATCATATGTGATAAATGGAACACTTAGGCGTTAGAGAGCGTGTAATCGATCTTTAAAAAAGGAATGTCTAATTTTGAATGAAGTTCACACATAAGTATAAATAAATAAAAATTAAATTAAATTAATAATCGCTCACTGTGTGCGAGTACCTAAATTGTTTGTCTCACGTGTGGGAAGGTCATTTCTTATGAAATGCGTCTCACATAGGTTACCTGATTTGTGTTCAGTCGATATATTCATTGGTCACACATTGATTTATCCACCGCTTATTATTCTGTGAATAATACACCTATGATTCGCTGAGCAAAAATATTTTATAACACCCCCTCCAAATTTTTTTTTTTACGTTTCAAGGTGCTTAGATTCCAAAAATGCGATGTCGTTCTTTCGCACACATGCTCCATTTGGGCCCTAGTTGTGTCCCGAAACTTTGCAGCCCGATTGGAATATACCCAGGGGTGTTAAATGGGAAAAAGATGGGTGTAAAATAGGGATTTTTGGTTTTTTAGTGACATGAGCTTGTGAGGTCGTTTTCCATGTTTTTCAGGACGAGGAGACCGAATATGAAGTCGATTTTGACTAGAGAGTGGAAAATTGAGGTTCTAGGAGGATTGAAGTTTCAGCCTTAATTTTACGTTAAATTTTGGTCTAAAATCGTTGACCTTCTACACAGTTTGGGAACACATTTAGGTCCTAGTTGTGCTCCGAAGCTCGGCAGCCCGATCGGAATACACCCAGGGGTCTTATGAGGGGAAAATGGGTGTAAAAATTTGGGGTTTCGAATATCTTTTGAGGTTTTAGTGAACATGAGCTTGCGATGTATCGTTTTCCATGTTTTTTATGGCGAGAAGAGCGAATATGAAATTGATTTTGACCAAAGAGAGAAAAATGGAGGTTGTAACGAAGGTTAAGCTCCCAAAATTCTTTTATTAAGAGTCAAAAACCTGGAAAATTGTTCGAAATCACCATAATTTGCATATTAACTCTAGCAGTAGTATCAACATGTGAATCAAGACAATTAAATGGCACTATCAATGATCAAAGATAATTTTTGTAAAAAAAAAAATTGGGAGCCTAATTTGTTGGAAAATTTTGGGGGCCAAAATTGGTGGAAACCACCAAAAAAACAGCCAATATTTCGTGGGGTTAGTGCGAAAACTACCCAAGTCCACTTTTTCATTTTTGTGGAAAACACAAATTTAAATTTTGTGGTTGTCGGAAAAATCGAATATATGGAATTATTTAATGTACCATGGTTCATAACATTCCTTACTATATACAATCCTATATTCTGCAATACATTTGTTTAAACTTTGCTGTTACATGACATTATTACATGAAAAACGGTAGGTCCGGCTGGACTTGGGTACCTCACTTTCTCAAAATCTTGGACTTGGGTATTTTTTACCGTTCGTTGCAAAATATAGAAAAAAGCCAATGATTAAATTTTAAAACAAATAATAATAGTTTTTTATTAAAAAAATACACAGAAAATATAAATATAATATTTTATTATCACAGATACATTTTTTCATATCACATACGTATACATATTATTTTATATCACAGATAAACTACTCAAATAACTTTTTCTTTATTATCGACTCAATCGTTACCCATTATTATCACAGAAAAATACTAAACCTAAAAAAATCACAATTCTAATCATTTTATTCTATAATTACGTACATAAAATATTTTTCAAGAAAAATTCATTTTAATGGTTCATGGTAATGTAGTCAAATTGCCACTTTTGAAAGCGGAGTTTTCCCGCAAATTTGACTCGGGCGGTTTCTTCCCTCCGATTCGGGCGGTCCCTTCCGCCGCTTCAGCGTTGGACCATGAGGAACCGGATCCTTCTGCGCCTCCCCTACGCGCAAGGGAGGGGAAGGGTATAAATACCCCCGCTCCCCACACCTCGACACAGTTCACCGAGATCTACCTGAGAACAGACCTGCGATCCTCCCCTTTAGTTGATTATTGAGTTGAGTTAGATTGAGACAGTGGTGTAGAGAAGTTGTGTTGGTTCAGAGAAAGAGAAGAGTATTTAGTTTTCCCCATCCCCGCGATTGACCCCTGTGACGAAGACGAGAGGACTAGGCAACGGAAACGGCTTTCAATTTCGGACATTCTTAATAATAGTCGAGCAAGAGAGGAGGAGAGAAGACCCCACCTGAAGGCACGTCTGAACCCAGACGTAAACTCAGTACTGCCGTGGAAAGTCTGTTGTTGCAGGAACACCATCATCTCGCACAGCAACCCCGGAGCCCCAGGAAACCATCCCCTGGACCAGAAGCCCGGAAGGACCATCCCTGGACTACTTGGACCACCGTTCCAGCGGAGGTAGGAATCATTACCTTTCTTACTTGTCCTTATCTAAGCGATATCCTTCGCGTAATAGCGCCCCTCAGGCTTTGTGCATCACACTTCCTATACGAGAGTCACAAAAGGGGTTATACCCGTTTGTTCCAGAACTCTCCACATCTTTGACCCCAAGAATCGTCCCATGTCCCTCGTATCAGCGAACGCCTGAACCCAGCCTGAACCCTCGACTCTGGTGCCACACTTTCTACAATTTTGCATTACAATTATCTGACACTTACCTTAGTAGCTTCTCCCCGTTCATGTAAATTCCGTAATTCGCGTCAGTCATTTTCATCATATTTTACGTGTGTACTTGATTTTGCGCCTTCGCGACCCCATCGAATGTTATTGCTTCGTATAATAAATTCAGTCACCCACCTACACGTATTGCGATTATTTCACATCCTTTGAGAACATTCGAGTCACCTTTCGAACCGCCACAAGGCTTCCAAATTATTAGTTTTCTATTAGGGATTTACAGCCGTACTATAACCTGTACCCGAAGTCAGAACCTGTGCAACGCTGACTACGGGGCCGCTGCCAACCTACGAACTCCAGGTAATTTACTTGTAGACTTTTCACTGCCAAATTTCAGCCTTAGCTCGCCATCCATTCCTGACATAGTCATATTAAGTAGGTTTACAGGCAGGATAGTCACACAAGTAACGATTACAGTAATAATAAAATCAATGAAATCAATAAAATCAGTTTTCAGTCAATATAATTTTCACTCAAAATCCACATCTTCTTCGAAAAAATATTCTTCTTCTGTGGGTTCAAGGAGCCTTTCTCCTTCCTTCGAAATAGATGGAATTCCATTGTACCACGAATGGTATTCCTGAGGAATGGCAAGTGTTGTACACAGACGAAGGAGGTCCTTTTTCTTCGGAGGTCATTCTCATTATTGATGAAATTATTGTTTTCATGAACTGAAGAATGGCACGATTGACCTGTAGAAGTACTTGCAACGTCATAGTGCGGATGAAAACCTGAATACCCTACAGAAAAAGCTGTTCCTGGCTCTGATGCGTGAACCTCATTGTCAAAGACGTCTACTTCAATATTATCATTGGCGATAGGTATAATTATTTTCATTATCCAAAGAATACGATACACCTGTAGAAGTACTTACAACTGCATTATGAGGATGAAAGCCCGAATCACCTGCAGCAAAAGCCGGTCCTGGCTCAGACGCGTGAACCTCGTATAAGGCAGATCCGCTTCGTGCTTTGGCCAGTTGTAAGATCAGTTTTCCTCTACTTGTTATATTATTGTACTCTTCCATGATAAAATATAGAAACTAAACCACAAATAATAAAACTTGGAAGGCACTTCCTGAAAATCACTTCGGCACCACGAAAAAAATGATAAGAATAACCTAAATCACTCAGCTGTACAAATGTTTTACAAGTAAAAATACTCAAGTCCCACTTGGGGATCAGCTGATCAAAACCATTAAGAAGTAATACTACCCAAATCCCACTTGGTTACCATCCTGTTAAAATTACAAGAAGAAAAACTACCCAAGTCCACCTGATGGACATAGGTATTTCTGGCTCTTAGCAACACTGTAACTATTGGACTTGGGTAAACCATTTTTTTCAAATAGCGCTTAAATCGGTTGAAGAGGGACTTGGAGATTTTTTCGAGTGCAAGGTAGGTTGAAAACTGTTCCCTGGGTACTAATATCTAATTTTACAAAAAAATTGGACTTGGGTAGTTTTCGCACTAACCCCACGATTTCTTTAGGTATGTCCAGTAGAATAATAAATACATGTGGACTTTTGGGCAAGGCAGTGTGTTCGGAATCGACGCACCTCGAAAGGTAAAAAAAAATTTTTTTGAGGGGGTGTTATAAAAATTTTTGAGGGAATACATAGGTGTATTATTCACAGAATAATAAACCAAAAGGAGGAGAACATTGGATCCATTGGCATTTGGATTATAATTTAATAAAACCAGTTTTCTCTCAGGGACCATTTAGTGTGAGGGGAGGAACCAAAACTTTTCTTTGCAAAATCAATAGGTACCTCCTGGCTATCAACTCAAACTACTGGAATTGAAAAAGTTGTGTTGTTTGAGGGCCCCAGTTGACAGTCGTTGCTTAGGGGACCCTTCTTGGAACCCCTTGCGGATGTGTGCGTCGTTGGTCGAGTGGAGCCAGTGTTTTTACATTTCCAAGTAGCCAAAGGTCACTCAGGTAGGTGTGTGAAGTTGCTCTTCAGCCAGCCAGACCCATCTTCTGAATTGAAATCAGTTACTCAGTTACCCTTAACCTTCACCCGCTCGCCTCTCGTCACACTTCCGATCGCGTGGGCGGCAAATTGGCCGCCCTTGATTTTTCATAATTTTCACTACTTTTCTTCGTTTGTTCCAAATTAGTTTTGACCAGGGAACTCCAGCACAACATTACAAGCACATTTTTATCATAAATTCTTTATTCAGATAATGGCAATCACAATAAGAACGTAGATATATATCAAAATCACATTTTCAATCTTTGAAGGTTTTCTGCACTAAAATAATATTCTGCAGTTCGCAACTTTTTCTATTGAAAGGAGGTAACAAAAGTTTGAATATAATCATCCTACTTCATTTCGACAAATAACTAACGTGACAATAAAATAAAACGAAAGCTGGCTAGAACAAAACTAGAATATCCATAGTTCAAAACATTAGAACTTTAGTAAAAAAAAAAAAAACTTTACAAAAATACAAAAATTATACCTACTCAGGAAGATGAGTTAAAACTCAAAATACTTGAATCACATTGGAAAGCTGGCTAGATCAAAACTAGAATATCCATAGTTCAAAACATTAGAACTTTCCAAATCGAGATGCAAAACATTCATGTTTCAGTTCAAAATACAGCAGAGTACGACAAGAAATATCGATGAGAAGCCCTACACATATTCTAGAATACTGTGAAACTAGTACAGTTGAAAATACATGCGAAAGGAAAATTAATATTTACTTACATTTTCAAAATCGTGCGATGCGAAAACTGCCACGTTACCGCTCGCGTAGGCGGCAAATTGGCTCGAACCTGATGTCCCCAACTTTGGAGCAGTACTGACTGGGCTGACGTGTCCACCACGATCGAAAGTCAACGTAGTCTAGCAGGAAAGATATTAACTAGAGAATACATGGCGCTCTTGGGGCTATCACGATACTTTGAGCGAGCATACACGGGAAAATTCGAAAAGGCGGCCAATTTGCCGCGCACGCGAGCGGATGAAGGTTAAGGTTCTCGCACACTATGCGGGAACAGGACAGGAAACGCCGTGGATAGGACGCGGGATGCCGGCCGGCTGCCGCTGTCCCGTCCTGCGCCTATACCCACATTAGGCAGGACGTTCCTCAGCTCTCTTTCCCCCACCGCTCGCCATACTCCCCTCGTTTCAAGATCTCCTGTTCTCAAACAACATTTTTGTCCCATTTGCTTCTCAGAGTGAGAGTGGTTTCATTTTATTGTGCTCGTGTGGCATACAAGTGTAATTAATGAGTGATTCATCATCATCTTCTTCTGAGGAAGAAGCTGTAGTTGCGGCTATTCTGCTCACGGAACCTAATAAAAGGATGTGGGTTCATGACCATTCTAAGAAGCGAGATCAACTTGGAGAGTTCAGTACGATTTTTGAGGACCTCAAAAACGATCCTCATAAATTTTTGACATACTACCGAATTACCTATGAAAAATTTCGGGGGAATGAATCAGAAATAAAGGCACTGGAAGTGGGGAAGGCGAGCGTGTTGAAGGCGAGCGTGGGGAAGCCGAGCGTGGGGAAGTCGAGCGTGGGGAAAATTTGGACGGTGGAGGGAGAACGTCCCGTGCCAGGAAACGCCGTTTTTCGCTTTGAGAGCGATCGCGCCGCGACCCGTCCTGTTCCTGCCACATGCCGTGACCGCCGCGTCCCGCCTAGTATGCGTATCTCCGTTCAAATACACAGAAGCGAAAAAATACGACCCGCGTCCCGCGGCTGTTTCCCGTCCTGTTCCTGTCCTGTTCCCGCCTAGTGTGTGAGGACCTTTACCCTCCGGCGTCCGGGTTGGTAGGTCTGATGCAGTGCTAAAAAATTATTCCTTCAGCATTAGTGGACTGAATTGCTGGGGTTGTTTTCTGGGGTTCCAGTGGAGTTTCTCCTCGAATCGCCTCGGACAAGAAAAACCGCGAAAAAAATACACTGTTATACCTACCGGTTTTGAAGATCAAACCATCGTCAATAACAAACAATATCTCACTTTTTGCGTTTTTTTTCGTGTATTAGTGGAAATAGACAACTTTTAAATAACACCGTTTTTCTATTCTCTTTGAAGTGGGTTTCCACGATTTCTTCACGAGTGATTTAGTTCGTGTTACTGGTCATCCTAAGGGCCGGTTTCACCAACGCAGCTTAAACCTGGTATCAATAAATCCTGGATTCAAATTTGATCTGTGGTTCAGAGCTTCGACAGTTTCACCAACGTTTTTGATCCGCGGTTTAGCCGAACTTGGGTTTAAGCCGAGATTGTTCAGTTTGCATCAGCATTGCTATCCCCAGAAACACAAATCCCGTATTACAGATGACATGGAGGAGAGATGCTCATCCATGAGTGGTGGATCTGTGATGTTTCTTCTATGGATACTTAAATTTTGTCCGCCATCCTCTGTTGTGGAGACATTAAACTGCATAATAGTAGCCAGGTGAGGAAGTTTCGCGATTTTTTCTCACTTATGCCTCTGTGATTCTCATTCTGAGAACTTCTGCTCCACTCCACTCTGTCATTACTACAAAAGACCATCTTACATCTTTCGAGACAGCTCTTGTAATAAATTATAGATAGCCTACCTAGGCTCTTCTATAAAAGGTATCTACTTTTTTACAATAATTCGCTGTATGCAGAAGAAGTTATACAAGTACTTATTAGCGCAGTCTGCGAGTACCTACCACGTACAATGAAGGTTTGTTTACCTACTAAATAAATAATGATGGGTCCGACGTTGTTGCCCACCTGGTTTGGTGTAAAATTATATTTTTTATTACACATTTTTGGTTGCACTCACATTTCTGTTTCGAGAACTAGAAGGCTTTCTCTTGCATCGAGCACTAAGCTCATCCTTTCCTTTGGAAGGCGGAACCTCGCGAAAAAATCGCCGTCATCCCACTTGTGGAAATGCTCGACCCTTTCGCGAATTATCGCCGTCTGGGCGCGGCCACTTCCAGAAGTTCATTGAAATATTCATCCGAGGATGACTCAAACACTTCAATGTAACGATTCATCGCACTAAATGTTGATGCAAGTTGAGAAGTATGAAAAACAATGATAAAATAGATTTCAAAATGGCGATGGCCTGGAGGAGAATCGGAGATCAACCGTAGATCAGAGGTTTAAACCACCTGAAACGAGGTATTAACTTAATGCGCCGTTGCCGCGACTTATTCCTAGATTAGGCGTTCGTGAAACTGTCTTTTCTCAGAATCGATGGCTTAAACCTCAGCCGGGATTGAACTCTGGATAATCCGCGTTGGTGAAACCGGCCCTAACAGTTGATAACAGCTGTGTATACGCTGGCGGTCTGTGAGTTGATTTCACCTCCCCTATTCTCCGATCTTCCGGTACTGAAAGGTAACAACTAACATATACATACATATTTTGAGAATTGCGCTGATGATGAGGTACCCAACTCAAAAAAAAAATCTCGTCGTCCTTAACTAAGGACCTTGTTAAATGGTCCCAATCAATCAATCTTGTTAATCTCGTAGTCCTTAATTAAGTTTCTTGTTAAATTCCAGTCTTATGCCATTTCACGGAAGTCGAAATACAATTATCAGGCAACATGATTAATCAAACCATAGGTTACTGTTGCCACCATCAACCACGAAGAATCAAACTGTAACGTGTAAATGAATGTAAATGTCCACACCCTTTCGACCGAGGACATTTACTCCCCAGAACAGTGCGGATAGCTAAATATTAATCATTTTGGCGGCACCAGGGTGACACTTACTTCAGTGAACGAAATAAATATGTGGACGTTTTGCCATAATTTCAAAGCTTAACAACGGCCGTTATGACCAAAAGAGAGACGGATCGAATGATAGTGCAGAAAACATAATTACGAAAATATAGTAACAAGGAAACGAACACGGGAAACCTGAACATTTGTTGCTAGGAAGAGCCATTCTCAAATTTCTGGTAGGTAATTTCGGGAAGCACCCAAATGCCATTCTGGTAAATCGGGACCTACTGTAAATGACAAATTTAGACGTCAATTTGTGACGTCTTTTCTTAGAAAAAGCACTCAATCGACATCACTCAATCATAATTTAATCCTCTACCACTTTGAATAGAATAATATCACCATCTCGCGAGGAAGGGCCGTTTTTAGTTTATTATTTACAATAATGAACCTTTGGAATCAAGCATGAACACTTTTTAACCCCCTCACCACCCCGTGCCAAATTTGATCGCTTCCGTTTCAAGGTGGGTAGAATCCTACGGTAGAATCCAAAAAAATTTCTTGTCTGTCGGCTGGGCGCCGTACTTCGCACTTTCCTCAGTTACCATGAACAAAAGTGAATTAAATTTAGTTTGTACTTCCCGTTTGGGGTTTAGTTGGTCCCCAAAGCTCGGCGTTACTGTCACTCATCTCGAAGGCTTGAACAAGAGGGGTCGAAATTTCCGGGGCACCGTTATGTCGATTTTTTTTAAAACATTTTTAAATTGGTCTCGAACTGAGGAAATTTTTGAGACCACCCGGAGCCTTGTCCGGCACAGCCGTTCGTTCACAGCTCTGAGATATGCTCCTAAAAGCTTCGTCAGCAAGATCGTGAATCAAACGGTATAAATCCGGCCCGGATATCATCACTAGGGACCACCCGATTGCAATCACGCATGGCAGGATCAAATCAACTTGGTTGTTCCGTGATATTATTTCATTAGAAGAATGGTGGTTATTTTGGATTTTGTTAATAGGTACCTGCTTGTGTAACATGCACAAGGAACGTTATGCTTCATGATTAACGATGAATAATTAATTATAGAATTTTTGAATCTACCATGTACCAGTTATGAAAATTTAATTCCCGGGCCGGCTCCAGTACTCGATTTAAGGCTTTCCTTGAGGGGGGGGGGGGGGGGACAGCACGAGGGTAGGTAGTACCTGCTGACCACAGAAAATATTGATCTACTTATGAGGGGCATCTACGAGTATGTAGGTAAATAATAAACCTTCGTGTAATAATTTGCAGCGTTTTTGAGTTACAAAGCTCAATTTTTTATCAAAGTTTGCCAACAAAATTGTGTGTTCGTGTGAGCCCATGTCTGATCTCATTTTGGTTTATTATTTTCAATAATAAACCATTGGAATCGAGCATTAAAAAAAAAAAAAAATCTGACCCCTCATCAAAATTTGATGGTTTACGTTTCAAGGTATGTAGAATCCGAAACTGCAATAAAAAAAATTCGGTTTATAGGTTCCGTTCGGGGTCTAGTTGGTCCTCGAAGCTCGGCGTTACTATCAGTCATCTCTAAGGGGTTAAAAATAGGGGTTGAAATTTTCAGAACGCCGTAGCTCGAAAACTTTCGATCGAAGGGTATGGTTTTTTTTACGTTATTAAATTTTTCTTGAGCTAAACAATTTTTTGAGACCACCCGGAGCATTGTACGTCCAGCCGTTTGTGTGCACCAAAAAGCTTCGTCAACATGATCGTGAATCAAACGGTATAAATCCGGCCCAGATATCATCACTAGGGAGCACCTGATTATAATCAAGGATGGCTGTATGAAGTCGAGTTGGTTGTGCTGCGATATTATTTCATTTGAGAAGTGATGGACTATTGGATTTTGTTGGTAGGCACTTGTGAAACTTGAACAAACTTTGAAGTATGTTCAAAGTTTGTAGTACGGCAAATTATTACACAACGGCAAATCATTACACAACGGCAAATCATTACACAACGGTTCATCTACCAAGAAGGGGATGGATTTTGTTGACCGGTACTTTTGCAACTTGACCAACCGTTGAAGTATTATTGATGGGCAAGTTATTACACAACGGTTCATTATACCTGACCAGAGGGTTGGTATTGACCACAGAAAACGGTGATCTACACAGGAGGGGCATCTATTTCACTCCACATCAACAATTTTCCTTCAGAACTTCATTATTTGAGTTTATTTTTGCCATTTTATTTACTGTTTGTCATCGCCGGAATTATTGTAGCAACATTTAACTCGCGATTTAGGTAGGTACCTAGTAACGAGTACGGGGTTAGGTACTAACCTACGGAGGGTCTGCGATCTACATAATATGTATAGAATAGTACATATTATATTATATAGACGGGTTATCTATACGGAGAGCTGTGATCTGTTACAGAAAGGGTATTCTGTACAAAATAATAAACCGTTGTGCGGGGATTTGCAGGGTTTTTTTGTGATTCATTGGAGTTTGAAGAATTATATAATGAATATAATCATTATATTATAATGAAGAAATGATGAAGATGTAGCACGAATGTGACGGTGTAGCGGTATGAGGGGTCTAGCTGTAGGTATTTCACCAGTCGATTCCGCTTATGACTAACCCTCGTTATTTCGCAGCCTCGGCATTTCTACAGTTATCACATTGTTTAAGATAATTATTATCCTGTGTCTTCTATCCCTGTAAGTGAACTCTCGTTTTAACAGTTGACAATCTTTTGTTACAGATGAACCGCCCCCTCCAGG
Organism: Leptopterna dolabrata; assembly: GCA_954871275.1. Taxonomy (NCBI): domain Eukaryota; kingdom Metazoa; phylum Arthropoda; class Insecta; order Hemiptera; family Miridae; genus Leptopterna; species Leptopterna dolabrata. Next base: position 3,637,452 of record OX940983.1, read on the forward strand.
TGAAGCCAGCGGATACAGAAAACCGCGGAGGTAACCCACTGTTATATTCTTTTAGAGATTTTAATTATTCAGTAGATAATCTTAATGATTTTACCAAGGTACCTCAAACGGGTACTTCCTTATCTTCTGGCATAATTCCATTTCAGTACCATTAGACTTATAGCGTCATTAATCTGGATAATTCAAATAATCTACATTTGGACGAATTGTGACTTGAATGAAATACAACATGTAATGTTTGCATTGGTCGATCTTTCGTGAAAGCTAGTAATAAAAAAGTAAAGCATTGTTTCGACATTTCTCCTATTCAACACATATAATTTCTATCTATTCCAGAATTCGTTTAAAAAAACAAAAAAGTTATTGGTAATTATTGAACCCATTACATTGTGAATTTATTGAAATTTAATAAATAATGCAATTACATAACTTTACCAATAGAAGAGATTCATCTTCTTGAGTTTGAATCAGGCATCGGGTTGTTGAGTACTAAATGTCCAAGTCCAGGATGAAATCCTTGATTGAAAAGTGTTGTCTTTCTAAATTTTCCTTAATTTTGCTGTCGGAATCGTAATGATTAATTGATTACTAACGCCATTTCAGAATTGCGAGTTGATGGAATTTCTGGAATACCAAGTCAACACCAAATTAACACCATTGTGTGCATACAATAAATAAATTCACAATCATCAGATTGAGTCTCAAAACCGCCAGGTTAGGGTTTTTTAAAAATACTGTTCAATCATTTCCTGTTAATGTTGATTAGGTAGTTTATATATAAGTCATAGCGTAACGAATATTATCATCATGCAAGTGCAAATATGAATTGCTGATGGCCTTAAGATCAGGGTTTTATGTTTCCTTGTGCTACGGTTTTCTCTTCTAAAACAGCGCAGGAGCGCCCTACTGTGCTCGGTTGTTGGTTGAGGAAGTGTCCTCGCGCATCTCATGGAATTACATTTCGTAAATGGTGCATTTCTATCGCCCACAGTTTATGTCCTTGAAATTATGTTCTCTTTCGGCAGGTCGTTTATTAATTATCTGAATTTTTATCTAATTATATAACTATATAAGTTTAATTATATAAGCTAATTTTATAATTATATAATAAGTTAATTATATAAATTAACTATATAAGTTTTCTAAATTTAGCTAATTGGTTATATAAATTTAGCTAATTTACTTATATAATTCCTATCTAAATTTAGCTTACTAAGTATCTGAATTTTTATCGAAATTTAGGTAATTGATTGCCTAAATTTTTGTCTAAATTTAGCTAATTAATTATCTACATTTTAAAACGAAAACTGTAGAAATTTGGATGTATATTATACATTTGGAGCGGAATTTGATATTATTCAATGCTGATTCCAAATTTCTACAGTTTTCGTTTAGATCCCCCCCCCCCCCCCCCCCGATTTGAGCCAGTTTTTTGTTGTTTTCTACCAAAATCTACCATAAAAATATCGATAAAAAACCTATTTTTGGCGTAAAATGTGAGTATGATCCATTTAGGTAGGGTTCGATAAATTACGGTGTATTCATCATTCGATGCTGATTTCAAATTTCTACAATGTTTATTTGAACTTCTTTTGGTTTGAGCCTTTTTTGTCCTGCCAAAAATACTTTTAAAAACATTGTAGAACTCGATGTTCGGCAAAAAATTTTGGTTATGACCCATTTAGGGGTCCATAAGTTATGATGTATTCGTGATCAGCGTAAATTTTGATATCATTCGATGCTGATTTCAAATTTCTACAATGTTTATTTGAACTGCTTTTTGGCTTGAGTCAATTTTTTGTTTTTTTTTCGGCAAAAACACTTTTAAAAACAAGGTAGAAGACCTTTTTGGCGTAAAATGTGGGGTCCATCAATAATTATGGTGTTTTCGTGATCAGCGTGAATTTTGATATCATTTCATGCTAATTTCAAGTAACACTGTTTGTTTGTACTCTTTTTTGGTTTAAGTAGTTTTTTTGTTTTTTTGTTAGAAAAAACACTTTTGAAAACAAGGTAGAACACCTTTTTGGCGTAAAATATGGGTATGATCCATTTAGGGGTCCATCGGTTATGGTGCATTCGTGATCAGCGTGAATTTTGATATCACTTCATGCTGATTTCAAATTTCTACACTGTTTGAACTATTTTTTTTGTTTTAAATAATTTTTTTGGGCAAAAACACTTGTAAAAACAAGGCAGAACACATGTTTGGTGTGAAATATGGGTTATGATCCGTTTAGGGGTCCATCAGTTATGGTTTATTCGTGATCAGCGTGGAGTTTGGTATCATTCGATGAAGATTTCAAATTTCTACACTGTTTGTTTGAACTTTTTTTTTGTTCCATTTTTTTTCTGGCAAAAAGACTTTTAAAAACTTATAATAATTATAGAACACCTGTTTGGTGTAAAACATGGGTATGACCCTTCATGGGGGGCCCATGAACTTTAGCATTAGATCTGTACCTTGTTATGCTCAGGTGGAGCCTGGCAATTCACTGATAACTCCGGTGGATAGTTTTTTGCTTCCTCACTACCGAAGGTAAGGAAGCCTTGGATTCGTGATTGAGTAAAAAAAAATGTATGCCCTCCAAAATGAAAATTTCCACTTCCGTTTTACGTTTCAGACATCGAGGAACATTTTTGGTTCAGGGTCTGTCTGTGGTAATTCCTTGTAACGCCCATAACTACCCGAAATAATGGTCAAAATGGGCCTTAATTTGGATGGTAGGTGCGGGTTGGGTCACAGACGGTCCCATACCAAAATCATTGAAAACTTACGGTAACTTTCGGCTGCGCATGCGCAAACGTAAAATACTTGAAAAGCTCATAACCACCCTAAATATCGTTGAAATGAGTTCAAACATAGAGGATCGATCGGGAATAATACTTTGATGGTTTCAAATGAATTTCATTGGAATCTTAACATTCGTCTGCGCATGCGCGAACATGAAATGTTGACCGTTTCCTTGTAACGCTTCTAAGCGAAAAACTATCGTAGAGAGCTGAAATTTTGAGGGTACACGCGGGTTGGATCGTAAATAGTCCCAATTCAAAGTCATGGACATCGTTCCATCGTTCGTTCGTGCGCATGCGCAAACTTGAAATACTTGAAACACCCGTACCTAACTACTTTGAATATCGTTGAAATGAGCTCAGATTTGGAGGGTCGATCAAGAATAATTCTTTGGTAGTTACATAAGAATTTAATTCGTCTGCGCATGCGCGAACATGAAATGTTGACCGTTTCCTTGTAACGCTTCTAACTAAGCGAAAAACTGTCGTAGAGAGCTGAAATTCTGAGGGTACACGCGGGTTGGATCGTAAATGGTCCCATCTAATAATCATGGACAGCGTTTTGTCTGCGCATGCGCAAACGTGAAATACTTGAAACGCCCTTAACTACTTTGGATATCGTTGAAATGAGCTCAGATTTGGAGGGTCGACCAAGAATAATTCTTTGGTAGTTCCATAAGAATTTCATTCTTCTGCGCGTGCGCGAACATGAAATGTTGGCCGTTCCCTTGTAACGCTTCTAACTAGGCGAAAAATAGTCGTAGAGAGCTGAAATTTTGAGGGTACACGTGGGTTGGATCGCAGATGGTCCCGTATAAAAATGAACCTACCTTACTCTTCTACACTTCCATGTGATTCAAGTGAGGAAGCTGTGCTGCCTACTCGAATTGGCAGACGTTTTTATTTTCTCTTGTGAGCTGTGTTGGTTATTTAAACTGCCATAAACTATTGGCAATATCGGCGATCGGAGCTGTAAACATCTCGAACTGGTTTAAATACAAACCTTAGAGAGGATTTGGCGTTGGTTTAGGATCTGATTATTTTCCTGGTCTGCTCAATCAATTAGGCTGACCAAAAGCTCCCTCCCCTCCATTTAGCCCCAATTCAACCCCCCCCCCCCCCTCCCCACAACCTCATTCGTCCCCTAAAAACCTCTTTCACCGAAATAACCCCCCCCCCCCCCCCCTTTCCTCCACGGAACAATGAAATCCGCCTAGCGAAACTCCCGCTTTAATTGTGACCCGGGGTTTTGAACTGATGATGTCAGCGCAAAACCTTAAGGGGTTGATCCGGAGGGGAAGGGGCAGGCGAGGGGGAAAAAAAGGGCGACGATGGCGGGGAAGGGGTTAAAATCGCTCCCTTCAACGTTTCGCCCCTCTTAAGGATTTATTTTCTGCTGACCGGATTATGGGGGGCCTCAGTATGGGAAAGGCTTCGAGGGAAACTGGGAGAAGGGTAGTCGTACCATTCACCGGATTCAGTGATTGAGCCCCCCCCCCCCTCGAAACGCCCTTTTCTACCCCTAAATCCCCACCTCCCACCTCCTAATATTTCCCCTCACTTCCCCTGCAGCAGCTCCTAAACCTTCCCTCGACATCCTCCTAAAACCTCGCCCCGGGGTCCGCCTTCCTTTCATCTTGAGCCCGAGAACACAATAATAAGACGCACCAGTCCGAAAGAAAACAGGTCTTTTCCCCCTCATTTTCCGACAAACAATATGACGATAAATAAATTCCGTTTTATGACGTCGGCGATTAAGGGCACGAGGGCCCCTCGGTGGTCTTCGTACTTTTTTTTCCGTTCTGGGACGTTGTAGGACGACACAATATAATTTTACAACCGGCCCTTCCACCGATAAACCCCATCACAACCGAGCATATAAACCAAATTTACTATTTTTGTTATATAAATGAGATAAGACCAGTGCGGTATAAGGGTTAAACAATATTCCACTCAAGTTATGTGTGTCTGTACAGTTTTGATTGCTGTAACTGACCTGAAAGAAAAACAGATAAATAGGTACTTAGTGGTAAGATAATTTGGTAGAAAAACAGGAACTGTCGGGTGGATACGTATGCAGGGTGGCCCATCCAAGGTGCACCATCCCAGTTTTCGGCCTATTGCGAGCCTAATTAAAAACCACAGTCATGCAGCATGGCTATAAGAGCGAATTTTCGAAGAAATAACCACGTTCCTTAATCTTCAAAGTGCTCCAGTTTGAGAACGGAATGAGATATCGCAATTCTGATTTCACCATCGTGTTCAGCGTACAAAAACCTTTAAAATGAGGGGTCACTTGTTAGAAAATAACATTTTGGGGATTTTTGGGTAATTTTTGCGCACTTTAAATGCTCTAATTTGAGAACGGATCAAGATATCTAAAATCCGATTCCACCATCGTGTTCAGCGTGCAAAAACCTTTAAAATGAGGGGTCACTTGTTGGAAAATAACATTTTGGGGATTTTTGGGTAATTTTTGCGCACTTTAAATGCGCCAAAACCCTCCTTAGAGTAGGCCAATTTCGCCCATCTTCGAACTTAGCCTTTCGATTGCCAAGATAGATTTTTTGTGCAAATTTGAGCTGTTTATCTCAATTCTATCGAGAGTTATCGTCTGGAGTGACACATATATATATAAATATATATATACATATAAAAAAGTGTTAAATTTCAGGAATCGTTTTAGAATGGTCTGAAACGGATTTCTATGAAGAAAATTTCCAAAAATTTATATTATTTAAATTTCGAAGCCATTGCAATAGCTTCATTTTCTTTGAAAATTCGCTAAAATGATGTCCTATGTAAACCCCATTAGTATTTAATTCTCTATCAGTCTTATCACAATCGATGTTGTGTGAATTTTTGCAATTTTCGTCGCATTTTTGGAAGTGGCGTAAAAAAATCGGCTTAGGGGCCCAGTTATCCATGAAATTCTGCGTAGAATCCGAATTTGAAATAAAAATTGTGGTTCCCGTCTGAAAAAAAGAAGTTTTGGCAAATTATTTGGAACTCTCCAATAAAATACGGCCATAGGCTAGTATGGTGAGCAGTAGGGGTCACCAGTTGTGGTGAGCGGTAGTTGAGGGTGCAGTTTAGGAGGAATAACGCTCCGCGGTTATCAACACAAGCAGACGCCCGGAAGGAGTCTAGCACCCCGCGGTTATCACCACCGCGAATGCTAGATGAGGGAACGTCCCGTGGTTATCGCACAGTAGGCGTGGAAGGAGAAGGAGGTCAGCATCCCGCGGTTATCACCACAGTGAATGCTAGATGAGGGAACGTTTCGCGGTTATCGCACAGTAGGCGTGGAAGGAGAAGGAGGTCAGCATCCCGCGGTTATCACCACAGCGAGTCCTAGATGAAGGAGCGTCGTGAGGTTATCACCACAGCAGACGTGTAAGGATGAGGATGGTAATACCCCCCGGGGTTATCACCGCAGCGAGTATTGGAGGAGAGAGAGCATCCCGCCATTACCACCACAGCAGATGCGAGGAAGGGTAGGAGAGAGAGTGTGTGTGAGGGTGTAAGGTGATTGAGAGAGAAGTCGCACTCCTGAGGTCAAATGAAGAGCGGGGCGGTATATAAAGGTGCCTCCACCTCACCCCCTCATCCTGTCAAGGGCCGTTGCGACCGTCAAGAAACGTTGGGAGCTCGATGGAGGGGACTCTTCTGGTCCTTTTCCCGAGGCGTCGCTCCGTGTTTATTGGTTAAACCTATTATACATATGAGTGGTATCGCATGTGAGGGTACCACGACAGTATAATAGTACTAGATTTAATGCTAGTAGCAGCTCTACCACCAATCCTTGTATAAAGGATGAAATTAGGGAAAATGGATTTACTTTTACTTTTATTCAAGTACAATTTGGTTTCCCTTATTTTGCTTTCTTATTTTTCCCTAATTTCATCCTTTATACAAAAAAGAAGAATAAGGGAAACCAAATTGTACTTGAATAAAAGTAAAAGTAAATCCACTTTCTCCCTAAATAGAAAAAATAAAGATTCTCCAAAAGAAAGTTGAAAATTCAAGAAAGTATAAAATGAAATCGAACCTGTCGTATAATGGTAAAATAATGGAATGGAGAACTGAATAAAACAAAGACTCACTTAGTTTAAATGTAAAAATCGCAATAATAGGCCTGAGAAGGACGAGTACCTCGTGGGGAGGATTTGAAAGGGCTTCCCCTTTAACAACGGCCAGAAGCAGCAAGCGATTTAATTTTATACTTCTTGCATTTTCAACTTTCTTTTGGGAAATCTTTATTTTTCTATTTAGTGAGAAAGTGGATTTGCTTTCACTTTTATTCAAGTACAATTTGGTTTCCCTTATTTTGCTTTCTTCTTTTTCCCTAATTTCATCCTTTATACAAGGATTGGTAGTAGAGCTGCTACTAGCATTAGGTCTAGTACTATTATAACAGATAGATTGATAGATAATAAAATTTAAGGGAGTTTACATTGGACATTTTGTATGATGCTGTATATAAATGTTGTCGTTACACTCACCAATTCATGTAAAGAATAGCTAGAATCGCGATGAGATTCACCTTCCGATGAGCTGTTCATATTTCTCGTCCAGTAAATATGTACGCGACGCTCGTAGACGGTTGAACTTGTGCAAGAGTTTCAAAACAGCTATCAGAGAGCGATCAAAGCCATCTTGAGCCCTCGGTCGCTCGCCCCCACATGTAACCCGCCCGCACTGGGGATACATACGGAACGTGATTAGCTCGCAATTATGTACGTGGTTCGACTGGGTAATGAATATGTATCCGAGGCCCTCAAAGGGGGGGCTTAAGTAAGGACTCGCTCCCTCGACACTTGAAACCAAAGGGCGATTTCCCATCTCGAACATAGTGGTCGGGGTGAACTGCGATTTTCGTTGTGATCAAGCTGAATTCGAATGATTGATTGCTGCCAATTGTAATTTATTAAGCGCCAGAGAATTTTTAGTTAATTTGGGTTTGAAGGTGTTGTTGGTTTATTATTCTGTGAATAGTATGCCTATGTATTCTGTGGTGGCTAGGCGAGTGAGTGTGATGGGGGAGAAGGTTGCTGGATCTAGCGTCTAAAAGGTTAACGCCTATGGCGAAGCCAGGAAGGTTACCACCACGAAAGACGCCAGAGGGATATGCCCAGTGGTTGCCACTCGAGGCTGGTTATCGCCAATGCCGGTTCCACCAATCTGGGATCTTTTGTGAGAGAAGGTTAGGAGGCATGAGAGAAGAGAGAGAGTCATCGACTTGAGCAGTGAATGAGGTGACAGGCACAGCCGGCGAGTTTTTATAGTCACCTGTCCACTCTCCCCCAGTCCATGGGGACTGGTGGGGAGCTTTAAGGTCTCTGTGACTCTTGTCACAGAGTCACCTTACTCGTTGCGTTTATTATTTGCACAATCGTAACATACAAGAGTTGATGTTCTGGGAGGATCAGGACATATTCGTTCAACAAAAAATTTTTTTTGTTGACCGCCGTATCATGTATAACTACTTCCATTTCTGAACAAAAAATTCGTTCATTCGCACACAAGCTCCATTAGGGACCTAGTTGTGTCCCGATTTTCACATCAGGCGCTACTTTTGCCCTACTTTCTCAACGTATAAGAGGGCATCCTTGTTTTTTTGATATAATTATCTCCCAGTCATTTGTTTACGAGATACCCTACTCGATGTGTTCCTTGCGGTCTCTCCTTACGGGATTAGTGGAGCTGGCTATCCAACTTCGGATCTTCAACACACTGTCCGCCTGAATTTCATCCCCCAACACTTTCACAACTTTTGTACGGTCGTTCGAAACAAAATTGCTTGTTGAAATCCGACTTGAACGATTTGGGGCCATTCGTCGTCCTGGGGCTGAAGGCCTGTGCTCAAGAGTAGGGTTGAAATATCGCAGTCCTCAACGATGCAGTTGATGAGCACACAATAAGCAAGAGCCAGTCCAACAGTCGGTTCGGTAAACGTGAGGTCGTTGAAAGCACTGCGCACATCCGGAGCAGGAACCTCGAACCTGTTCTTGTTTGTTCGAGGTGCCTGTTCGAAGCTGTATGTTATTGCCCTTACCGTGTTCCTTTTTCCGCGTCGGCCGCGGGTGCTACGGCCTGTAAAGTACTAGCATACCCCTAGAATGAAATTCATTCCTCCAAGTTCTCTCGATTTCCCTTATATTTTCTATACTGGTTTATTTTCAGTTTAAAAAAAATTAAAACCCTTAAAATTTTATTTAGAATCCGAAAATACAATAAAAAAAATTTCTGTCCGTCCGCCGTACGCCGTACTTCGCACTTTTCTTAGTTGCCATGAACCAAAAATTAATGAAATTTGGTTTGTAGGTCCCATTCAGGGTCTAGTTAGTTGGTCCTCGAAGCTCGGCGTTAATGTCAGTCATCCCTAAGGGGTGACAAATAGGGGTTGAAATCTCCAGGACGCCGTTATCTCAAATTTTTTTACGGTTTCAAATAGTTCTCGAACTTGGGAGTTTTTTAAGACCACCCGGAGCATTGTACGACCAGCCGTTCGTTCACAGTAAGGCCCAGAATTTTGCGCCGACAGGCTTCGTCAACAGCAGGGTGAATGAAATTGTATACATTCAGCCCAGATATCATTGCTAGGGACTCCGCAACAATTGGGAATTGGCCCGAAGTAATCATTGCTAGGGAGCACCTGATTATATTCACGGAGTATGGAGTCGAGTTGGTTGTTCTGTGGCATTATTTCATTGGAAAAATGATGGCTCTTTTGGATTTTGTTGATAGGTGCTACTGTAACTTGAATAAACGTTATATTTCATGAATAACAACAATAATTATAAATGCAATTCCTGGGCTGGCTCAATACTCGATTTAGGGCATCTATACAGGTAAATTATTACACAACGGTTATTATTTGTAAATTATTACACAACGGTTTATTATTTTGTAAATTACTACACAACGGTTTATTATACTATATACCTACGCAGAAGGGGCATCTATACAGGCAAATTATTACACAACGGTTTATTATTCACCTTATGCTTCATGAATAACTTTAAAAAATGATGAATGCTGAATTATTGAATTCCGCGCATTTGCATGAAACTTTAATTCACAGGTAAATAATAAACCTTTGTGTAATAATTTGCAGCGTTTTTTGATAAGACGGATTTTCTCTTACCGGAAATGCCGTCGGGCGCGTTGAATTACGTCATCTCAGGCAACATTATATAAATCAATATACCGGAATACATCATCGCAACATACCGCCCTCAACTTTGCCCCTGCATAACGACCAGTATTATCTATTTTTACACCGACTCTCGCCCACTGCCGCGTTATAACGAGAAGTCCGACAGCGGAAAACGTGGAAAAAAAGACGTTAATAGCATCGGCGAGAGCTTACGGTCCAATCTGTGGCACCAAGGACGTTTGTTGGAAAGCGGAAGAACCACAAGCGAGTATCGTGCGGGATCAGATACGCCCTCGCCGGCCCTAAAAAGGCAGAATGTGTAGATTATCTCCACAACGGTTATGCCTCATGTTACTGCTCATTGTAACCGATTATTATCTTATACCGCCTGTCCGTAGGTAACTTTATTTTTTTCACATTTTTTCCTCTACCCTCGCGTCCAATGAACCGACGCTTTTTGTACCCTTCGCCTAGAAACGTCTGAAATTGGTTAGCCACCATAATTTTTCTCGTTGGTTTTCTTTGAAGTTTTAATAAGCTTTGAATGGCCAGTCAAGATTGTAAGGTTTTCCCTCAGCCCAACTCAAGTAACCCCTAAGTGGACTGTTACTCTGTGGAACCACATAGTTTACCGCAATCATATTTCTAGCCCAGCAATGACAAGGCTTTGTCATGTATTAAACCTACCGCCTTGTCACCCGCGCGTGCGCTCCATTTATCGTGTTATGCGGTTCTTTCCCTTGACTACCCTCTGAGTCACTTTCCAACCGCATTTTGTACAAGTTGCGTCGGTTCACGTTTATCCTAAATTGTAGATTTTGACTGGTTTTATCGCTAGCCTGTCGTAGGTATGTGACGCTGTATTGTGATTAAACTTACAATTTTTGATGTTCCCAACATTAAATCAATTTTTATAAGTGATGAATGGATAAAATATCAGAAATGAACTTCGAAGACAGTCTGAAGTGTCGGACGACAGTAGGAGTGATTTGGGTGAAGATCCTAGTAAAGTTGAATATGATATTCTACCAGGTCATGATTATGTCCTAAAAATACAGTGCTGCCAAAGTTCCAGATACTTACGTAGTACATAACAAGGGTTCGGTTTCGACAATAAAAGTCCTTAATTCATCAAATCCTTTAATGAGGAGCTTTCAACAGCCCTCTGGCTGTCATTGTCAACTCTAAAACCAGCAACAACAAACAACCATTAGACAAACTAGAGAGCGTTATGAATTTATAAAATAGACTAATGACTCATTAAAAGAAAGTACTAAATTCTAAAGGGAATTACCAAAAAAATATACAACTTACCAACTTCTCTAAGAAGAGATTCAATATGGGGTCTGCAGCAGGCACCAACTACCACTGATAACAGAGCTCCCTGCCACTAGCCTGTCTCTGTTGTGGTTGGCACTAGCGCTAGAGCTCCTCATTAAAGGATTTGATGAATTAAGGACTTTCATTGTCGAAACCGAACCCTTATTAATAGACCAAATAAGTCCACCCAAAGGAAAGAAGAATTTGTAGTACATAACTATTCAATTCAATTCAATTCTTTATTAAAACACATATTTAGTACATAATGAAGAATATAAGAGTACAGAAGCATGTGAAAACCAAGTTCATGAATGGGCCCCTAAGGTCTTGACGACCCGTCCAGGGGCTGGTTGTCACTGAACTAGCTTATTAGTTTGGATTGAGCGTGTACTTTTAGCTGGAAACAATATGTTTACAGACAATATTCAACTTGAGTGAAGAAAAAAAAATTAATGTATATAATATGTATGGGTATGTAGCACCTATGCCATCCATATTCCAAGATAGTAATTACCTAAATACATACATACCACAGTTACAATTACAGATCAAACCTATTCAAGAAGTCAGTGTGCAGGTTAGATTTGTGCATTTGCAGCAGGTATGCGCATATTCTTTTTTTGAAGGATTTAGTCGACTGATAGATCTGATTGTAAGGTCCATGTTGCTCGGGTGACTCGCAGGACTGCGGTGGGGTAGACTTTTTTTTCTATCTACTACTACTTATCTACTTACTACTTATCTATGTATTCATAATATCGTCTGTTTCTTTATAATTTTGCTTTTCCAAAGAGTCTTATAATACGCATTTATCCATTTTTGTGATAGATGAAAAAGTGTTGTAGGCATCCAAGATAATATAACTACTCACGTAGGTTTACGACATGGCGAGCGGAGGTAGGGTTGGTTTGGATGTGCGAAGTATATGCCCCTTAGGAGTCTTTTGCTAACGCCCCACGGTTATCACCACAGCAGGTGCTAGAGGTAAAGGAGCCCTGCGGTTATCATCAAGCCAGGCGCCGGGAAGAAGGAGGCTGGCACCCCGTGGTTTTCGCCCCACCAGGTCCGAGGAGAGAAGAAGGCGTCCCACGGTTATCACCACAGCAGACGTCAAGAAGAGGGAGAATCACCACAGCGAGTATTCTATAAGGGAGCAGCCAACGGTTATCACCACAGCAGGTGCAAGGAAGGGTAGGGGAGAGAGAGAGAGAGCGAGTGCGAGTGAGAGTGTGTGAGAGGGCCTAGGAGGTCAAGAGAGAAGTCGTCAGTTCGAGAGTGGTTGGTCGAATGAGGAGCTGGGGCGCCCGGCGTAATTATAAGGACCTCCGTCCTCCCCCCTCCCCCCCCCCCCGTCCACCAATGGCCGTTACAGCCGTTGAGGGGCGATGGAGGAACCTTCTGTACATTCCTCGAGGCGTCGCTCACCTCGTCGATCCCCTCGTTTATTTGGTTAAATCTCTTCCATATATTACATAGGAGTGATAAATGTAGAATTCTGAGGGTTACTACTACATACCTAATTATTTGTTGTATATTATTTGATAAATTGTACCTTTATTGGTCCTAAATGCGAATAAATACAAAAATGGAGAACTGGAGAGTGTTAAGCATTCAAATAACGAAATAATCAGGACATGTCTTGATGATACAGCCTTGTGAAAATCGTCCCTCCAGAGAAGCCTTATTAATCATGGGCTAAAGGGGAATTGTAGGTTCGTCCCCATTTGGTCGGGAGCATGTATTTTCGTCCCCGTGAAGATTTGTGAATTCTTCCCTGGTTATTTACGAAGTAAATAAATAAAGGAAAACACGAAAATAACCATGAATTCAGTATTACAAAAAATTTATTGACACTAATCGAGTTGGTCAGTCAAGGATTCAACAATAAATTACAATAAATTATTCCAAGTGAGAAATGTGTTGTTAAATAGTCAGCTGAACTGCTGAACGCTCCACGTTTAATCAGATGTAAGAATAAGAGTTGCAGAGTGTCAGATATCAAATAAAAACAGTGCAGACAGCAACAGCTTTCCCACTGAACCTTTCGCAAGGACTGAACTATTATTAGCCAATAAGCGGGGACGAACTTACAACTATATTTGATCTGTATTAGACTACAGCCATTTTTCTACTCCATTATTAACCAGCTTGCTAATAACGTTACCATAACAATGAATATTATACAGTGTGTTCTGTTCCATCACTGCCGAAGGTAGGGAAGCCTTGGATTCGTGACTGAGAAAAAAAAAATCTTCTAAAATGAAAATTGTCACAACCGTTTTGCGTTTCAGACATCAAGGAACATTTTTGGTTCCGTGTATGTCTGTCTGTCTCTCTGTCTGTCTGTGGTAATTCCTTGTAACGCCCATAACTATCCAAAAGAATGGTCAAAATGGGCCGAAATTCGGATGGTAGGTGCGGGTTGGGTCACAGATGGTCTCATACCAAAATTATTGACAAAGTACAGTAACTCGTCTGCGCATGCGTAAAAGTGAAATACTTGAAAAGCCCATAAATACCCTAAATATTCTTTAAATTAGTTGAACCTTAGAGGGTATATCAGGAGCAATACTGTGATAGTTCCAAATGAATATCATTGAAATCATAACGTAACTTTCGTCTGCGCATGCGCGAACATGAAATGTTGACAATTACCTTGTAACGTTTCTAACTCAGTCAAAAAAAGTCGTACAGAGCTGAAACTTTGAGGATGTACGCGGGTTGGATCGTAGATGGTCCCATTTAAAAATCATAGAAATCGTTCCGTCTGCGCATGCGCAAACGTGAAATACTTGAAACGCCCATAACTACCTTCAATATCGTTGAAATGAGTTCAGATGCGGAGGGTCGATCAAAAATCATTTTTTGATAATTCCATATGAATTTCAATGAAATCGTGGAGTAAATTTCTTCTGCGCATGCGCGAATATGAAAGTTGGCCGTTCCCTTGTAACGCTTCTAACTACGCGAAAAACAGTCGTAGAGAGCTGAAATTTTGAGGGTAGGCGCGGGTTGGATCGCAGATGGTCCCGCATTAAAACGAAAACGAACTATTCTACACATTCATGTGATTCAAATGAGGAAGGTATACTGCCTACTCGAATTGGCAGACGCATCACTGTTCTCTGACATTCATCAAGCTTAACTATGTCTACTAGTTAGTAGGTATAGAACTTAATACACAATAATATTCTTCTGGGAGGCGTCAGTCTTACTGTGGTTTGCTGAGACATCCAGCTATGTCGTTTTCCAGGAGTTTACGTTCGTTTGGCCGATCCGAGTCACAAGTTTTTGTTCCTCATTTTCAAAAAACTACAGGATAAAAATAGAATAGTCTATTTCCACGTACACTAACAAACTGTAGACCGGTTTCGGTTGTTACACCATCGTCAGTATTCTATAGTGTACTGAAGATGGTGTAACAACCGAAACCGGTCTACAGTTTGCTAGTGTACGTGGAAATAGACTATTTTATTTTTATCCTGTAGTTTTTTGCTATGGATTTCCACTATTCCGCCGCGAGTGATTTAAGTTATATCCTCATTTTCGTTACAATATCATAAGTAGCACGTAAGTACATTGAGTCGTCATCAATGGGTAACACGTCGACCGAAATTGTTCTGTGACTGTGACTCAGTCGTCGCCATTTTCCGTGACTTTCACGTCATAACTGATTACCATGACGTTCATCGCAGTTCACTGATGGATGCTGCGATTTAACCGACAAACCCGTTGGGATGAGTGGAGGCGTTCTCGTGATGGGGCCGAGTTGGAGTCGTGTGTTTGAGGGCGAGCTCCACGTCAGAAGGGTGTAGCGGTTATTTGCGTTGGGGGGAGATGGCCTAATTGCTTGGGTTAATCGTCATTTCGTATCGATCGTTGCGTCCCTTCGCCCTCAAAATGGGCCAAGTCAAGCTATCGCTGCCTCCGCCGTCAACAAGGCCACGATGAGATTCAGCTTGTGAATAACTTGTAGCGCATCGACATGTTGACAGCAACAAATCTGTGTCTGCCACACAGATCAAGTCATTTCGTCAAGTGAAGATCTGGGAATAATAAGACATGCGGCTGGTAGGTGTACTGCAAGTTTTTCTGTGTAAAAGGTCGCGATCCACACGTATCCGTGAGGTGACGAGACGTGAAGTACCGTACAGTGACCTTCAGTGGAAAAAAAAAAAAAATCGGCAAGATGAATGTCTATGTAAACGATGGGAGAAAGACGGGTGCGTGTTCAGACGTTTATTTGTTTATTTGTTTATTTGTTTTAATTACACGGGCAACTTGCCCAAATTACAATAAGTAAATGCATTATGAAAATCAAAAAAAGAATAAAATCAAACAGAAATATACACTATAAGAAGGGTATGTACATAAATGCAAATGATACCGAATAGTCCGCACTAGAAATAATATCAAACTAAAGAAGAAACCTGGCTTGCCTCTTGAAAAACAGCCCCTTAGCACCCAGCAGATCCACATCCCCAGAGAGACTCACAAGGCGGTTAAATTCCCTCTGACAACGGTTGAGAGGACCACCGAACAGATAATTTGTCGAAACCGTCTTAAGAAGGAATGTCTGCGTAAATCTGGTCGCATAGGGTGGGGCATGAAAACTCAATGCAGCGAGGAGCTCGGGGCAATCAATTCTGTTCCAGACGATCCTGTGAATGATCATCACATCCGCCAACTCCCGACGCCGTTCCAAAGAGTCCAACCCCGTCAACCGCATCATTTCTGCATTGTCAAATTCATCCCACCTGTTTCCCATCTTGAAGGAGATGTATCTGAGGAAGCGACGTTGAACTCTCTCTATCATCTCTTTCGCATTTATATAGTAGGGTGACCATACTATAGATGCGTTTTCCAGAATTGGTCGGACCAGAGCGGAATATAGCGAAGTCAAGGCTAAAGGATCCGAAAACTCCCTCGTGCTTCTCTTTATAAATCCAACAGTCTTCATGGCACGCAAACAGACATCCTCTAGATGCTCTGAAAAGGTCAAGCGACTGTCGAATAGAACTCCCAAATCCTTTACAGTCACCCTTCGATCAAGAACCCTACCATCAATTGAGTAGCAGAAGTTCATAGGTGAAGCAGACCTCGTGAAAGACACTACGGAGCACTTGGCGATGTTCAAGAACAATTCGTTCCGGGTGCACCAGCTGTGGAGGGCCGCAAGAGAAGATTGAATCCGTTCCAAGTCATCTTGTGACCTCACGATTGAAAAAATCTTAAGATCATCTGCAAACAAGTGTCTCACGCTGGCCCCAAAAATGGCACCCACATCATCAATGAAAACAAGGAACATCCAGGGTCCCAGATGGGAACCCTGGGGGACCCCGGAAGAAGCAACGAAGGGCCGAGACAGCGTGTTTTTCACTCGGACGGACATCCTGCGGTCAAGCAGATAGCTGGCGAACCACCGCAATAGAGAGCCATGGAAACCAAATCTTTCAAGCTTCTCCAGCAGAATGGCATGGGAGACCTGATCAAATGCCTTAGCAAAGTCGGTGTACACGCAGTCAACCTGCACACCCTCAGAGAAAGCCTCCAAAACTACCCTCTGAAACACCATCAAGTTAGTCGAGCAAGATCTGCCGGTGACAAATCCGTGCTGCTCCAAGGAGAGGTGCGGTCGGATGGAAGGTCCCATCTGTGTCACAATTAATTTCTCCAAAGTCTTAGGTATGGTACTCAAAGAACATATCGGGCGGTACTGATTCACCTGGGATCTGTCCCCAGACTTGGGAATGGGAGTAATGAAAGACGTGTGTCCGACGGCAATGCGGCTCAAGCTAGGCTCACATGGAGACGCAATTCCGGACGGCAATCCGGCACGGCAGCGCGTTTGCCGGAATTTTTGCTGCAGAGGAGCTCACATGGCAGCGGGATCATAACAGAACTCTAACTCAAAAAACAATTGCTCGAACTCAAAACCGCAAAATCCTCCACAAATTTCGAATTCCAATATGGCTGAATAACCAAACAGGAGAGGTGTGCGCAGTAACCTCTGCGCAAATACGGAAAATATCTGGAGATTTTGATATAGTATCCAAGGCACTGCGTAGCTATAATCCATTTTGCGTTGGCCAATAGCAATGCAGAACGCATAGCCGTGCCGGATAATTGCCGTCCGGAATTGCGTCTCCATGTGAACCCAGCTTCAGGCGTTCACAGTGCCCTTCAGGCTTTCCGTGATCGAATAGAAAAATCCGTCACCGCCGATATTTTTTAGTTTTACACTGACGTGAAAACGGTGTTGTTGGTTTTGACATACGTATGTATCTGTACTTGTATTATCCGTCACTCATGGATGTGTATTGTGTTTTGACATATATCTGCGTTATGGATGACGAATTGTTGATTGAGCTGGTTCGGAGGAGGTCGGTCCTTTACGACTTGAAGGACCCGAAGTACCTAAATGCGGATTGTAATGGAAGAATGTGGGAGGAAATCGGCCACAAGATGAACATTGATGGATGAACCCTGTTTCTTCTTTCCTTCCTTGTCTAAAATCAGTGATATTACAGCAGGATCTCGTGTACTGAAATTCATGATGCACGAGAGCATCCAAACTGAATGCCACATCCAAACTGAAAACGCTGCAAAGTCCTTGTCACATGGGTTTATTATTCTATTGGACATACCTACAGAAATGTTGGCTGTTCATTTATTGTTTCTTTCATGCGTACTAATCGAAATTGCTATTTTGGCCCCTGAAACACAAATCAGATAACTACGTTTTTTTTTAAATTATTATTATTATTATTTTTTTTTTTAACTATCTTTGATCATTGGTAGTGCCATTTAATCGGCTTGATCCACGAGTTGACGCTTTTTCCAGTGTTATTATACAAATTTATGGTGGTTTCATACGATTTATCAGGTTTTTCACTCATAAAAAATCAATTTTGGGGAGCTGAACATTTGGTAGAACTCAATTTTCCACTCTTTGTCCTAAATCGACTTCATGTTCGGTCTTCTCGTCCCCAAAAAGATCGAAAAAGGTATCTCAAAAGCTCATGTTACTAACATGTTACTAAAACATATGAAGTACTTATTTGTGTACACATTTTCACTCATAACACCCCTGGGTATATTCCGATCGGGCTGAAAAGTTTCGGGACACAACTAGGGCCCAAATGGAGCATGTGTGCATAAGAACGACTTTTTTAGACCGAAAATGAAGCCGGTACACGTGATACGGCGTACGGCGGACGGATTGCATTTTTGGAATCTACGCACCTTGAAACGGAAAAGAAAAAATTTTGAGAGGGTGTTATAAACATTTTTTGCTGAGCGAATACATAGAGTGTATTATTCACAGTATAATAAACCAAAAGAAGGCCCTTCTCGCAGACACCTCTGATCGCGGGAGAACACTGACACGGAAAGGTACGGTCCTGGGAGGATGGCAGTGAAAAATTCATCACGGATGCCACTGAACACGGAAGGCTACGGTGCCGTCACCTCACGGATGTGTGTTGATCGATCTTAATTGGGTATAGGACGCTAAGTGCTAGGATAATTAGGTGGGAAGCCATTCAGTTGGGCAGTTGGCGTTATATGTGTGAATTTTTGATGAGTGTAAGGGGAATTATGTGCACATGACACTATTGACACCAGTGTTTTTTCCAGCACTCAAGGAAAAACGCTGCAAAGTCCTTGTCACATGGGGTTTATTATTCTATAGAAATGTTGGCTGTACATTTATTGTTTGTTTCATGTGAAATAATTGAAATAGCTATTTCTGATGGTTTCCAACAATTTTGGCCCCCAAAACACAAATTAGGTAGGTAGGTACGATCTTTTTTTTTTTTTCAAATTAACTTTGATCATTGGAGTGCCATTTAATCGTCTTGATCCACGTGTTGACACTTTTTCTAGTGTTATTCTACAAATTGATGGTGATTTCGCAGGTATTTGACTCATAAAAAATCAATTTTGGGAGCTGAACATCTGGTACAACCTCAATTTTCCACTCCTTGGCCAAAATCGACCTCATATTCGATCTTCTCGTCCCCAAAAACATGGAAAACGATACCTCAAAAGCTCATGTTACCAACATGTTGCTAAAACGCAAAAAGTACCTATTTTTACACACATTTTCACTCACAACACCCCTGGGAATATTCCGATCGGGCTGAAAAGTTTCGGGACACAACTAGGGCCCAAATGGAGCATGTGTGCGAAAGAACGACTTTTTTAGACCGAAAATGAAGCCTGTACACGTGATACGGCGGACGGCGGACGGCGGACGGACATTGCATTTTTTGAATCTACGCACCTTGAAACGGAAAAGAAAAAAGTTTGAGGGGGTGTTATAAAAATTTTTTGCTGAGCGATTACATAGGTGTATTATTCAGAGAATAATAAACCAAAAGGGTTAAATGGCACTTTATCAGCAGATGTGTCCTTACGGGTCGCTAGTCGAGAATCTTCTTGCTAAGGTACTTAGTAGCGGTCGTAAATAATTTTATTTGTTTCGGGTCTGCAGTTTATTCAAGGGCAACTCCTGTTGACTGAACAGTGCCTATTGATTGATAAGCTGCAGTCCAACCGGCAAAACCCATCTACATCTCATGAAAATATTATTGTCGTCATAATAGTACCTCATAATCCCTCATGCTTGAGGATTTATACAGTATGAACATTCTGTTCTGTTCTGTTGTACACTAGAACACAACACAGTACAACCAAAAACGAAAATTAGAATGATAAGGCAACGTCAAATATTGCAGGGTGTGAGTATTTTGCTTCCTCACTACCGGTAGGTAGGGATGCCTTGGAGTCGTGATTGAGGTATAAATAAATGTTTAAAAATTTAATAAAAAATCGTCCTCCAAAATGAAAATTGCCACTACCATTTTGCGTTTCAGACATCAAGGAACATTTTTGGTTCCGTGTCTGTCTGTCTGTTGCAGGTTCCTTGTAACGCCCATAACTACCCGAGATAATGGTCGAAATGGGCTGAAATTTGGAGGGTAGTTGCGGATTGGGTGACGGATGGTCTCATACCAAAATCATTGAAAAAGTACTGTAACTTTCGTCTGCGCGTGCGCAAACGTGAAACGCCCACGACTACATAATCTGAAATGTCGTGTAAATAAGTTCAAACTTGGAGGGTCGAACAATACTTCGATAGTTCCACATGAATTTCAGTGGAATCGTACTGTAGCGTTCGTCTGCTAATGTGCGAACATGAAATGTTGATCATTCCCTTGTAACGCTTCTAACTACGCGATTGTACTTATATGAGCAGCAACAATTTTTTTTAAATTTCATTTTGGCATTGAATTTATCCATACAGCCATTCAATATTAAAATATTTACAATGGTACAAATTCAAGTAAATTATAATCTGATATAAGTATGTTAATAAATTACGTTATGCATTATACGTACATTTAACGTACACTTTTGGATTCATGACTATTGATGTGAAGTTGAATGGATCAAGTAACAGTGTGGTCAACAATGATGAACGTGATTATAGCTCCAAGAAAAGTTTAGTAGTTTTCGGTGGAATTCATACCCGACCGTGTTGGAGAAAACCCGCGCCTATTTCAATATTTTGATATATTGTGATCCAAAATGCGTATTTGACCTAAACCAGCAATGCAGGCGCGGATCCAAGGGGGGGGGGGGGGTCACAGGGGTCATGACCCCCCCCCCCCCCAGAATCAGCCTGCATTTCAAAAAGCAGAGCTGAACGAATAATTGTTCACAAACCCGAAAACAAAAAACCAAACGAAAACGAACCCAGTTTTTGTGAAATCAAAAAAGAACTATAAAAAATCTAAAAAGATTCGATCAAAAATGTCAAAATTAGTCGAATATAATCGTACACTTGGTCCTAGCAATGCTACTTTATATACAATTATGTCAATAAATTTACCTTGGTGTATCCGTCAAATTACACCTTGTTTATTTCTTCTTATTTTTGTTAATTATTATCTTGTTTTTGTTTCGTTCTCGTTTTCTTTCCTGCCAAATTCAATAAAAACGATACTGAACTCACTGAGATCAACAATAGATTGTTGTGGTTTCAATGTTTTGATTTGCAAACTCTGAAGTTAGCTACGCTGCCATAAAATGCGCCAATTTGTTTGAAAACACATTAGGACACTTTTTTAGAAGAAAATTGAAAATAAATACATTTATCAGTTAAATAATTAATAGGTAGATATTGAAAAATATTTTTTACATAAACAATGAATTTTATAAATAAATACAATTAATTTTGTAAGTAGACAAATTGGACGAGTTTAGGCATAAGGTTGAAAATTCGGTTTGTATTGTTCGTTTGGTTATTTTGTTATTTTTTATATTGTTCTACCCTGTGACCCCCTCCGGAAAAAAATTCTGGATCCGCCCCTGCAGCAATGAGACTGAAATATATTTGAACGAATCGCTGAACTGGGCTTCTTCTATTAGGTACCTTCTTCTATAAATATGTGTTCAACTGTTCTATTCACAGTTTAATTGATTGACTGAGTTGATTGATTTCTTGGTCGAACATTGGTAAACGAATTTCTTTCCTAAAGATCGTTCAATCTTCAACCGTTGAATTAAATTAATGGAATAAACAATCAACTTCCCGTATCGAATGTCTCAGTTCTGAGTTTGTTTTCAGAGCTCTTAATAAGGCGTTTCTCAGTCAAACTAAGGAAAAGGCAATTCAGCAGCACCACGTACTTTATTTGATTTTTCTCCGTCGAGCTGTTTCTCCGGAGAGACGGAAATAGAAAATATAAGGTGAACGACGGAGAGGGGTTGAAGGGCAAGCGGGCGCTACTTTATTCCCGAGTTTATTCGGAGAAAAACAGGGGCGAGATAGCAGAGCAGAAGTGAAGTGGATTGATTGAGGCCACTCATCTTCGGGCCCGAGGAGAAGCCTTGTTTCGACGTTGTAAAAACCTTTGCAGGAAGAGAAAACCTCGGAAGGGAGAGGTCGGAGTTTTCTGTTTGCGACGAATCTGGGAGGCGGAAAGAGGGAATTTCTCCAGAAAAGAGGATGATGTTAAAAGGGAAGCGATGGCGAAGATGGGGAGCAAGAAGATGGCAGAAGAGAAAGAGAAACCGACGGATGAAACTGCCGGAGCAATGAGATGGTTAGAAAGAAAGTTGAGAAAGCCATATTTCGGGTTGTGGGAGGATCGGCGGGGAAGTGAAATGGGTTTGGTGGTGTGGAGGGGGGATAAAGTTCCTTTTTTTCCCCTTTTGAATTGGGTGTAAAAAAGAGACGGGAAAATACGTTGACTTGAGAATGGCACTGCCAAGGGTGGAGGGGGGCGGATTGCAGCTATTGATGGGCTTTAACACTCCCTTAATCGAAGGGATGGTGGAGGGGAGGCAGTTCCGTGAGTTTTTTTTTCTTCTTCTGGAAATCAGAAGATGGAGACTTGGATGGGAAGATCGAAAGAACGTGTTGGGAAAGAGGAGGCATTGAAAGGAAAAACGAGCCTTTTAGATGTTTGCTTCTTTGGAAGCGATGGCCCCTCATTGGAAGGGTCTTGAAAAACCGGGAGGCTGGTGCGTTGATGGGATGTTAGTGGACTCCGCTCGGCTGAAGGTTCGTAGAGGCGTTCGAGTCTGTGCCGGAATGAACAAGTCGGTTGAACACCTGCTTTGATGGCAGTTTTCACTGCAGATAATTTCGAACGATCATCTCGGATTTCTAGCGATTTTGAAACGACATTAAATACGACAGGGGCTCCGCATCTGTTGCGCATCGGCGCGGATATCGTAAGCGCCATTTTTTGCGATTTTGGTTTATTATTTTCAATAATTGAATGAATTCGAGCATGAAAAAAAAAAAAAAAAATTAGTAACCCCCCTAAAAATTTGATGGTTTACGTTTCAAGGTATGCAGAATCCGAAAATGCAAGAAAAAAAATTCCTGTCCGTTTTAGTTACCATGAACCAAAATTGACGAAATTCGGTTTATAGGTCCCATTTTCGGTAAAGTTGGTCTTCGAAGCTCGGCGTTAGTGTCAGTCATCCCTGAGGGGTGAAAAATAGGGGTTGAAATTTCCAGGACGCCGTTATCTCGAATTTTTTTTTAAAAATTTTCAAATAGTCCGTCCAGCGTTCGTTGACAGTAAGGCCCAGAAGTTTGCACCGACAGGCTTCTTCAACAGGAGGGTGAATCAAATTGTATACATTCAGCCCAGATATCATTGCTAGGGACGCGGCAACAATTGGGAGTTGAAACGACATTAAAGACGACTGGGGCTCCGCATCTGTTGCGCATCGGCGCGGATGTCATCCCCCGATAGGCGGAATATCGTAAGCGCCATTTTTTGCGATTTTGGTTTATTATTTTAATAATAAACCTTTGGAATCGAGCATGAAAAAAAAAAAAAAAAAATCAACCCCCCCCCCCCTAAATTTGATGGTTTACGTTTCAAGGTATGTAGAATCCGAAAATGCAAGAAAAAAATTTTCTGTCCGTCTTAGTTACCATGAACCGAAATCGACGAAATTCGGTTTACAGGTCCCATTTGGGGTCTAGTTGGTCTTCGAAGCTCGGCGTTAATGTCAGCCATCCCTAAGAGGTGGAAAATAGGGGTTGATATCTCCAGGAAGCCGTTACCTCGGTTTTTTTTAAATTTTTAAATAGTTCTCGAACTTCGGAGTTTTTTGAGACCACCGGGAGCACTGTACCTCCAGCCGTTCGTTGACAGTAAGGACCAGAAGTTTGCACCGACAGGCTTCTTCAACAGGAGGGTGAATGAAATTGTATACATTCAGCCCATATATCATTGCTAGGGACGCAGCAACAATTGGGAATTTGCCCGAGATAATCATTGCTAGGGAGCACCTGATTATAACCACGGATGGCTATTATTGATGGGTAAATTATTACACAGTGGTAAATTATTACACAACGGTTCATTATACCATCTACGTAGAAGGGGCTGGAGTTTGTCGGTAGGTACTTTTGCAACTTGAACAACCGTTGAAGTATTATTGATGGGTAAATTATTACACAAAGGTTTATTATTTACCTTATGCTTCACGAATAACTACAAAATAATTAATGATTGAATTATTGAATCCCGCGCATTTGTAGGAAACTTTAATTCCGGAGCCGGCTCCAGTACTCGATTTAGGGCTTTCCTGGGGGGAGCTCGAGGGTGCTGACCATAGAAAACAGTGATCTACGCGGAAGGGGCGTCTGTACAGGAAATCCGTTAGAGATGTGTGATGGAAAATCTGTAGTCCTGATGGAAGTCGTTGGCGGCCTACCACAGAAAAACATCAGTAAACTGATGTTGAGTATCTACGCTACATGCAGATACATAGGTACATGGATATGTCTTATTTTTCCTCATGTTAAACATTTCCAATGTACAAAAAAAAAACACGTTCAAAAATGAAATATGTCAATTTATTTATTTAGTGTACAGACAGTTCATGAATGATTTGGTTTAGCACAAAATGGCAATTTCAGTTCCAGAAGACTTTCAATACCTCTCCTGTTAACGAACCGAATCTCCGTGGTTCCTCTAATTTTTGCCAACAGAAATCCATGATCTACCTACTGTTTATACCTATTTATATCTTGGCTTCAAACTCGATGAATTTTAAATAAATTAATATACAACTACAAGGTAAATACTAGGTAAATCAAGAGCTTTCCAGCGAATGGAGAACGGTTTTCGTGCGATGGAAACTAACGAAGTTACTACACCCATAGCAACGGGTTGGTCGTAAGTGAAAACCCTAGTGGAACAGCGTTACATTTTTCGCCCTTAAAATTGCGTCGAACGCAAAATTTGGCTGACCCCCAACGGTAAGACATAATCTATAAACCGTTTGTGTGATAATTTGCAACGTGATCAATGATGTGATAATTTGCAATGTGATCAATGTAATCGCTCAGCCAAAAATTTTTGTAACACCCCCTCAATATTTTTTATTTTACGTTTCAAGGTGCGTAGATTCCGTACGCCGTCCGCCATATCACGTGTACCGACTTCATTTTCGGTCTAAAAAATTCGTTGTTTCGCACGCTTGCTCCATTTGGGCTGAAGTTGTGTCCCGAAATTTTGCAGCGAGATTGGAATATACCCAGTGGTGTTATGAGTGAAAATGGCTATAAAAATAGGTACCTACTTTTTGTGTTTTCTAGTAGCATGTTAGTAACATGAGCTTTTGAGGTTTTTTCCATTTTTTTGGGACGAGAAGACCGAATATGTGGTCGATTTTGACCTAAGAGTGGAAAATTGAGGTTCTAAGGAACTTTCAGCCTTAAATTTACGTTAAATTTTGGTCTAAAATCGTCGTTTTTCCGCACACAGTTCGGGTCCTCATTTGGGAACATTTGGGTCCTAGTTGTGCTCCGAAACACTGCAGCCCGATCGGCATAGACCCAGGGGTGATATGGGAGAAAAACGAGTGTAAAAATAGGGGTTTTCGAAGGATTTTGGAGGTTTTAGTAATCATGAGCTTGTGAGGTATCGTTTTCCATATTTGTTACATCAAGAAGACCGAATATTTGGTTGATTTTGACCGAAGAGTGAAGAAATTGAGGTTGTGAGGAAGGTTAAGCTCCCGAATTTTATTTTTTATGAGTCAGAAACCTGGGAAATTATCTGAAATCGCCCTAAATTTGTATAATAACACTAGAAGTAGTATCAACAGGTGAACCAAGACAACTAAAAAGCACCACAAATGATCAAAGATAATCTTTTTTTAAAAATCCGACCCTAATTCGTGTTTTTGGGGACCAAAATTGGTGGAAACCATCAAAAATAGCCATTTTAATAATTGCACATGAAAGAAACAATAAATGAACAGCCAACATTTCTGTACGTATGTCCAGTAGAATAATAAACCCATGTGTTTCCACGATTTCATCGCGAGTGATTTAGTTTTGTACCATTTTGATTGGCTCAAGTGATCGGACAAATGCTTGGCTGAAACCGCCGGATATTTCGGGCTTTGGCGAACCATCCTCCGAACCGCTGACTGACGATGATCTGTAAACACGTCCATCATCCCGTGAAACCTCATCGGATATTCATAGCCGAATCATCAAACGGTGTCAGGTGTAGAGCAGTCCGTTTCTGTTAGGGCCGCAACAATGTTTACCAATCGTATTTTCAGTTGAAGTAAACACAATGGGCCGGTCGGAGCGTGGAATTTGCATAATCCAATTAACATCTTGGGCGTGCAAGACCTGCTAGATGATGTTCCACCGACCGTGTTCGGAATCTGCATGATTGGGTGCACACTTGATACTGAAGGATTTCGGTTGTGTTATCTCGAGACTCGAGGAAGCCCAACGTCGCTATTCACATCATAAATCAGTACAATACCTCATTGTACCACTGCAGGATGAATTTGATATCTTGCGTCCCTCAATGACTTGAAGACCCGTTTTGGTTGTTACGAGATTCTAGACATTTCACTGTTGAATTTGGGGTTATTATTAACATGTATCATGTTTTAGCCCTGGGATAGTAGCATCGTTTGCGCGTCGATTTCGCGCGTCAATTTTTTCGCGCACAATGCATAGTGGAGAGTCGCGTGGAATTTCGAGCGTCGATTTCCGCTTACCAAATTACAGTTTCATAACTTGAATAGCATAGAAATTAGCTTTTAGAGAATGCATTAAGTGTATCATGTTTTAGCCCTGGGATACTAGCATTTTTTGCGCGTCGATTTCGCGCGTCAATTTTTTCGCGCACAATGCATAGTGGAGAGTCGCGTGGAATTTCGAGCGTCGATTTCCGCTTACCAAATTACAGTTTCATAACTTGAATAGCATAGAAATTAGCTTTTAGAGAATGCATTAAGTGTATCATGTTTTAGCCCTGGGATAGTAGCATCGTTTGCGCGTCGATTTCGCGCGTCAATTTTTTCGCGCACAATGCATAGTGGAGAGTCGCGTGGAATTTCGAGCGTCGATTTCCGCTTACCAAATTACAGTTTCATAACTTGAATAGCATAGAAATTAGCTTTTAGAGAATGCATTAAGTGTATCATGTTTTAGCCCTGGGATACTAGCATTTTTTGCGCGTCGATTTCGCGCGTCAATTTTTTCGCGCACAATGCATAGTGGAGAGTCGCGTGGAATTTCGAGCGTCGATTTCCGCTTACCAAATTACAGTTTCATAACTTGAATAGCATAGAAATTAGCTTTTAGAGAATGCATTAAGTGTATCATGTTTTAGCCCTGGGATACTAGCATTTTTTGCGCGTCGATTTTGCGCGTCAATTTTGAGCGTCAAATTTTTTCGCGCACAATGCATAGTGGAGAGTTGCGTGGAAACGAGCCCTGGGATACTAGCATCGTCTGCGAGTCGATTTTGCGAGTCAATTTTGAGCGTCAATTCTTTTCGCGAACAATGCATAGTGGAGAGTCGCGTGGAAACATGATACATGGTTGCAATTTTTGGTTCTTAAACATAAATCTTTATCTTGTTGATTTATGGTTTAAGTAAAGATCTTGGCGAGAGCTTTCCAAAAAGGTGCTATGATTGTGAGGGTTTGGATAATGCTTTTAATTTGAAATACGTTGACTGACTTTGAAGTGCTTGATGCCTACCTACGTTTCCATTATTTCTAAATCAAATTACAGCATTATTTTCAATAATGAACCTTTGGAATCGAGCATGAACAAATAAATATATATTTTTTTGGGGTGGTTATAGGGGGGAGTGGGGTAAAGCCGTGCACCTAACTTTGGTATGCTACAGTAGAAAGATGGAAATTAATAAAAATGATTATTTTACATGAGTGGCTTTGGAATTCATCCCACATTGAGTGTGCAAAAGCTTTTCCGTCTCGAAACATTATTAATAGAATAGCAGCCCAAAATGTGAAAAAAGTGCTTTGCACGGCATTACCCCACTGTCGGGTAATGCCGTGCATGCCTTGGGTAATGCCGTGCACAGAGTTTTTTTCCTCCTCCTCTGTCATTCAGCCATGCTTTTCTCACTGATTTTGCAGGTATATGTTTTTATATGTTTACATAAAAACTGTCAATAAACTTTATTATAAATGAACGATAGTTAGAAAAATGATTAAATAATTAAACCATTAAAAAAAATGCGTTTGAAAAAACTGACTTTCTATCACATTAATTTCAGTCTTGAGTTTCTAAAATGAGGAGGTAGACATAATTAGAATTAGGTATTTTATGAAACTCTAAATGAAACTTCGGTATTTTATGAAAATTTTTGAGAAAAAGTGGTGGAAACAACTGAAAAATCGGAACTCGGGGTAATAACGTGTATTCCGAATGTGCACGCCATTACCCCAACTCAGTGCACGCCATTACCCCGGTGTTTACATTTTGATCACTTGTTGACGCTGACGGCAATTTCGCTCAAATCGAAATTTTGATTATCCCATCAGAAAGTCAATGAAATTCTGTATTGAATGACGTTGAGAAATCAAAGAAAGTATTGAAAATGGTACTTACAGCGCTTGTTTCCTGAGACTCAAAATAAAGATGAAAAATGACTGAATCACATTCAAAGCAGTAACGTCAGGTGGGATTACCTTAGCAACACGTGAATGCTAGAATTTCGTTCCCGCCTCTTCCACAAGGATTTAAGTACCTTCCCGCCTCAATCGAGTGAGCCACATTCTGATAACTGTCGTGCACGGCATTACATGACGCACTGCATTACCCCACTCACCCCTATATTTATATATACACAGTCCCTTCCTCCCTCAAAATTTGAGTGTTCCGCATCAATGTACGAAGAGCCCGAAGGTGGAATGAAACATTTCTGTCCATCCGCCGTGCGCCGCATTGATATGAGCTGTTGAGGTATCGTTTTCCACGTTTTTTGAGACGAGAAGACCGAATTTGAAGTCGATTTTGACCAAAGAGTGGAAAATTGAGATTCTAACGAAGTTTTAGCCTTAAATTTACGTTAAATTTTGGTCTAAAATCGTCGATCTTCCGCACAGTTCGGGTCCCCATTCGGGAACACTTTTGGGTTTTAGTTGTGCTCCGAAGCTCGGCAGCCCGATCGGTATACACCCAGGGGTGATATGGGAGAAAAATGGGCGTAAAAATAAGGATTTTTGAGGTTTTAGTGAACATGAGCTTGTGATGTATCGTTTTCCATGTTTTTTATGGCGGGAAGACCGATTATGAAGTTGATTTTGAACGAAGAGTGAAGAATTGAAGTAGTAACGAAGGTTAAGCTATCAAAATTCATTTTTTTCGATCTAAACACCGAAATTGTCTAAAATCACCATACATTTGTATAATAACACTAGAAGTAGCATCATCAGGTGGATCAAGGGACTTGAACGGCAGGGTTAATTGGTACTATCAAAAATCAAAAATAGTCTGCAAAAAAAACAACAGAGCCTAATTCGTGTTTTTGGGGGCCAAAATTGGTGGAAATCATCAAAAATAGCCATTTCAATTATTGCACATGAAATAAACAATAAATGAACAGCAACATTTCTGTAGACAGGTTATATCCAATGAGCAATAAACCCATGTGACAAGGACTTTGCAGCGTTTTTGAGTAGATCTCGAACTTGAGAATTTTTTGAGACCAACCGGAGGACTGTACGTCCAGCACTTCGTTTGCACAGAAAAGCTTCGTCAACATGATCGTGAATGAAACTGTGTTCGTTGGGCCCAGACATTGAGAATAGAATGTATACTGTATTCTATATAGTATATTCTATTCTCACTGGGCCCAGATGTCATTGCTAGGGAACAGAATACGTGATTATAATGGCAGAATGAAATCGGGTTGATTGTTCCGTCATACACTTTCACTTGGAGAATGATGATTATTCAGGATTGTGTTGATAGGTGCTTCTGCAACTTGAATAAACGTTATGCTTAATGAATAACAACAAATAATTCATTATTAAATTCTTTGATCCACCGCGTATTTATGAAACTACAGTTACTCGGCTGGCTTCAGTACCCTATATAGGGCTTTCCTGGGGGGAGCACAAGGGTACTGACCACAGAAAACAATGGTCTGCGGAGAAGGGGCATCAATACTGGTAAATAATAAACCGTTATGTAATAATTTGCATCGTTTTGGATAAGCTGATCAGGGAGGCTTCATACCATTTTATCCATACAGCAGTCCCAGAGAGACTGTATTTAAAAACTTCCATCCACGTAATACAGGCAGCTGATATGCGTTACTTTCACGTCCAATTTCGTGAACAGTTTCTTGCCGTTTTCGAGCGAATTAGCCTTCACTAAAGCACTAAAAGGATGTTCCACGGTAAGAGCGAACCAAAAATTGAACAACCCTTGGGTGTTCGGATGTCAAGACTTCTAATTCCGTTCCGTCAGGTCGCGATCTGTGTGGCGCTCTCAGTACAAACTGGTATTTCTTGCTATTTGCTAATAACAAAACTGTTGGCCTGTGGGGCAGTTCGGCTCTTAACGACGTGAATGTAATGATGTGGGCATTTCCCTTTGATGCCTCGTTCATCAAAACGACGACTGTACCATTTAGAGCTGAAAACCCCTGCCATGCTCCTCATACAGTATTTATTCACCCTTCCGAAGTCATCACAGAATAACGAGAAGCGTTTTCTCTGCCCTCGCTCTCCCATAAATAAATGAAGGTTCGTTCGTCCGGGTCGGGTTAACCGTAACGCGAAAAAAGAAGCCCCGCAGTCCCTTTTAGGCGAAGGGACGATAATATTCGTGGGACCTATTAGACACTGAATGTACGAGGTATGCGTGAGTCGAACTTTGACTCACACGTCCCGTGACTTGAAACGATGAAAT
The DNA here is from genome assembly GCA_954871275.1 of Leptopterna dolabrata. NCBI lineage: Eukaryota > Metazoa > Arthropoda > Insecta > Hemiptera > Miridae > Leptopterna > Leptopterna dolabrata. The sequence goes on from OX940983.1 coordinate 3,668,477, forward strand.
ACTAATTTATTATTGTATCTGAAAGATTTATTAGCGTCCGGGAACAGTAATAACGAAATCGAACGGGGTCTTTATCTTTTAATGACATCTTTTTAACATGTATCATGTTTTAGCCCTGGGGTACTAGCATTTTTTGCGAGTCGATTTTGCGCGTCAATTTTGAGCGTCAAATTTGAGCGTCAAATTTGAGCGTCAATTTTAAGCGTCAAATTTTTTTGCACACAATGCATAGTGGTTTTCACGTACAACCGAGTAGTTGCTAGGAAAATGAAACTTCTTTCATTTTCATCGGACAAAAATCGTTTTCCATTCGTTGGAAAGCTCTTGATTTATCACGAATTTATTTCGTATTTGTTCTTGGTATTTATTTCCTAGTTTCATACTATAACTATATAAATGAATGTTATAAATGGATAGTAAACAATGACGCTTGTTTGGTTGCTCTACATCTATGGTGCTCAAGAAATGTAGACAAGACATCGTCAGAAGAAACGAGCACATACGTTTCAAGTATAGTAGATTTCTACCTAGCCTTAACTTTTCGAGTTAATAACATGATACGTGGTTGCAATTTTTGGTTCTTAAACAGAAATAAATTGTTATAAATCATCGTTTGTGTTAGAATACTCGCAAGCTACTGAAGTTGCTAGGGAGTTTAAGAGAGGGAAAAACTATGATAGATGGGTAAATTTTTTCGTGTCTGTCGGAAAATTAAAAACATCAGGAAACGTCACACTGCTCTCCTTGCCCTCACTGAGGCGATTACTGTGGGTCGTACCGTAGATAGTACATCCACACACATTAGTGTGCCAGTTTTTAAATTATTGCTATCAGTTGGTTAGAGGTCTGTTTGTGACGGAATATATAAAGTTCCAGTCATGGCCAGCATGGCTGTAAGAGCGATTTTTTTTTCAAAGGAATATGTTCGTGCTATGTGTTGTAAACCAGAAATGCAGCATGGCTATAAGAGCGAATTTTCAAAGGACCTTTCGTGCTGGTGTATAAACCAGTCCTGCAGCATGGCTATAGGAGCAAATGTGTTCCAAAATGGGGACCCAAACTGTGGACGGAAGAACGACGGTTTTATAACAAAAAACGCTTCAAAGTCCTTGTTATATGGGTTTATTATTCTACTGGACATACGTACAGAAATTTTGGCTGTTCATTTATTGTTTCTTCCATGTGAAATAATTTAAATAGCTATTTCTGATGGTTTCCACCAATTTTGGCCTCCAAAACACGAATTAGGTACGTTCTTTTTTTTCTCAAATTATCTTTGATCTTTGACTTCATATTCGGTCTTATTGTCCCAAAAAACATGGAAAACGATACCTCAAAAGCTCATGTTACTAAAACACAAAAAGTACCTATTTTTATACCCTTTTTCACTCATGCCACCCCTCGGTATATTCTAGGGCCCAAATGGAGCATGTATGCGAAAGAACGAATTTTTTAGACCAAAAATGAAGCTGATACACGTGATACGGAGGACGGCGTACGGCGGACGGACATTGCATTTTTGGAATCTACGCACCTTGAAACGGAAAAAAAATAATTTGAGGGGGTATTATAAAATTTTTTGCTGAGCGAATACATAGGTGTATTATTCACAGAATAATAAACCAAAAATGGCGTAATTTTAAGGCTGCAACTTCGTTTGGACCTAAATCTTCCACTCTGGTCAAAATCGACTTCACATTCGGCCTCCTCGTCCTAAAAAAACATGGAAAACAATGCCTCACAAACTCGTGTTACTAAAACACCAAAAAAAAAACCATTTTGCTTCCGAGTCTGCGAAGCAGCGGAAGCCTTGTGTTCACTTTCGTGAGCCAAAAAATTTTTGTCTTCAGAAATCAAAATTTCCACTTGCATTTTGCGTTTCAAAGCCTACTGAACAAATTTGGTTCCGTGTCTGTCGGTCTGTGAGTCTGTGGGTCTGTGAGTCTGTCTGTCCGCATTTCCTTGTTACAGCCATAACTTCCACGATTTTGAATTGATTCAGCTCAAATTTTGAGGGATGGTGCGGATACGGCCCCTTGAGGTCCCATACAAATTTCAACATGATTGATCCAGCGGTACGCCCTGCGCATGCGCTAACGTTAAATTCTTCAAACACGCATAACTTTCGCAATTATGTATAATGGACGTGATGTATTATGGACGTAATGTTATGTAATATGTATATTTCACGTTATGTAATGTAATGTAATGTAATCTTAACATTTTGCTTCCGAGTCTGTTCTATTTTTATAATGGGTCACTCTGATTGTGACGAGGAAGCTCCTGTGCCATCACCTTGGCAGTGTATTTCACTCATAACACCCCTGGGTATATTCCGATCGGGCTGCAATGTTTCGGGACGCAACTAGGACCCAAATCGAGCATGTGTGCGAAATATAGAATTTTTTAGACCGAAAATAAGGTAGATATGGATGACACGGCGTACGGCGTACTGCAGACGGCGGACAGACATCGCAGTTTTGGAATCTAGGTACGCTTTCAAGGTGCGTAGATTCCAAAACTGCGGAAGAAAAAATTTTGATGCGGCGTTATAAAAAATATTTGCTTAGCGAATCCAAGCAGAATAATAAACCAAAAGGCCAAATGTCCCATATCTACTTCATTTTCGGTCTAAAAAATTCGTTCTTTCGCACACATGCTTCGTTTGGGCCCTAGTTGTGTCCCGAAACTTTTCAGCCAGGGGTGTTGAAATGGAATTAGAAATATGTACTTTTTGTGTTTTAGTAACATGAGCTTTTGAGGTATTGTTTTCCATGTTTTTAGGGACGAGTAGACCGAATATGAAGTTAATTTTGAGCAAAGAGTGGAAAATTGGGGTTTTAACGAAGTTTCAGCCTTTAAATTTACGTTAAATTTTGGTCTAAAATCGTCATTTTTCCGCACACAGTTTTGGTTCCCAATTGAGAACACTTGTGGGTCCTAGTTGTGCTCCGAAACACGGCAGCCTGTCGGTGTACACCCAGGGGTGATATGGGAGAAAAATGAGTGTAAAAATGGGGGGTTTCGAGGGATTTTTGAGGTTTTAGTGAACATGAGCTTGTGAGGTATCGTTTTCCATGTTTTTTACGGCGAGAAGACCGAATATTTGGTTGATTTTGACCGAAGAGTGAAGAATTGAGGTTTTAACGAGTGTTAAGCTCCCGAAATTCATTTTTTATGAGTCAAAAACCTGGGGAGTTGTCTGAAACCACCATAAATTTGTATAATAATACTAGAAAAAGTGTTAACACGTGGATCAAAACAACTAAATTGTACTATCAGTGATGCCTAATTCGTGTTTTAGGGGGCCAAAACTGGTGGAAACCATCAAAAATAGCCATTTTAATAATTGCACATGGGAGAAACAATAAATGAACAGCCAACATTTCTGTACGTATGTCCAGTAGAATAATAAACCCAAGTGACAAGGACTTTGCAGCGTTTTTTGCTCTTAAAAATGCGTCACGCAAAATTTGGCTGTCCCCAGCTGTAAGACACATCCAAGTTAAAAAGAAGTGAAGCAACCAAAGGAGAATAAAACCTGCAGAACCCGACTACCTGCCTTCCTCAGCTGAATCAGGGGTTTTGAGTTCTATGAAAGTCAGTCTGGTGTGAAACAACAGACGGTCGAGTGGTTTAAGGGACTTTGTAAGAACTGGGTTCAAAGGTATTTTCAGAAGTCGGGTAAACAAATAACACGTCCCACGGATGCTGCTCTCTGATTGGCTATTTCCAAAATTACGTTCCTCCTGTCCTGCTCGGTCCCTCTAGGCCTTTCGTTTCACGCAGGTCAGTTTGTTTCGGGACGTTGGAGTGTGATTATGATTGTGTACTGCGGTCAAAATTATTTCGTTTTTCCTGGTGTTAAAGTGTTCAGATTCAGCTTGTACCGGCGCCTGGTCAGGTGATATCGAAAAACTCGGTGAGTACCCACCTCCATGGTATCGTCAAATTGGATAGGCTATCCAAATTTTGGTTCATTATTTTCAATAATGAACCTTTGTAATCGACCATAAACCCCCCCCCCCCCCCCCGAAAATTTGATGGTTTCCGTTTCAAAGTATGTAGAATCCGATAATGCAATAAAAAATGCTGCAAATTATTACACAAAGGTTTATTATTTACCTGTATAGACGCTCCTTCTGCGTAGACCACTGTTTTATGTGGTCAATACACTGGAGATACCCCCAGGAAAGCCCTAAATGGAGTACTGGAGACGTCCCGGGAATTAAAGTTTCATACAAATGCGCGGGATTCAATAATATTCAATCAATAATAATTATTTTTTGTAGTTATTCACGAAGCGTAAGGTAAATAATAAACTGTTGTGTAATAATTTACCTGTATAAGTGCCCCTTCTGCGTGTATAGTGTAATAAACAGTTTTGTAGTAATTTATTCATCAATAATACTTCAACGTTTGTTCAAGTTTCACAAGTACCTACCAACTAAATCCAATAGTCCATCACTTATCAAATGAAATAATATCGCAGAACAACCAACTCGACTTCATACAGCCATCCGTGATTATTATAATCAGGTGCTCCCTAGTGATGATATCCGGGCCGGATTTATACCGTTTGATTCACGATCGTGTTAACGAAGCTTTTTGTTGCACACGAACGGCTGGACGTAAGTACAGTGCTCCGGGTGGTCTCAAAAAATTGTTTAGCTCAAGGCAAATTTAATAACTTAAAAAAACCATACCCTTCAATCGAAAGTTTTCGAGATACGGCGTTCTGAAAATTTCAACCCTTATTTTGAACCGCTTAGAGAGGACTGACAGTAACGCCGAGCTTCGAGGACCAACTAGACCCCGAACGGGACCTATAAAACCAAATTTCATCAATTTTGGTTCATGGTAACTAAGAAAAGTGCGAAGTACGTTGTACGACGGACAGACAGAAAATTTTTTATTATTACGTTTTTGGATTTTTATTATTGCGTTTTGGTTTGTTATTCTTTGAATGATAGGGTAAGTGTACCAAATGCCGCCTAGGTTCCTAATGCCGCCTACTCGGGATCCGAAGAGCCTAACAGCGCTATATGTGAGTTTGAGGCGGTAACATTAAGTTCACAGATAGCCCATGTAGGGGCGCTGGCGTTGAAGGTTGTACTGTTGCCCAGAAAGATGTGAAACACATTATTGTTTCCATGACATTGCCGATCGAACTTTCGTCTGTGAGTTTTTCGACTGAAACACCTGGTAAGTTTTGTTTTTAATTTTTTTCTCTTGAACCACGTTGAAGCTTGTGGAATGCAGGTTCAACAGGTGTAATAAATTTTGAGAATAACCCTACCTAGCAAGTTTTCATCATGTGATGTATGTGGAGTGGTCATTGTTCCTAATTCCGCCTACCAAGCTGATCCTAATTTCGCCTACTAGGCGGAAATAGGAACATGCTGGAAGTCGTTTCTTACCACTTTTATTTCAACTTACAGATGTCTAAGAAGCAGAATCGAGCTTCTTATGGAGCTGACGATTTGAAGAAGGCGGTAGAGGCGGTACGGAATAAAGAAATGGGGACGCTTCGAGCATCAAAACACTTCAAAGTTCCCAGGACTACGATCAGGGACAACCTCAAACTCCAGGTTGCAGGTGAGTTTTCCCAAAGACCAGTGGGCAGGAAACCAGTTCTCACTCCATGTTTAGAGAGAGAATTGGTTGAGTACTGTTTGGAGATGGAAAAAAATTACTTCGGCCTCAGTCGGAACGACATCAAGAGGATGGCGTTTCAGCTTGCAATAAGGAACGGCTTGCCACACCCATTCTCATCAACCAAGATGTCAGCTGGGCGTAAATGGTTGGCACTATTTATCAAGCGTCACTCAATCTTGTCAATTCGAACCCCGCAGTCTCTGTCCAGGGCCCGCATTCTTGGTTTCAAGAAGGAGAGTGTAACGAATTACTTCAACCTCTTGAAGGCGGAACTCGAGAAGATCAAGTTCAACCCTGCCAGGATTTTCAACGTTGACGAGACTGGGGTTACATGCGTTCAAAGTAAAAATGTCCAGATAATCTCAATGAAGGGGAAAAGAGCTGTGCAAAAGCTATCATCTGCAGAAAGAGGGAAGACCAACACGGTTGTGACGTGCATGTCAGCAGCTGGTCAGTACATACCCCCCATGATCGTTTTCCCGCGTAAACGTCAACACCTGGAACTCATGAAGGGGGCCCCTCCAGGTTCCATTGCTGGTTTCCATACTTCAGGATGGATCCAGTGTGATCTTTTCTGCAGGTGGATGGTCCACTTCTGCAACCATGTCAAGCCAACTGAGGAAGATCCAGTTCTTTTGATCTTGGATGGCCATTATTCTCATACAAGGAACCTAGAGATCATTGACTTTGCCCGCAAGAATTTTATTTCCATCCTCTGTCTGCCTCCCCACAGCACGCATAGAATGCAACCATTGGATGTGGCATTCATGAAACCGTTCAAGGCATTCTACGGCCAAGAAATTGAACGATGGACCACTTCCCATGATGGTAGAATCGTCACCCAGAATGAAATAGCTGAATTGATGGGGAAGGCTTACATGAGAGCAGCTACCATTTCCAACGCTGCAAGTGGGTTCCGTGCCACAGGGATTTACCCGTTCAATGATGGAATTTTTACAGAAGAAGATTTTCTTATTGAGGCCAACCTTTTCAATGAAGCCAATTCTCTCGTCCTCCCTGACAACCAAACACCTAGATCTTCCACGACCAACGCCGCTTCTGCCCTGTGCACCTCGGAAGCATCATGTTTGGGATCAAGCGTGTCACCGAGAGATGTTCGTCCTGTCCCGAAGGTTTCACCCCAAAATACAAGGAAGAGGAAGGGGGGTGAATGTGTAGTCGTCACCAGCTCACCATACAAAAAAAAGTTGACCGATTTCTACGATGCGAAATCCCAAAAGGCTTCAACAAGTGGTCAGCAGAAACTTTCAAAAAAAGGAGGTTCCAAAAAGAAGAAAAATACAAAGAAGAAGCCACGAAAACGCCCGTCATCCTCCTCCAGTGAAGATGATTCAGCCGAAGACGTCCCCGTCGTTGACACGGACGACGACATGGACATCGATGTTGAAGATTCCGAAGATGACGACAACGACGTGCAGTGTTCGTTTTGCGGCAAACGATTCTCTGACGACAAAGGAGGAGAACAGTGGTTGCAATGTGTGCAATGTTTTTCTTGGAACCACAGGTTCTGCGACGCTGCTTCCGGGGAATCAAAAAAATATTACAAGTGTACCTTTTGCTTATAACGTGTGCAGGTCGTTATTTTAATTAAAAATTATATTCAATTTCGTTCCAAATGAGTTTTACCTACTTCTTTATATCCCTAATCTGTCGTTTGTTCCTAATTCCGCCTACCAGGCGGTTTTAGGAACACCTGGTGGGCGGAATTGGGAACACGTTTTTGGAAATCACGATTTTGGGTTTTTTCACTCTTTCTAGAATAATTTCTAGCAGGATTTTTCTACAGCAATTTGGGCTTCGGGAGTCAAAGACAGGACCCCGCTGGTAATATTCAGCATCTTCCCGGACCGATTTACCTGTAAACAGAGCTGCTATGAGGAAAAACAGTTAGGGTAGGCGGAATTTGGTACACCTACCCTACGCTTATGTAATCGCTCACTCCAAAAATGCAAAAATGCAATGTCCGTCCGCCGTATCACGTGTACCGGCTTCATTTTCGGTCTAAAAAATTCGTTCATTCGCACAAATTTGGGCCCTAGCTGTGTCCCAAACCTTTTTAGCCCGATTGGAATATACCAAGGGGTGTTATGAGTGAAAAGGTGAATAAAAATAGGTAGGTAGGTACTTTTAGCGAATTTTCAAAGAAAATGAAGCTATTGCAATGGCTTCGAAATTTAAATAATATAAATTTTTGGAAATGTTCTTCATAGAAATCCGTTTCAGACCATTCTAAAACGATTCCTGAAATTTAACACTTTTTTATATGTATATATATATATATATATATGTGTCACTCCAGACGATAACTCTCGATAGAATTGAGATAAACAGCTCAAATTTGCACAAAAAATCTATCTTGGCAATCGAAAGGCTAAGTTCGAAGATGGGCGAAATTGGCCTACTCTAAGGAGGGTTTTGGCGCATTTAAAGTGCGCAAAAATTACCCAAAAATCCCCAAAATGTTATTTTCTAACAAGTGACCCCTCATTTTAAAGGTTTTTGTACGCTGAACACGATGGTGAAATCAGAATTGCGATATCTCATTCCGTTCTCAAACTGGAGCACTTTAAAGATTAAGGAACGTGGTTATTTCTTCGAAAATTCGCTCTTATAGCCATGCTGCATGACTGTGTTTGTGTTTCAGTAACATAATAGTAAAATGAGCTTTTGAGGTATCGTTTTCCATGTTTTGGGGGACGAGAAGACCGAATATGAAGTCAATTTTGACCAAAAAGTGGAAAATTGAGGTTCTACCAATGGTTCTGCTCTCAAAATCGATTTTTGTATGAGTCAAAAACCTGGGAAATCGTCTGAAATCACCATCAATTTGTATAATAATCCTGGAAGTAGTATCAACAGGTGAATCAAGACAATTAAATTGCACTACCAATGTGAAAATTTGTCAAAAGTTGGCCAAAATTGGTGGAAACCATCAGAAGTAGCTATTTAATTTTTTTTCGGTTTCTTTGGCGGTTTAAAATCTTGGAATTGATAAACCGGGGGGGACCCGAGCGGGCATCGAGGAAGCGGGGGGCGGAGCTTTGGGTTTGAGCAGCCGCGGTCCGGCACGCCCTCGCGTCTTCCGCCGCCCCCTCACGAGCCGCGGGGGCGGTTTGCCTCCCCCCCCCCCCCCCCCCCAAACCGCGTTGATGGGATTTCGCGCGGTGGTGCGGCTTGGGTGCGGGGGTTCGTAAGGGGCCTTGCAAGAGGGAAAACCGCCCGCGCTGCAAGTTTTCTCCTTCTTCGTGAGCCGTCGTGCGGCACAACTTCAATGCCGCCCCCCCTCTCCACTCCTCCATTTCCTTCTCATCAACTTTGTCAACCCCCTCAGCCGCCCCCTTTGACCCCCCTCGAACCCCCCCCCCCCACCACCCTGAAACCACTCGCAATATTACTCCCCCCCCTCACCACCACAACCACCACCACACCGCTGCCGCATCAGGTGGATCAATTTATCACTTCCTCCGGCACCCGCGCGACGCGTCACCTCGGGGAGCCGTTGCCTTCGGATCATATCCGAGCGGAGATAATTTTCTTTCCGCGATTAATTAACGCATCAGTTGAGGAGATAACTGCGATTAATCAGAGCGGGCGGGCACCTGCTTCGAACTCGAAACTTAACTCCCGGTTAAACTGCTAACTACCAGTCAAGTTTTCCACATCGACTAAACAGCCAAACAGGAAACTGTTTTTGGTTTAACTATTTTCGGTAATGAACCTTCGGAATCAGCTTCAGCAAAAATTTCACCCCCCTCCCCCCTCACCACCCCATCCTTCTAAAAATTTGATGGTTTACGTTTCAAGGTCTGAAAATTGAATGAAAAACGCTGCAAATTATTACACAACGGTTTATTATTCTGTTGGACATACCTACAGAAATGTTGGCTGTTTATTGTTTCTTTCGTGTGAAATTATTGAAATGGCTATTTTTTATGGTTTCCACCAGTTTTGGCCCCCAAAAACACGAATTAGGCTCCGCTTTTTTTTAACAGAGTATTTTTGATCATTAATAGTACCATAATTTAATTGTTTTGATTCACCTATTCATACTACTTCTAGTGTTATTATACAAATCTACGGTGATTTAACAATTTCCCATGTTTTTGACTAATAAAAAGATGAATATCGTGAGCTTAACCTTCGTTACAACCTCAATCCTTACTCTTCGGTCAAAATCAACTAAATATTCTGCCTTCTCGCCCTAAAAAACATGGGAAACGATACCTCACACGCACATGTTAACTATAAACCTCAAACATCCCTCTCGAAAACCCCTATTCTACACCCATCTTTCTCCTGTCATGTTTCGGAGCGCAACTAGGACCCAAACGTGTTCCCAAATGAGGACCCGAACTGTGTGCGGAAAAACGACGATTTTACACCAAAATTTAACGTAAATTTAAGGCTGAAAATTCCTCCTGGTTTACACACTAAGAATATTCCTTTGAAAACTCGCTCTTATAGCCATGCTGCATGACTGGTTTACACACTAAGAATATTCCTTTGAAAACTCGCTCTTATAGCCATAGCTCGATGAATGGTTTACACACTACCAAGAATATTCCTTTGAAAATTCGCTCTTATAGCCATGCTGCATGACTGGTTTACACACTAAGAATATTCCTTTGAAAACTCGCTCTTATAGCCATAGCACGATGAATGGTTTACACACTAGCAAGAATATTCCTTTGAAAATTCTCTTTTATAGCCATAGCTCCATGACTGGTTTACACACTAAGAATATTCCTTTGAAAACTCGCTCTTATAGCCATAGCTCGATGAATGGTTTACACACTACCAAGAATATTCCTTTGAAAATTCGCTCTTATAGCCATGCTGCATGACTGGTTTACACACTAAGAATATTCCTTTGAAAACTCGCTCTTATAGCCATAGCTCGATGAATGGTTTACACACTACCAAGAATATTCCTTTGAAAATTCGCTCTTATAGCCATGCTGCATGACTGGTTTACACACTAAGAATATTCCTTTGAAAACTCGCTCTTATAGCCATAGCTCGATGAATGGTTTACACACTAGCCAAGAATATTCCTTTGAAAACTCGCTCTTACAGCCATAGCACGATGAATGGTTTACACACTAGCAAGAATATTCCTTTGAAAATTCTCTTTTATAGCCATAGCTCCATGACTGGTTTACACACTAAGAATATTCCTTTGAAAACTCGCTCTTATAGCCATAGCTCGATGAATGGTTTACACACTAGCCAAGAATATTCCTTTGAAAATTCGCTCTTATAGCCATAGCTCGATGAATGGTTTACACACTAGCAAGAATATTCCTTTGAAAATTCTCTTTTATAGCCATAGCTCCATGACTGGTTTACACACTAAGAATATTCCTTTGAAAACTCGCTCTTATAGCCATAGCTCGATGAATGGTTTACACACTAGCCAAGAATATTCCTTTGAAAACTCGCACTTACAGCCATAGCACGATGAATGGTTTACACACTAGCAAGAATATTCCTTTGAAAATTCTCTTTTATAGCCATAGCTCCATGACTGGTTTACACACTAAGAATATTCCTTTGAAAACTCGCTCTTATAGCCATAGCTCGATGAATGGTTTACACACTAGCCAAGAATATTCCTTTGAAAATTCTCTTTTATAGCCATAGCTCCATGACTGGTTTACACACTAAGAATATTCCTTTGAAAACTCGCTCTTATAGCCATAGCTCGATGAATGGTTTACACACTAGCCAAGAATATTCCTTTGAAAACTCGCTCTTACAGCCATAGCACGATGAATGGTTTACACACTAGCAAGAATATTCCTTTGAAAATTCTCTTTTATAGCCATAGCTCCATGACTGGTTTACACACTAAGAATATTCCTTTGAAAACTCGCTCTTATAGCCATAGCTCGATGAATGGTTTACACACTAGCCAAGAATATTCCTTTGAAAATTCTCTTTTATAGCCATAGCTCCATGACTGGTTTACACACTAAGAATATTCCTTTGAAAACTCGCTCTTATAGCCATAGCTCGATGAATGGTTTACACACTAGCCAAGAATATTCCTTTGAAAACTCGCTCTTACAGCCATAGCACGATGAATGGTTTACACACTAGCAAGAATATTCCTTTGAAAATTCTCTTTTATAGCCATAGCTCCATGACTGGTTTACACAATAAGAATATTTCTTTGAAAACTCGCTCTTATAGCCATAGTTCCATGACTGGTTTACACACTAGCACGAATATTCCTTCGAGAATTCTCTTTTATAGCCATAGCTCCATGACTTGTTTACACACTAAGAATAAAACTTTGAAAACTCGCTCTTATAGTCATACCTCGATGAATGGTTTACACACTAGCCAAGAATATTCCTTTGAAAATTCGCTCTTATAGCCATGCTGCATGACTGGTTTACACACTAAGAATATTCCTTTGAAAACTCGCTCTTATAGCCATAGCTCGATGAATGGTTTACACACTAGCCAAGAATATTCCTTTGAAAACTCGCTCTTATAGCCATAGCTTCATGAATGGTTTACACACTAGCCAAGAATATTCCTTTGAAAACTCGCTCTTACAGCCATAGCACGATGAATGGTTTACACACTAGCAAGAATATTCCTTTGAAAATTCTCTTTTATAGCCATAGCTCCATGACTGGTTTACACACTAAGAATATTCCTTTGAAAACTCGCTCTTATAGCCATAGCTCGATGAATGGTTTACACACTAGCCAAGAATATTCCTTTGAAAATTCTCTTTTATAGCCATAGCTCCATGACTGGTTTACACACTAAGAATATTCCTTTGAAAACTCGCTCTTATAGCCATAGCTCGATGAATGGTTTACACACTAGCCAAGAATATTCCTTTGAAAACTCGCTCTTACAGCCATAGCTCGATGAATGGTTTACACACTAGCAAGAATATTCCTTTGAAAATTCTCTTTTATAGCCATAGCTCCATGACTGGTTTACACACTAAGAATATTCCTTTGAAAACTCGCTCTTATAGCCATAGTTCCATGACTGGTTTACACACTAGCACGAATATTCCTTCGAGAATTCTCTTTTATAGCCATAGCTCCATGACTTGTTTACACACTAAGAATAAAACTTTGAAAACTCGCTCTTATATTCATACCTCGATGAATGGTTTACACACTAGCCAAGAATATTCCTTTGAAAATTCGCTCTTATAGCCATGCTGCATGACTGGTTTACACACTAAGAATATTCCTTTGAAAACTCGCTCTTACAGCCATAGCTCGATGAATGGTTTACACACTAGCAAGAATATTCCTTTGAAAATTCTCTTTTATAGCCATAGCTCCATGACTGGTTTACACACTAAGAATATTCCTTTGAAAATTCGCTCTTATAGCCATGCTGCATGACTGGTTTACACACTAAGAATATTCCTTTGAAAACTCGCTCTTACAGCCATAGCTCGATGAATGGTTTACACACTAGCAAGAATATTCCTTTGAAAATTCTCTTTTATAGCCATAGCTCCATGAATGGTTTACACACTAGCCAAGAATATTCCTTTGAAAATTCGCTCTTATAGCCATGCTGCATGACTGGTTTACACACTAAGAATATTCCTTTGAAAACTCGCTCTTACAGCCATAGCTCGATGAATGGTTTACACACTAGCAAGAATATTCCTTTGAAAATTCTCTTTTATAGCCATAGCTCCATGACTTGTTTACACACTAAGAATAAAACTTTGAAAACTCGCTCTTATATTCATACCTCGATGAATGGTTTACACACTACCAAGAATATTCCTTTGAAAATTCATCTTATAGCCATGCAGCATGACTGGTTTACACACTAAGAATATTCCTTTGAAAACTCGCTCTTACAGCCATAGCTCGATGAATGGTTTACACACTAGCAAGAATATTCCTTTGAAAATTCTCTTTTATAGCCATAGCTCCATGACTGGTTTACACACTAAGAATATTCCTTTGAAAACTCGCTCTTATAGCCATAGTTCCATGACTGGTTTACACACTAGCACGAATATTCCTTCGAGAATTCTCTTTTATAGCCATAGCTTCATGACTTGTTTACACACTAAGAATAAAACTTTGAAAACTCGCTCTTATAGTCATACCTCGATGAATGGTTTACACACTAGCCAAGAATATTCCTTTGAAAATTCGCTCTTATAGCCATGCTGCATGACTGGTTTACACACTAAGAATATTCCTTTGAAAACTCGCTCTTACAGCCATAGCTCGATGAATGGTTTACACACTAGCAAGAATATTCCTTTGAAAATTCTCTTTTATAGCCATAGCTCCATGACTGGTTTACACACTAAGAATATTCCTTTGAAAACTCGACTTATAGCCATAGTTCCATGACTGGTTTACACACTAGCACGAATATTCCTTTGAAAACTCGCTCTTATAGCCATAGTTCCATGACTGGTTTACACACTAGCACGAATATTCCTTCGAGAATTCTCTTTTATAGCCATAGCTCCATGACTTGTTTACACACTAAGAATAAAACTTTGAAAACTCGCTCTTATAGTCATACCTCGATGAATGGTTTACACTCTAGCCAAGAATATTCCTTTGAAAATTCGCTCTTATAGCCATGCTGCATGACTGGTTTACACACTAAGAATATTCCTTTGAAAACTCGCTCTTACAGCCATAGCTCGATGAATGGTTTACACACTAGCAAGAATATTCCTTTGAAAACTCGCTCTTACAGCCATAGCTCGATGAATGGTTTACACACAAGCAAGAATATTCCTTTGAAAATTCTCTTTTATAGCCATAGCTCCATGACTGGTTTACACACTAAGAATATTCCTTTGAAAACTCGCTCTTATAGCCATAGTTCCATGACTGGTTTACACACTAGCACGAATATTCCTTCGAGAATTCTCTTTTATAGCCATAGCTCCATGACTTGTTTACACACTAAAAATAAAACTTTGAAAACTCGCTCTTATAGTCATACCTCGATGAATGGTTTACACTCTAGCCAAGAATATTCCTTTGAAAATTCGCTCTTATAGCCATGCTGCATGACTGGTTTACACACTAAGAATATTCCTTTGAAAACTCGCTCTTACAGCCATAGTTCCATGACTGGTTTACACACTAGCACGAATATTCCTTCGAGAATTCTCTTTTATAGCCATAGCTCCATGACTTGTTTACACACTAAGAATAAAACTTTGAAAACTCGCTCTTATATTCATACCTCGATGAATGGTTTACACACTAGCCAAGAATATTCCTTTGAAAATTCGCTCTTATAGCCATGCTGCATGACTGGTTTACACACTAAGAATATTCCTTTGAAAACTCGCTCTTACAGCCATAGCTCGATGAATGGTTTACACACTAGCAAGAATATTCCTTTGAAAATTCTCTTTTATAGCCATAGCTCCATGACTGGTTTACACACTAAGAATATTCCTTTGAAAACTCGCTCTTATAGCCATAGTTCCATGACTGGTTTACACACTAGCACGAATATTCCTTCGAGAATTCTCTTTTATAGCCATAGCTCCATGACTTGTTTACACACTAAGAATAAAACTTTGAAAACTCGCTCTTATATTCATACCTCGATGAATGGTTTACACACTAGCCAAGAATATTCCTTTGAAAATTCGCTCTTATAGCCATGCTGCATGACTGGTTTACACACTAAGAATATTCCTTTGAAAACTCGCTCTTACAGCCATAGCTCGATGAATGGTTTACACACTAGCAAGAATATTCCTTTGAAAATTCTCTTTTATAGCCATAGCTCCATGACTGGTTTACACACTAAGAATATTCCTTTGAAAACTCGCTCTTATAGCCATAGTTCCATGACTGGTTTACACACTAGCACGAATATTCCTTCGAGAATTCTCTTTTATAGCCATAGCTCCATGACTTGTTTACACACTAAGAATAAAACTTTGAAAACTCGCTCTTATAGTCATACTTCGATGAATGGTTTACACACTAGCCAAGAATATTCCTTTGAAAATGCGCTCTTATAGCCATGCTGCATGACTGGTTTACACACTAAGAATATTCCTTTGAAAACTCGCTCTTATAGCCATAGCACGATGAATGGTTTACACACTAGCAAGAATATTCCTTCGAGAATTCTCTTTTATATCCATAGCTCCATGAATGGTTTACACACTAAGAATAAAACCTTGAAAACTCGCTCTTATAGTCATACCTCGATGAATGGTTTACACACTAGCCAAGAATATTCCTTTGAAAACTCGCTCTTATAGCCATAGCTTCATGAATGGTTTACATACTAGCACTCGGGCGTTTCTTTGAAAATTCGCTCTTATAGACTTGCTTCATGACTGGAACTTTTTAAATTTCATGGCAAAATACGGGCAAAACTATTCTCGGTACAGGATCGAGAAATCTCTAAACAAAGGGGTTTAGATTTTTTTTTTTTTTTTTTTTTTTTCAGACTGTTTACCGCTCGCTCGAAAGTGGGTTTACAGAGCATAATAAAACCTCGGAGTCTCAACCCGCTTGGGAAATATCGCGTTGGCAACACACAAGGTTCGAGGCCCCCAACATAAACGTTTAGTGCCGCCTTCAAAGATAAGAGTAGGCACCCGGCATTATATCTCTGCTGACAGTTTGATCATAACAATGGTTTAGAGACGTAATTAAGCTTCGAAGGGAGTTGGCAGCTTTGGAAAACGCCTTCCCTTCCTCCCTCAACCCGCTCCCGCTCCCGCTCCTGCTCCTATGGTTAATACTGTAACACCTTTCGTTGTATATTGCACATAAAACGGAAGGGTTTTGAGGTTGGGTAGGAAAGTTTTCCCCGGTCTCTGCCTTCCAACGAGTAGCTCGAGAGTAACATAAAGTGGCCAAATATTAAACCTTACGGGGTTGTTTGGGGGGTGCGGGATTCGAGTTTTGAAGGGTTGAAATAGTCGTGTGCGGGGCCCCGTGCAACGAGCTGGCTACGGGGGATTTTAATCCCACCGGGGAGGTTTTTGAACATCGCGAAATAACAACACAAATATTAAACATAATTTTATGGCGATCCGTTGACTACCTCCCCGGCAGTGGCAAGGTTATTGGGGGTCATAACCTCCCCCATTGGCTCGAAAAATTCATCACAAATTAAAATTAAATCTTAAGAATGATAACAATCACGAAAGTAACAAATTAATATATATTGTACAACAATAACAGGTTAAAGTTAAACGGTAAATCAAACATGATTAAACAGTTAAATAATATTACGTTTATTTGATTACGAACGATCTGACCCAAAAATTTGACCCGCTCTTTCTGTCAAAAATGCTTATCGAAATAGTCCCTCACCGTCACCAACCCACACTTCAGGTGAATAATACTGATTTTAGCCCTTAATACCAAATGCTGACCCCCAAAAATCCTAATTAGACCCCTATTCTGTGTGAAAAGCAACTGAAATGGTATTTTTCTGTCTTCACTTGGTTGAGGTTACGTTTGAGTTGACAGCAAAATACCATTTGAGTTTTTTTCACCCAGTATATGGGTCAGAATTTGACTTTTGTGGGTGAAAAATTGGTATTAATGGTAAAATAATATTAATTCGCCTGACGTTGTGTGGGATGATTAATCATGACGGAGGGATCGATGATAAAACTATTTTTCTCAAAAGCAAGCGGGTAAAATTTGACTTTATTAGGGTCAAACATCGGTAAAAATGGCTAAAATCACGAAAGATTAATAATTTTAAGAAAACTGGTGTGGTTTCTCGCTATATCATCTTTCTACACAATATCAGGAATATTTCTTTGAAAATTCGCTCTTATAGCCATGCTACATGATAGGATTTTTTTCCCCGTTAACCCCCCCCCCCCCACCATTCAACAATCCTGGCTACGCCACTGCTCCCCGGATATGTAGTACCTACACAAATAAAATATTATGTATTACCTATTAATGTTTTGGGTATTTGATTGTTTCAATTGGTTCAATTTAACGCATCAGGTATTTTCCTACTCTATTATGTAATGTATGAATTGATGGTTTTAATCAAAACGTACGAGTATTTGGACTAAGAATCATCCGAACTATGTAACTCGCGGTGAAATCGTGGAAACACATTTCAAAGAAAAAACGCTGCAAATTATTACATAAAGGTTCGTTATTTCCCTGTGGTCAGTTCCCTCGAGCTCCCCTCCAGGAAAGCCCTAAATCGAGTACTGGAGCCGGCCCCGGAATTAAAGTTTCCTACAAATGCGTGGTATTCAGTAATTCAATAATTAATTATTTGCAGTTATTCATGAAGCATAAGGCAATAGTATAATAAACCGTTGTGTAAAAATTCACCTTGTATAATAATGTACAGTTTTGTAATAATTTACCTGGTTTAATAATCACCGTTGTGTAATAATTTACCTGCATAGACGCCCCTTCTGCGTAGATAGAATAATGAACCGTTGTATTGTAATTTACCGTTTCGTAATAATTTACCGATGGGTAATAATTTACCGTTGTGTAATAATTTGCCCATTAATAATTCTTCAACGGTTGTTCAAGTTGCAAAAGTACCGATCAACAAAATCCACAAGAGCCATCATTTTTCAAATTAAATAATATCACAGAACAACCGACTCGACTTCATACAGCCATCCTTGATTATAATCAGGTGCTCCCTAGCGATGATATTTTAATCACTGATGGCTGTATGAAGTCGAGTTGGTTGTTCTGTGATATTATTTCATTTGACAACTGATGGCTCTATGCAGGGGGGCATATATACAGGTAAATATCAAACCGTTGTGTAATAATTTGCAGCGTTTTATTTTAAGACTCGCCATTCAATAAATAGACATCTGTTGTGATAGGGCTTCCGCTCTTGCTGTTGAAAATAACAAATGAATAAACAAGTAATACGCTACTATGATAGCTTGGACTACAGAATCTATTACAAGCTGTTTCAAGTGTTCTTTGTTACTGGCCCTCATTCTTGAAATTTAATTGCTACCCGAACATTTTACAAAAACGCTGCAAATTAGGCACCAATTTGGTATTCAGCATTATTATAAGAATATTTGGACCTACGGCTGTTGACGAATGATCTGATTGTTTGGTGGGGAATTAATGAAACCGTCAGAGGGCCTGTTTCCAACTACCGTCTACATTTGGTCTCCATTCAGGATCCCGGAAAAATTCAACGCGTGCGCAGACGAATCGTACCATCAGATTTTGATGAATTTCACGTGGGACAAACCTGCTGCACCTTCCCTCAAAATTTCTCTCCATTTGTGTGTTTTGGTTTATTATTATGTGAATAATACACCTATGTATTCGCTCAGCAAAAAATTTTTATAACACCCCCTCAAAATTTTTTTCTTTTCCGTTTCAAGGTACGTAGATTCCAAAAATGCAATGTCCGTCCGCCGTTCGCCGTATCACGTGTACCGGATTTATTTTCGGTCTAAAAAAATCGTTCTTTCGCACACATGCTCCATTTGGGCCCTAGTTGTGTCCCGAAACTTTTCAGCCCGATCGGAATATACCCAGGGGTGTTATGAGTGAAAATGTGTGTGAAAATAGGTACCTACTTTTTGTGTTTTAGTAACATATTAGTAAAATGAGCTTTGAGGTATCGTTTTCCATGTTTTTGGGGACGAGAAGACCGAATATGAAGTCGATTTTGACCAAGGAGTGGAAATTGAGGTTTTACCAGATGTTCAGCTCCCAAACTTGATTTTTTATGAGTCAAAAACCTGCGAAATCGTCTGAAATCACCATCAATTTGTAGAATAAGACTAGAAAAAGTGTCAACACGTAGATGAAGACGATTAAATGGTACTACTAATGATCAAAGATAATGTGAAAAAGACAAAAAACAGCGTACCTACCTAATTCAAGTTTTGGGGGCCAAAATTTGTGGAAACAACCAGAAATAGCTATTTCAATTATTTTACATGAAAGAAACAATAAATAAACGGCCAGCATTCATGTAGTTATGTCTAATAGAATAATAAACCCATGTGACAAGGACTTCGCAGCGTTTTGTTTAGATATGTGCATTTCAAGGATTACAGAACAGTGACGTAGACAGGAGGTTTATCTACACAGATAGTGATGAAGGGTTGTTGAAGAACAGCTTTTTGGTTTATTATTCTGTGGGTAATACACCGATGTATTCGCTCAGGAAAAAAAATTTTATAGCACCCCCTAAAAATTGTTTTTTCCGTTTCAAGGTGCGTAGATACCAAAAACGCTGCAAAGCCCTTGTCACATGGGTTTATTATTCTGCTGGACATACCTACAGAAATGCTGGCTGTTCATTTATTGTTTCTTTCATGTAAAATAATTGAAATAGCTATTTCTGGTGGCTTCCACCAATTTTGGCCCCCAAAACTTGAATTAGGTAACGCTTCTTTTTTTTTCTTTTTGCGTTTTAGCAACATGTTAGTAACATGAGCTTTTTCACCATCAGTTTGTATAATAACACTAGAAAAAGTGGATCAAATGGCACTACCAATGATCAAATATAATTAGAAAAAAAGGAGCGTACCTAGTTCGTGTTTTAGGGCCCAAATATGGTCGAAACCATCAAAAATACCTATTTAAATTACTTCACATGAAAGAAACAATAAATAAACAGCCAACATTTCTGTAGGTATGTCCAGTAGAATAATAAACCCATGTGACAAGGACTTTGCAGAGTTTTTACGTTGATTATGGGCTTCTTCGTTTTAGAATTATAATTTTATTATTTTTGGTTTTAATGTGGTGGAACCACTTACGATAGTTGAGGAGGAACCTACTTACGATACTTCAGCTGATGTGCTGTCAGTACTTCCTGACGCTGACTGAAGAGAAATATTTACCACCTTCCACTGAAATGAACATCTCAAGTGCAGCTTGCGATAACTCACCGGGCACTTCGTGTTTATTCAACTTTTATTCAGGGAAATACTAACAAACACACACGACATCCGGTAAAAACTGCTCGCAGATGGCGTTCGCGAGTTCTATTAACAAACGAAGGTTGCGATTGAACCATTTCGCCTTCGTACTCGGTGGTAAAAACAAGGGAAAGGCCTCAACCTATCGAACCGAACCAAAATTAGATCGCTCGAGAGAGGCGATGGCCTGGATTCCTCCGGTGGGCAGCTGCTGCGTGTGGTTGTGCGGCTCTCGATGGATCCGCCCAGCCTCTGCAGATAACGCGTTTTTCTTCCCGCTTTTGTCCGACGGGAAAGATAAGGACGGGATAAGATGGAAATACTTAAAATAGAAGATGAGACTTCCAGAGATCCGATTTGGGCGTCGGCCGGTTCAGCTCTGACGTCATGCGCTCTTGGTGTTGCGCTCAGCGCAAGCAGTGAACTTGCAGTCGGTGAAATTGATTCATGTGAAGCTAACGTGATAGTTCATTGCGAACGGTACCACAGCAACAAAGCAGTACGCAGTAATACCCGTAAACAGTGCAATAAAAACGCTGCAAATTATTACACAACGGTTTATCATTTACCTGTATATCTACAGTACATCTGTACATAATTATATGTGATCTACGCCTCTTCTGCGTAGGTCTGCTGCTGTTTTCTTTGGTGGATAATAAACCGTTGTGTAATAGTTTACCTGTATAGGGGTCCCTTCTACGTAGATAGTATAATAAACCGTTGTGTAATAATTTACTTTTGTGTAATAATTTACCTTGTATAATAGTTAACCGTTGTGTAATAATTTACCGTTGTGTAATAATTTACCCAATAACATTCCAACGTTTGTTCAAGTTGCAAAAGTACCTATAAACAAAATCCAGAAGTTCCACCATTTTTTCAAATGAAATAATATCAGAGAACAACCAACTCGACTTCATACAGCCATCCGTGATTACAGTCAGGTGCTCCCTATTGATGATATCTGGGCCGGATTGACGAAGCTTTTCGGTGCAAACGAGCGGCTGGACGTACAATGCTCCGGCTGGTCTTGAAAAATTCTTTAGTTCCAGATCAATTTAAAACACTGCAAATCCCTGCACAGCGGTTTATTATTTTGTACAGAATACCCTTCTGTTACAGATCGCAGCTCTATGTATAGATAACCCGTCTATATGATATAATATGTACTACTCTATACATATTATGTGGATCGCAGATCCTCCGTAGGTTAGTACCTAACACCGTACTCGTTACTAGGTACCTACCTAAATCAAGAGTTAAATGTTGCTAAAATAATTCTGTCGATGACAAGCACTAACTAAAATGGAAACCCGATCGGAATATACCCAGGGGTGTTATGAGTGAAAATGTGTATAAAAATAGGTACTTTTTGTGTTTTAGTAACATGTTAGTAACATGAGCTTTAGAGGTATTGTTTTCCATATTTTTGGGCGAGAAGACCGAATATAAAGCCGATTTTGACCAAAGATTGGAAAATTGAGGTTCTAACGAAGTTCCAGCCTTAAATTATGTTAAATTTTGGTCTAAAATTTTCGTTCTTCCGCACACACTTCGGGTCCCCATTTGGGAGCACATTTGTGTCCTAGTTGTGCTCCGAAACACAGCAGCCCGATCGGAATACACCCAGGGGTGTTATGGGGGAGAAATGGGTAAAAATTAAGGTTTCCGAGGTTTTGTTGTTGTTCTAGTGGACATGAGCTTGTGTGGTACCGTTTTCCATGTTTTTTAGGGCGAGAAGACCGAATATGAAGGCATTTTGACCAAAGAGTGAAAAATGGAGGTTGCAACCAGGGTTCAGCTCCCGAAATTCATTTTTTATGAGTCAAAAACATGGGAAATTCTCTGAAATCACCATACATTTGTATATTATCATTAGAAGTAGTATCAACAGGTGAATCAAGACAATTAAATGGTACTATCAATGATCAAAAATAATCTGTTGAAAGGAAAAGCCGAGCCTAATTCGTGTTTTTGGGGGCCAAAACTGGTGGAAACCATCAAAAATAGCCATTTAAATAACTGTACACGAAAGAAACAATAACGGAACAGCCAAAATTTCTGTAGGTATGTCCAATAGAATAATAAACCCATCTGACAAGGACTTTGCAGCGTTTTTTCGTGTATTAGTGAAAATAGACAACTTTTCAATAAATCCGTTTTTCTTTGAAATGGTTTTCCACGATTTCTTCTCGAGTGACTTACGATTTGGTTCGTACGAACGATCCAGTTTAAATCGATTTTTCCAGACGATCTTCTTTTCGGACGGTACCTGGGCGGATTTTTGATGAAATTTCCCTGAAGGTGAAGGGCGTTAGTGAAAAACTGCTATAGGAAAAAGGGTTGCGAAGGGGTAAAAGGGAAAAAGTGAAGTCGGCGAGCGAAGGAGGCGAACGGAGCGAGGAGGAAAGGAAGGGCGAGAAGCGGCGCCAATAAATTAGAAGGGAGCTCCCAGATAAGGGGAGCCGCAATTTACCTGGATGGCAAATATCACTTCCGTAGTGTGGAAACTCCCGGCCTCTTCCAAATTCCCCTATTGGCCCTTCTTTTTCCCAATAAAGTAGAAAGTACTGCCCCCCTCCTCAGCCAACCACCGCCGCTCCCACTTGTGCCCTTCACCGCAACAAAGGGCTGTTTTCAAAGGAAATACGATCGCCCTCCACCGCTTCCAACGCGTGAAGGCTAATTTAGGGGAAATGAACTGAGCTAGAAGCATTTTCCGTTAATCCCGAACGAATTTCCCCTCCGGTTTTCGGAGTCCGCTCGTTGTAGTGCAGAACCGTTCCAAAATCCAACAGGAGCAATCGCGGTCGAACGAATTTCCCCTCCGGTTTTCGGAGTTCGCTCGTTGTAGTGCAGAACCGATCCAAAATCCAACAGGAGCAATCGCGGTCGAACGAATTTCCCCTCCGGTTTTCGGAGTCCGCTCGTTGTAGTGCAGAACCGTTCCAAAATCCAACAGGAGCAATCGCGGTCGAACGAATTTCCCCTCCGGTTTTCGGAGTCCGCTCGTTGTAGTGCTTCCAAAATCCAACAGGAGCAATCGCGGTCGAACGAATTTCCCCTCCGATTTTCGGAGTCCGCTCGTTGTAGTGCAGAACCGATCCAAAATCCAACAGGAGCAATCGCGGTCGAACGAATTTCCCCTCCGGTTTTCGGAGTCCGCTCGTTGTAGTGCAGAACCGTTCCAAAATCCAACAGGAGCAATCGCGGTCGAACGAATTTCCCCTCCGATTTTCGGAGTCCGCTCGTTGTAGTGCAGAACCGTTCCAAAATCCAACAGGAGGAATCGCGGTCGAACGAATTTCCCCTCCGGTTTTCGGAGTCCGCTCGTTGTAGTGCAGAACCGTTCCAAAATGCAACAGGAGCAATCGCGTTCGCTCGGAGCGAATCGCCCATTTCGTACTCGGACAAGGCTTCCGAATTTGCTCTGAAACTCAGGAACTCCTCAACAAGTACAAAAATGCTGCAAATTATTACTCAATGGTTTATTATTCACTTGTACAGATGCCCCTTCTGCGTAGATCACTGTTTTCTGTGGTGAATTCTCTCGAGCTCCTCCCAGGAAAGCCCCAAATCGAGTACTGGAACTGGCCCCGGAATTAAGAGTAAAGCGGAGCTTCGCGGACCTGTTGAAGACCCCACATGGGGCCTTTGGTTCATGGTAACTAAGGAAACGCGACTTAGGCGTACGAAATTTTTAAAAAATAAATGCCATTTTTGGATTCTACGTACTTTGAAACGGAAATCTTCAAAATTTTTGAAGGTTGGGGTGGGGGGGGGGGGGGTATATTATTTATTTTCCTGCTCGATTTCAAAAGTTTGTTATTGAAAATAAGAAACCAAAAATTTCTGTTTAGTATTTTCATACGCTACACGTTACGGATGCTTGTGCGTGGAGAGTTGTCATTATTATTGCTACGGCGTCCCTGCCATCTTGACATTTTATTGACATTAATGCTGTATTCTCTGTTCAATTTATAAACTCAGACATTACATGATTACATTTAAGAACGCACAGAGGTGTGTGACAAACAGATATTCAAAATTGTTCATGATCATCAAGAATTAGCGCTATCGCATTGGCGGGGGGGGGGGGGGGGGGGGTATTGGGCTAGTTAGGCAGCACTGCTTCGAAAATAATATTTCCTACATTGATGCAGTAACGGGTGACTGATTGTTTTTAAGTTAAGTGAAACGGCATTTTGATTGGGTTTGTAGCAGAAACCTGCCATTTTGGTTTATTATTTTCTATAATGAACGTCTGGCATCGACCCATAGAGGAACAAAAAAAATCTAACCCCCCCCCCCCCCCCCCCCCCATCACCACTAAACTACTCAAAATTTGATGGTTTACGTTCCAAGGTAAGTATGTAGAATCCGAAAATGCAATAAAAAAAATTTCTGTCATCCACCGTACGCCGTACTGGCCACTTTTCTTAGTTACCATGACCAAAAATTGATGAAATTCGGGTTATAGGTTCCGTTCGGGGTCTAGTTGGTCCTCGAAGCTCGGCGTTACTGTCAGTCATATCTAAGGGATTCAAAATAGCGGTTTAAATTTTCAGAACGCCTTATCTCGAAAACTTTCTATAGAAGGGTACGGTTTTTTAATGTTTTTAAATTGATCTTGAACCAAAGAATTTTTTGAGACCACCCGGAGCATTGAACGACCAGCCGTTCGTTTGCACCAAAAAACTTCGTCAACACGATCGTGAAACAAACGGTATAAACCTGGCCCGGATATCATCACTAGGGAGCACCTGATTATAATAATCACTGATGGCTGCATGAGGTCGAGTTGGTTGTTCTGAGATATTATTTATTTTGAAAAATTATGGGTCTATTGGATTTTTTGGTAAGTACTTTTGAAACTTGAACAAAAATTGAAGTATTATTGATGGGTAAATTATTACACAATGGTAAATTATTACACAACGGATAATCTACCTAGAAAGGGCTGGATTATGTTGATAGGTACTTTTACAACTTGAACAACCGTTGAAGTACCTATTATTGATGGGCAAATTATTACACAAAGGTTCGTTTATACTATCTACGTAGAAGGGTCACCTATACAGGTAAATTATTACACATCGGTTTATTATTTGCCTTATGCTTCATGAATAACTACAAAATAATTAATGATTGAATTATTGAATCCCGCGCATTTGTAGGAAACTTTTAAGTCATCTCTAAGGGGTTGACATTTCCGAACGCCATAGCTCGAATTTTTTCAGATAAGGGTATGATTTTTTATATTTTTGAATTGATCGCGAGGTAATGCATTTTTTTAGGACCAGCCGGAGCATCGTACGACCAGCCGTTCGTTTGCACCGAAACGCTTCGTCAACACGATCGTGAATGAAAGGGGATAAATCCAGCCCAGATATCATCACTAAGGAGCACCTGATTATAATCACTGATGGCTGTAAGAAATCGAGTTTGGTTGGTCTCTGATACTTTTCATCTGAAGAATGAAACGAAATATTAAATTGTATTTTGTTGATAGGCATTATTTGTAACTTGAGCAAACGTTGTGCTTCAAGAATAACAACAAATAATATTAGTGAGTGAATTATTGAATCCCGCGCATTTTAATGAAACAGTAATTCCCAGGGCTGCTCCAGTACTCGATTTCGGGCTTTCCTGGGGGCTGGTCGAGGGTATTGACCACAGGAAAAAGTGATCTACGCAGAATGGGCATCTATACAGGTAAATGATAAACCGTTGTGTAATAATTTGCAGAGTTTTATTCCTTTTTGAGGTTTCTTGAAATGGAAAACCATGAAATTTTGGAGTGATGGGAAGAGGTTGAAAAAAATGTCATGCTCGATTCCATTCATTATTGCAAATAATAAACCAATAATCGAGGCATTTTTAAGAGAAGTCGAGAAATTAGTTTAAAAAAAAAATCTTAGTTTTGGTCTTCCCAAATTGGATGGTTTCCATTTCAAGGTACGTAGAATCCGGTACAATGGAATAAAAAAAATCCTGTCCGTCCGCCGTACGTCGTTTTACTATCAGTCAACCTGAAAATACCACGCAATATTATAAAGATCTGTACTTTGCCAGGATACCGCCCATAGTACAACTAACCGCCCATCGCATTTGGTTTGTATTTGGTTTTAGGAATGTAAATTGTTAGGATTTGGTTTAGCAATGTGAATGTGTTGTTTTTATTGTTGAAAGTACCCCTCGCTCAATCCGTGGCTTTGGGATTTCGTGAGATTAATCACAAAACCAACTACAAATCTTCTCAATCCCGGATGATTCCCCTGTTCACCCCTCATTTCCCCCCCGTTCCTCCGGGGGAATTTCCACCTGTGTTTTTTTAAACCCTTTGATTCGAAGGGGGTTGGGTTTTCCCGAACCGACTGTTTGCTCACGGTGAGGGGCAAACACTCATAAAACCCGATCCCAGGATTCCCCCCCCCCCCTTCCCCCCCAACCAAACTCCGCAATAAGCGGTTAATCTCCGTTTCGTTAGTTACGGCACGGCCCTGTTATCCGCCGCCTCCGTTCCTTCTCCGCTATTTTTTCTTCCCGTCGAACTCCCATGGGAACTTCGCTAATCCACGGATTTCATTCGGGCCCCGGAAAACACTTCTGATGGTCTGTGATCCCCGCAAACGTGTCCGTAATGAATATTTACCTGTAGTGAGGCTACAGTCACACTGGAGCCGACTATGTACAATGCTACAGTCACACTGGAGCCGAATGTGTAAATAATGCTACAGTCACACCAGAGCCGACTATGTACAATGCTACAGTCACACTGAAGCTGACTATGTTAAATGCTACAGTCATACTGGAGCCGACTATGTACAATGCTTTCGTTACACCGCAGCTGTCTATGTGCAATACTACAGTCGCACTGAAGCTGACTGTGCAATGCTACAGCCACACTGAAGCCGACTATGTTAAATGCTACAGTCGCACTGGAGCCGACTGTGTACAACGCTACAGTCGCACTGAAGCTGACCATGTGCAATGCTACAGTCACAACGCGGCTGACAATGTGCAATACTACAGTCACAATAAAGCCGACTATGTACAATGCTACAGTCACACTGAAGCTGACTATGTTAAATGCTACAGTCGCACTGGAGCCGACTGTGTACAACGCTACAGTCGCAC
This sequence comes from Leptopterna dolabrata, assembly GCA_954871275.1. Lineage (NCBI taxonomy): Eukaryota > Metazoa > Arthropoda > Insecta > Hemiptera > Miridae > Leptopterna > Leptopterna dolabrata. The sequence goes on from OX940983.1 coordinate 3,696,216, forward strand.
TGAAGCTGACCATGTGCAATGCTACAGTCACAACGCGGCTGACAATGTGCAATACTACAGTCACAATAAAGCCGACTATGTACAATGCTACAGTCACACTGAAGCCGACTATGTTAAATGCTACAGTCGCACTGGAGCCGACTGTGTACAACGCTACAGTCGCACTGAAGCTGACCATGTGCAATGCTACAGTCACAACGCGGCTGACAATGTGCAATACTACAGTCACAATAAAGCCGACTATGTACAATGCTACCGTTACACCGCAGCTGTCTATGTGCAATACTACAGTCGCACTGAAGCTGACTGTGCAATGCTACAGCCACACTGAAGCCGACTATGTTAAATGCTACAGTCGCACTGGAGCCGACTGTGTACAACGCTACAGTCGCACTGGAGCTGACGATGTGCAATGCTACAGTCACACTGAAGCAGACTATGTACAAGGCTACAGTCTAATTCAAGCTGACTGCGTGAAAAGCTACATTTGCACTGGAGCCGACTATCTACAATGCTACCGTTACACCGCAGCTGACTATGTGCAATGCTGCAGTTACACTGAAGAGGACTAAGTACAAGGCTACAGTCTTATTGAAGCCAACTGTGTGAAATGCTACAGTCGAACTGGAGCCAACTATGTACAATGCTACAGTCACACTGATGCTGACTGTGTAAAATGTTACACACTGGTGCTGACTATGTACAATGCTACAGTCACACCGCAGCTGACTGTGCAATGCTACAGTCACACTGAAGCCGACTATGTTAAATGCTACAGTCACACTAGAGCCGACTATGTACAGTGCTAACATTACACCGCAACTGACTAAATGCGATGCTGCAGTAACACTGAAGCTGACTATGTGCAGTGCTACAGTCACCCTGGAGCCGACTATGTACAATGCTACAGTCACACTGAAGCCGACAATGTTAAATGCTACAGTCGCACTGAAGCCGACTATGTGCAGTGCTACAGTCACACTGGAGCTGACCGTGTAAAATGTTATTGTCTCACTGGAGCCGACTATGTACAATGCTACAGTCACACTAAAGCCGACTATGTGCAGTGCTACAGTCACACTGGAGCTGACCGTGTAAACTGTTACTGTCTCTCTGGAGCCGACTATGTACAATGCTACAATCACACCGCAGCTGACTATGTGCAATGATACAGTCTCACTGGAGCCGACTACGTACAATGCTGCAGTCACACCACAGCTGATGATGTAGTACAATGCTACAGTCACACCGCAGACTATGTACAATGGTACAGTTCTAAAGTCACACCGCAGCTGACTATGTACAATGCTACAGTCAACCACCGCCGCTGACTGTGTACAATGGTACCGTTACACCGCCAGCTGACTATGTACAATGCTACCGTTACCCCGGAGCTGACTATGTGCAATGCTACAGTCACACTGAAGCCGACTATGTAAAATGCTACAGTCACACCGCCGCTGACTATGTACAATGCTACCATTACACCGCAGCTGACTATGTACAATGCTACAGTCACACCTCAGCTGACTATGTACAATGGTACAGTCGCACTGGAGCTGACTATGTACAATGCTACCGTTACCCCGGAGCTGACTATGTGCAATGCTACAGTCACACTGAAGCCGACTATGTAAAATGCTACAGTCACACCGCCGCTCGCTATGTACAATGGTACAGTCGCACTGGAGCTGACTATGTACAATGCTACAGTCACACGACAGCTGACTATGTGCAATGCTGCAGTCACAACCCAGACTATGTACAATGGTACAGTTCTACAGTCACACCGCAGCTGACTATGTACAATGCTACAGTCAACCACCGCCGCTGGCTGTGTACAATGGTACCGTTACACCGCCAGCTGACTATGTACAATGCTACCGTTACCCCGGAGCTGACTATGTGCAATGCTACAGTCACACTGAAGCCGACTATGTAAAACGCTACAGTCACACCTCAGCTGACTATGTACAATGCTACGGTCACACTGAAGTCGACTGTGTGCAGTGCTTTAAAATCGACTTTATATTCGGTCTTCTCGTCCCACATACACGGAAAACGATACCTCAAAAGCTCATGTTACTAACATGTTTCTAAAACACAAAAAGTACCTATTTTTACACCAATTTTCACTCATAACACCCCTGGGTATATTCCGATCGGGGTGCAACGTTTCGGGACACAACTAGGGCCCAAATGGAGCATGTGTGCGAAAGAACGAATTTTTTAGACCAAAAATGAAGCCGGTACACGTGATAAGGCGTACTGCAAAGTCCTTGTCACATGGGTTTATTATTCTACTGGACATACCTACAGAAATGTTGGCTGTTCATTTATTGCTTCTTTCTTCTGAAATAATTGAAATAGCTATTTCTGGTGGTTTCCATTAATTTTGGCCCCCAAAACTTGAATTAGGTACGCTCCTTTTTTTAACTGGAACATAATGTATTGACTACCTGTACGTCTCATAGCAAATTTAGTTCATTTTAGAAATATTAAAAAAATTTTGTAACTTAATTTTGCTTGGGGTGCATATTTTGCCCATTTTGAGTGTATATTTTGGCCAAGGTTTGTGGATATGATTCCAGTCCTTAGTAATAACAAACTGGTGGCGCCTCACATACCTGACTGTGCTGAAGGTTGCTTGTGAGGGTGGATAATGGAAGACTTGAAGGTCTGGCGGAGGCGAAACTAGAACCGCTGATTTACGGGCTCAGCGAGGAGCAAAGGGAGGAGGAAGGAGGTCGTCTCCCTAATTTCTTGCCTTGTTGATATATCTCAGGGGGCCAACACACGGGAAGAGCAGGAATGTGTAATTTTGTCAGGAGAGCGATAGCTAGCGGGTGCCGAGGTGATGTCGGAGCGAGCGGACGAAGTGGGGAGAAATGAGAGAAATAAGTGACGGAGGTCGAAGGGAAAGGACGTTGCACGAAGGAAAAGGGCTGGCGAATGTGACGAATTTGTCGAGGGGAGAGGAGAAAGCTGGACGGAATTTAATTTGAGAGGCTTAACTAGACCAGATGCACAGCAAGTCCGGCGCTTGTCAAGTGGTTGTGGGAGGGTTTCAAGGCGGAATTGAAGGGGCCTCGTGGACGATCCGACGTGAGTAATCACGAAAAGCGGAATTCATTTGTTGGGCACAAAAAGGAAACGAGGGAAGACGAAGGGCTCAAGAAAACGGAGCTCCCATAGCTCAGTCTCTGCCCTTTGTCGAGAACTACCGTCCCGAAAGCGAGCAATCTTCTTGAAACCGTACGACGAAACGGAACACGCATTTTGCTTTATTATTCCGTGAATAATACACCTATGTATTCGCTAAGCAAAAAAATTTTATAACACCCCCTCAAAATTGTTGGTTGATTTTGACCGAAGAGTGAAGAATTACGGTTGTAATGAAGGTTAAGCTCCCGAAATTCATTTTTTATGAGTCAAAAACACGGGAAATTGTCTGAAATCACCATCAATTTGTATAATAACCCTAGAAGTAGTATCAACAGGTGAACAAATAAATGGTGCGATCAATGATCAAAAATAATTCTGTTGAAAGGAAAAGCCGAGCCTAATTCGTGTTTTTGGGGGCCAAAACTGGTGGAAACCATCAAAAATAGCCATCTCAATAATTGCACCTGAAAGAAACAATAAATGAACAGCCAACATTTCTGTAAGTAGGTATGTCCAGTAGAATAATAAACCCATGTGACAAGGACTTTGCAGCGTTTTTGGAATCTACGCACCTTGGAACGGAAAAATTTTTTTTTGAGGGGGTATTATAAACATTTTTTGCTGTGCGAATACATAGGTTTTTCTTTTCCGTTTCAAGGTGCGTAGATTCCAAAAACGCTACAAAGTCCTTGTCACATGGGTTTATTATTATATTATTTTATTGGTCTACAGAAATGCTGGCTGTTTATTTATTGTTTCTTTCATATATAAAATAATTTAAATAGCTATTTCTGGTTGTTTGCACCCATTTCGGCCCCCAAAACTTGAATTAGGTACGCTCCTTTTTTTTCTTTTTTTTTCAAATTATCTTTGATCATTGATAGCACCATTTATCGTCTTGATCCAAGTGTTGACACTTTCTCTAATGTTATTCTACAAATTGATGGTTATATCAGACGATTTCGCAGGTTTTTGACTCATAAAAAATCAATTTTGGGAGCTGAACATTTGGTCCAACCTCAATTTTCCACACCTTTGTCAAAATCGACTTCATATTCGGTCTTCTCGTCCCCAAAAACATGGAAAACGATACCTCAAAAGCTCATTTTTCTAATGTGTTACTACTCGTAAAACACAAAAAGTACCGGTTTTTGTACAAATTTTCACTCATAACACCCCTGGGTATATTCCGGTCGGGCTGAAAAGTTTCGGGACACAACTAGGGCCCAAATGGAGCATGTGTGCGGAAGAACGAATTTTTTAGACCGCAAATGAAGCCGCTACAAGTGATACGGCGGACGGACATTGCATTTTTGGAATCTACGCACCTCGAAACGAAAAGATAAAATTTTGAGGGGGTGTTATACAAATTTTTTGCTGAGCGAATACATAGGTGTATTATTCACAGAATAATAAACCAAAATGCAATGCCCGTACGCCGTATCACGCATACCGGCTTCATTTTGGGTCTAAAAAATTCGTTCTTTTGCACACATGCTCCATTTGGGCCCCTTGGGAAAATGCAGCACTCCGACCTCTCATCTGGCCTTACCCCGGGCGAACTCTCAGCATTGACATTTTTACCCATCGTGTCCTGTGATGTCGACAGGTCGTTTTCTGTCATAAATGTAGATATTGGAGAGTCGAGAAGAAAAGGTGTGTACATTTTCATTCCATTTTCTTCGTTGATCCTTTTCCATAATTGCTGTGCTGTCCTGTCTTACAGCAAACTTTAGTTCATTTTAGAAATATTTTAAATTTTTTTAACGTAATTTTGCTTGGGGTGCATGTTTTGCATATTTAGCCCATTTCGAGTGCATATTTTGGCCCAATTTCGTGCATATAATTCCCGTCCCTAATTATGACCCATTTGATTAGCATAATTTTCAGCGACACATTACTGAAACTGATACAGGCAGTCGTTGCGGCATCGTTTTGAACAGCTGGTTCCGAATGTGGTGTGTGGAGTAGGTAATTGTGTCGTATGTGAGCCGTTTGGGGAAAATTGTAAGTAAAAGGGAGAAATTCTTAGGGGACGTGAAAGGGCGGGTTGGAGGTGGCGGCTGCGGGGCGTTGTAGAGTGATAAAGGGGGGGATTGGAAGGCTCTTAATGATATCGGGGTCTCCGAGCCGTCAGCTGTGCCCAACAGCTGCCTCCTCCAGCTGAGCCACAAATTATTGTGTCCATTCAAATTGGTTGCTCCGGTCGAAAGCGAGCTCTGGTCCGCTCCCCGTTCGCATTAACCGCCGACTTGCACCTCTGGGATCCCCTCGGCGTCCTGGACCGAAGGAAAAGCCGGATCCACCCTCACAGCGCACCGCACAGATTGCACACTGAAATGCAGAACATACTTATTATGTATTTATTTTTTTTGGTTTATTATTTTCAATAATGAACCATTGGAATCGAGCATGAAAAGAAAAATTCTTACCCCCCCTCAAAATTTGATGGTTTACGTTTCAAGGTATGTAGAATCCAAAACTGCAATAAAAATATTTCTGTCTGTCCGCCGTACGCCGTACGCCGTACGGGCCACTTTTCTTAGTTACCATGAAAAAAAATTGATGAAATTCGGGTTATAGGTTCCGTTCGGCGTCTAGTTGGTCCTCGAAGCTCGACGTTACTGTGAGTCATCTCTAAGGGGTTCAAAATAGGGGTTGAAATTTTCAAAACGCCTATACCATTTTTTTACGTAAATATTTTTACGGTTTTAAATAGTTCTTGAACTTGCGAGATTTTTAAGCCCATCCGGAGCATCGTACGTCCAGCCGTTCGTTCACAGTAAGGCCCCGAAGTTTGCACCGACAGGCATTTTCGACTCCAGTGTCAATGAAATTGTATACAATTCAAACCAAATCTCGTAACCAGAGACGCGCCCACAATAGGAATTTGTGAATACGGCCAATCATTGGTAGGGATCACCTGATTATATTGGCGGAGCATGAAGTCGAGTTGGTTGTTCTGTGATATTATTTAATTTGAAAAATGATGGCTCTTTTGGAGTTTGTTGGTAGGTAGTGAAACTTGAACAAACGTTGAAGTATTATTGATGGGTAAATTATTACTACGGTAAATCATTACTCAACGGTAAATTATTACACAACGGTTCATTATACCATCTACGTAGAAGGGGCTGGAGTTTGTTGGTAGGTACTTTTGCAACTTTTTTCACTCCTCATCAACAATTTCTTTTCAGAACTTCATTATGTGTGTTTCTTTTTGTTAGGTACTGTTTGTCATCGGCAGAATTATTTTAGCAACATTTAACTCGTGATTTAGGTAGGTACCTAGTAACGAGTACGGGGTTAGGTACTAACCTACGGAGGGTCTGCGATCTACATAATATGTATATAATAGTACATATCATATTATATAGACGGGTTATCTATACATAGAGCGGTGATCTGTAACAGAAGGGTATTCTATACAAAATAATAAACCGTTGTGCAGGGATTTGCAGCGTTTTATAATTGTGCGACCTCAAAAATCCGGCATTTATTCTTTTATTGAAAAAAATACAAAGGAAAACATTGTGGTACTAAATATTAAGAATACAGAGACAATAATTACAGTAATGACCTAAACTACACCTTACGAATGCTTCTCCCCCTTATGAGGAAACCCTAGTGCTTGGGGGAGGAGTCACACTTCTTTATTGTAGGTACAATGTCGTTCAATGATTAAGAATAATTACATACGACTTCGAGTGGTCTTTATCATGATTTATAATGACAAGTTATGGTTCAAAATCATTGAATAAATTTTTCACCAGCCGTTTAAATGAATCCAGAGTCGGGGCATGAATTATTAATATTGATGGGCAAATTATTACGCAACGGTAAATTACTAAGCAACGGTCCATTATAGTATAGTATATACATTGAAGGGGCATCTATGCAGGTAAATCATTACACAACGCCTTACTATTTGCCTTACGCTCCATGAATAACTACAAAATAATTAATGATTGAATATTATTGAACCCCGCAAATTTGCAGGATACTTTAATTCCGGGGCCGGCTCTAGTACTCGATTTAGGGCTTTCCTGGGGGGAGCTCGAGGGTTTTTATTGCAGTTTCGGATTCTACATACCTTGAAACGTAAACCACCAAATTTGATGAGGGGGTTAAAATTTTTTTTTCATACTCGATTCCAAAGATTCATTATTGAAATTAATAAACCAAAAATGAAGGTGCCAGCTTGAAAGAACCCTTCACCGTACTCTTTTCTTGAAATGCGACCGTGCGAAAAATCACACATCAATCCTTGATCAAGTGGCACACTTTTTGCCAATTTTTCGTCCTTTTGGTGTATTATTTTCAATAATGAACCTTTGGAATCGAGAGTGAAAAAAATAATTTTTTAACACCCCCCCCCCCTCGCCACCCTCAAAATTTGATGGTTTCCGTTTCAAGGTATGTAGAATCCGAAAATGCAATAAAAAACTTTCTGTCCGTCCGCCGTACGCCGTACTCCGCACTTTTCTCAGTTACCATGAGCCAAAATTGACGAAATTCGGTTTATAGGTCCCATCTGGGGTCTAGTTGGTCTTCGAAGCTCGGCGTTAATATCAGTCATCCCTGAAGGGTGAAAAATAGAGGTTGAAGTCTCCAGAACGCCGTTTTCTCGATTTTTTTAACGGTTTTAAATAGTTCTTTAACTTGGGAGTATTTTAAGACCACCCGGAGCATTGTACGTCCAGCCGTTCGTTCACAGTAAGGCCCCGAAGTTTGCACCGACAGGCTTCTTCAAGAGGAGGGTGAATGAATTTGTATACATTCAGCCCAAATATCATTGCTAGGGACGCAGCAACAATTGGGAATTCGCCCGAGATAATCATTGCTAGGGAGCACCTGATTATAACCACGGATGGCTGTATGAAGTCGAGTCGGCTGTTGTGTGATATTATTTCATTTTAAAAATGATGGCTCTTTTGGATTTTGTTTGATAGGTAGTGAAACTTGAAGAAACGTTGAAGTATCATTGACGGGTGAATTATTACACAACGGGTCACTATACCGTCTACGTAGAAGGGGCTGGAGTTTGTTGATAGGTACTTTTGCAACTTGAACAACCGTTGAAGTATCATTGATGGGCAAATTATTACACAACGGTAAAGTATTACTCAAATGTAAATAATTACACAACGGTTTATTATTTGCCTTATGCTTCATGGATAACTACAAAATAATTGATGATTTAATTAAGGAATTCCGCGCATTTGTAGGAAACAATTCCGGAGCCGGCTCCAGTACACGATTTAGGGCTTTCCTGGGGGGAGCTCGAGGGTGTTCACCACAGAAAACAGTGATCTACGCAGAAGGGGCGTCTATACGGGTAAATAATGAGCCTTTGTGTAATAATTTGCAGCGTTTTTTCCACCCGGTTTGGCCATTCGTCCCACTGTGCGGTGGTGTTGCATGTGACGGACGGTCTTCTCGACCTCCCCAGGACTTGTGTGCAGAGCCCATCGTCTTCCGCACTCCGCAGGTCTCCGGGTGGTTTCCCCTCGCCGCACTCCCCGGAATCCACGAGGAACCGCTCGCCGCAGCTCCGAACGGCGGTGATGTAGTGGACTTTGGCCCTCGGCCGCTGTTTGCGCAGCTGACACTTCTCAGTGAGCGACGACTCCCCCGCTCGGAGCCGTCTGTGGAAACGTAAATAGGTGGAAACGTGTTGCGATGTCAGACCTTCCCCCGACTCACCGCAGCCCTGTGGAGAGTTTTCCAGGACCGCTTGGGCCCTTCCTGTTTGTCGAGAGGCGGCTCGAGCTCGTTTATCTTCCCTCTGTGCACAAGTTGGAGCAGTTTGTCACCGCCAGACGAGATCTTATGAATGGAAGCTCCCTTTCCCACTCCTGAATACACAAACTAACACACACTTACGTACGTAAAAACGCTGCAAATTATTACACAACGGTTTATTATTTGCACAACCTCGACATTGCATGGAGATTCCTCTTCCAGAATTCTCCTCTGCTATCTATTGGCTTGTACGCCGTGCTTTGGTATGCCTGAAATCGGACTATCCAAACGGGAAGTGGAACATCCATCAAGTAATGAGGGCAATGGCTATATCATGGTGTCACCGACACAGCGATCAGTAACAGTTTTAAAAACGCTGCAAATTATTACACAACGGTTTATTATTTGCACTACCTCGACATTGCAGGGAGATTCCTGTTCCAGAATTCTCCTTTGCTATATATTGGCTTGTACGCCGTGCTTTGGTATGCCTGTAATCGGACCATCCAAACGGGAAGTGGAACATCCATCAAGTAATGAGGGCAATGGCTATATCGTGGTGTCACCGGCACAACAATCAGTAACAGTTTTAAAAACGCTGCAAATTATTACACAACGGTTTATTATTCGCACAACCTCGACATTGCATGGAGATTCCTGTTCCAGAATTCTCGTTTACTAACTACCGGCTTGTACGCCGTGCTTTGGTATGCCTGTAATCGGACCATCCAAACGGGAAGTGGAACATCCATCAAGCAATGAGGGCAATGGCTATATCGTGGTGTCACCGACACAGCGATCAGTAACCGTTTTAAAAACGCTGCAAATTATTACACGAAGGTTTATTATTTGCACAACCTCGACATTGCATGGAGATTCCTCTTCCAGAATTCTCGTTTACTAACTACCGGCTTGTACGCCGTGCTTTGGTATGGCTGTAATCGGACCATCCAAACGGGAAGTGGAACATCCATCAAGCAATGAGGGCAATGGCTATATCGTGGTGTCACCGACACAGCGATCAGTAACCGTTTTAAAAACGCTGCAAATTATTACACGAAGGTTTATTATTTGCACAACCTCGACATTGCAGGGAGATTCCTCTTCCAGAATTCTCGTTTACTAACTACCGGCTTGTACGCCGTGCTTTGGTATGCCTGTAATCAGACTATCCAAACGGGAAGTGGAACATCCATCAAGCAATGAGGGCAATGGCTATATCACGGCATGATGTCACCGACACAACTATCAGTAACAGTTTTAAAAACGCTGGAAATTATTACACAACGGTTTATTATTTGCACTACCTCGACATTGCAGGGAGATTCCTGTTCCAGAATTCTCGTTTACTAACTACCGGCTTGTACGCCGTGCTTTGGTATGCCTGTAATCGGACCATCCAAACGGGAAGTGGAACATCCATCAAGCAATGAGGGCAATGGCTATATCGTGGTGTCACCGACACAGCGATCAGTAACCGTTTTAAAAACGCTGCAAATTATTACAGAAAGGTTTATTATTTGCACAACCTCGACATTGCATGGAGATTCCCCTTCCAGAATTCTCGTTTACTAACTACCGGCTTGTACGCCGTGCTTTGGTATGCCTGTAATCGGACCATCCAAACGGGAAGTGGAACATCCATCAAGTAATGAGGGCAATGGCTATATCACGGCATGATGTCACCGACACAACTATCAGTAACAGTTTTAAAAACGCTGCAAATTATTACACAAAGGTTTATTATTTGCACAACCTCGACATTGCATGGAGATTCCCCTTCCAGAATTCTCGTTTACTAACTACCGGCTTGTACGCCGTGCTTTGGTATGCCTGTAATCGGACCATCCAAACGGGAAGTGGAACATCCATCAAGTAATGAGGGCAATGGCTATATCACGGCATGATGTCACCGACACAACTATCAGTAACAGTTTTAAAAACGCTGCAAATTATTAAACAACGGTTTATTATTTGCACTACCTCGACATTGCAGGGAGATTCCCGTTCCAGAATTCTCGTTTACTAACTACCGGCTTGTACGCCGTGCTTTGGTATGCCTGTAATCGGACCATCCAAACGGGAAGTGGTACATCCATCAAGTAATGAGGGCAATGGCTATATCACGGCATGATGTCACCGACACAACTATCAGTAACAGTTTTAAAAACGCTGCAAATTATTACACAATGGTTTATTATTTGCACAACCTCGACATTGCATGGAGATTCCCCTTCCAGAATTCTCGTTTACTAACTACCGGCTTGTACGCCGTGCTTTGGTATGCCTGTAATCGGACCATCCAAACGGGAAGTGGAACATCCATCAAGTAATGAGGGCAATGGCTATATCACGGCATGATGTCACCGACACAACTATCAGTAACAGTTTTAAAAACGCTGCAAATTATTACACAACGGTTTATTATTTGCACAACCTCGACATTGCATGGAGATTCCTGTTCCAGAATTCTCGTTTACTAACTACCGGCTTGTACGCCGTGCTTTGGTATGCCTGTAATCGGACCATCCAAACGGGAAGTGGAACATCCATCAAGTAATGAGGGCAATGGCTATATCACGGCATGATGTCACCGACACAACTACCAGTAACAGTTTTAAAAACGCTGCAAATTATTACACAATGGTTTATTATTTGCACAACCTCGACATTGCATGGAGATTCCCCTTCCAGAATTCTCGTTTACTAACTACCGGCTTGTACGCCGTGCTTTGGTATGCCTGTAATCGGACCATCCAAACGGGAAGTGGAACATCCATCAAGCAATGAGGGCAATGGCTATATCGTGGTGTCACCGACACAGCGATCAGTAACCGTTTTAAAAACGCTGCAAATTATTACAGAAAGGTTTATTATTTGCACAACCTCGACATTGCATGGAGATTCCCCTTCCAGAATTCTCGTTTACTAACTACCGGCTTGTACGCCGTGCTTTGGTATGCCTGTAATCGGACCATCCAAACGGGAAGTGGAACATCCATCAAGTAATGAGGGCAATGGCTATATCACGGCATGATGTCACCGACACAACTATCAGTAACAGTTTTAAAAACGCTGCAAATTATTAAACAACGGTTTATTATTTGCACTACCTCGACATTGCAGGGAGATTCCCGTTCCAGAATTCTCGTTTACTAACTACCGGCTTGTACGCCGTGCTTTGGTATGCCTGTAATCGGACCATCCAAACGGGAAGTGGTACATCCATCAAGTAATGAGGGCAATGGCTATATCACGGCATGATGTCACCGACACAACTATCAGTAACAGTTTTAAAAACGCTGCAAATTATTAAACAACGGTTTATTATTTGCACTACCTCGACATTGCAGGGAGATTCCCGTTCCAGAATTCTCGTTTACTAACTACCGGCTTGTACGCCGTGCTTTGGTATGCCTGTAATCGGACCATCCAAACGGGAAGTGGTACATCCATCAAGTAATGAGGGCAATGGCTATATCACGGCATGATGTCACCGACACAACTATCAGTAACAGTTTTAAAAACGCTGCAAATTATTACACAATGGTTTATTATTTGCACAACCTCGACATTGCATGGAGATTCCCCTTCCAGAATTCTCGTTTACTAACTACCGGCTTGTACGCCGTGCTTTGGTATGCCTGTAATCGGACCATCCAAACGGGAAGTGGAACATCCATCAAGTAATGAGGGCAATGGCTATATCACGGCATGATGTCACCGACACAACTATCAGTAACAGTTTTAAAAACGCTGCAAATTATTACACAACGGTTTATTATTTGCACAACCTCGACATTGCATGGAGATTCCTGTTCCAGAATTCTCGTTTACTAACTACCGGCTTGTACGCCGTGCTTTGGTATGCCTGTAATCGGACCATCCAAACGGGAAGTGGAACATCCATCAAGTAATGAGGGCAATGGCTATATCACGGCATGATGTCACCGACACAACTATCAGTAACAGTTTTAAAAACGCTGCAAATTATTACACAATGGTTTATTATTTGCACAACCTCGACATTGCATGGAGATTCCCCTTCCAGAATTCTCGTTTACTAACTACCGGCTTGTACGCCGTGCTTTGGTATGCCTGTAATCGGACCATCCAAACGGGAAGTGGAACATCCATCAAGTAATGAGGGCAATGGCTATATCACGGCATGATGTCACCGACACAACTATCAGTAACAGTTTTAAAAACGTTGCAAATTATTACACAACAGTTTATTATTTGCACTACCTCAACATAGATGATTTGGTTCTGCTGTCCCTCACCGGATTCGGCTTATTTTTTCAGCATCATTCGCGCTCGGTTCTGTATTTTCGCGAGTTCCGTCGTATTTCTGTATTTTCGTAGTTATGTGCTTTCCCGAGAACAACATTAAAATGTCTCTGCATTCCAGTACGTATTTTATTTCTATTTTATGTAATGTTTCTACGAACGTAGACAAATTCAGCTCCTGTAGTGATCAATAATATACCTATTTGTGCGTGGGTTTGACATGCTGCAAAGGTTGTTACCTACTTGATTTCAGTGTACCTAATCAATGAAGTTTACCCATGAAATATTTTTTTTAATAGGATTTCAGTATAAGATTTCAATGTGCCTAATCAATGGGAAACCCATGACAAGTATTCTTTTTATGTTTGGAGGAATCAAATGCGGGTCTTTTTGTTTTTTCAAATTGCAACGGTGCACGAAAAAATATTCCTTCAAGTGTTAGGTGTTGATAGTTTCCGATAACGAACAAAGTAAATAGTAGCAAAGAACAAAAAGTTTAGTTTCTTTGGATAGCGGAACCTGGAGTGGAAAAGCCACCTCGTCCTGTGTCTCAATAAGGTATTTTCCCTGCCGAACCAAGTATTTCGTACCCATTCAAGGTTCATTTCTCCTCCTAATCATCCATTTCTATGTCAGAATAAATGAAAATACTAGGTACCTACCTAAACGGTTGTGTACCTAATAATTTACCTGTATAGGTTCCCCTTTTACGTAGATAGAATAATGAACCGTTGTGTAATAATTTGCCCATCACTAATACTTCAACGGTTGTTCAAGTTGCAAAAGTACCTATCCAGAAAATCCAGCCCCTTCTGGGTAGATGAGCCGTTTTGTAATAATTTACCGTTGTTTAATAATTTCCATTGTGTAATAATTTACCCATCAATAATACTTCAACGGTTGTTCAAGTTTCAAAAGTACCTATCAAAAAATCCAGCCCCTTCTGGGTGGTTGAGCCGTTGTGTAATTATTTACCGTTGTGTAATAATTTGCCGTGGTGTCATAATTTACCGTTGTGTAATAATTCACCGTTGTGTAATAATTTGCCGGTTTGTAATAATTTGCCACTGTTCAATAATTTACCCATCAATAATAGGTACTTCAACGTTTGTTTAAGTTTCAGAAGTACCTACCAACAAAATCCAATAGTCCATCACTTGCCAAATGAAATAATTATCGTAGAACAAACAACTCGACTTCATACAGCCATCCTTGATTACAATCAGGTGCTCCTTAGTGATGAAATCCCGGCCGGATTTATACCGTTTGATTCACTGTCGTGTTCATTCATGACCATAATTATATCGGCTGTGTTCACCTCCACACCTGCTAAATGTGAAAGTGTGCCGATTCAGGGTTTTACAACGTTAGATACTGTGACAGAGTGTGACAGTTGGGGTGGACCCTCGAGAGAGAGACCCCCTCCTAGACCAGCGAGATTATCACGGGTTAAGAAGGGATATCGGTTAGGCTTCCCCTCACTGATCCCGTTTCCACCGGACCAAAAAACGACTCGAGAACAGCCGCACCGTCACAACACTCAAGTCAGCAAGCAAACTGGTTGTAGTGAATTTGTATGGCGATAATTAACTCCGGGGGGTATGAGGTTGTGCCCAGCCTGGTTCCAACACTTAACGCTGTCACCAATTCGACGGGATCTTTTGGGGAGCATTTGCCTGGCAGGTTCCAACACTCAAGGCTGTCACCTATTCCAGTATCTTTTAGGTTAAGGAGAGAGAGAGGAGTGAGGAGAGAGAGAATAGTCTTCGACTAGAGGAGAGCGTAGAATGGCTAGAAAGGCGAAGGAGGCGAGTTTTTATAGCCCTGAGGGCTATCTCCCTCCATCCACCAGCTAGTGGAGGATGGTGGGGAACCCCACTGGGTATAGCCCTGAGGGCTGTCTCCCTCCATCCACCAGCTAGTGAAGGATGGTGGGGAACCCCACTGGGTTCCTAGGTGCTCCTGCGTCTTTCGTCCCCACTTCTGCGAGTTTATTTGCGAGATCTAATATTTGCTGGTTTACAAGGAGTGGCTCTGGGAGGATACCACGACACTGGTATTTCACGATTTTCCGTCAAAACCTCTTCTATGCTTTAGTGCTAGTTTGACGCCCTCCCGCCTTTTTGCTTCGCTCACGATGGATACTGGAGCACGTAAATGGAATGAGCGTTCCATAATTAACACGGCAAGAAAGAATGAAAAATTGAGCGTCATTTCGTACTTGGATGTATTGTAAAAGGTTTTCATTTAGGTCCTAGTGATGGTAACTCCTGCTATTTTTTTTTTCTCCCTCGTGCAAATGTTTGTCGGGCAATTCGCAGAACAAACACATTTTAATTAGTGCAGGGACCTGAGAGTCGAAATTGGGGTGGGCAGTATAAAGAGCTCAAGGAGAGGATTTTTGTGTGTGAAGTCAATGGATACAAAAAAAAAGTGCTACAGTAACCACGGCGAGCTTCATTTTCTGCTGCTCTGAGCTTCAGCACAAAAAAGTTGTAGTATGTTATTTAGTTGGTTCGTTCTTTATCTGTGTATGAGCTTTCAGTGTGGGGGGGAAAAAAAGTTTACAAAGCTGTACGAGAGGTACCTAACCCTTTCTCTTTGACTCTCACACTAACACTGAGCCTAAGTTTTCCCAAGTTAAAACGTGTAAACACATAGCGACGGGGGGGTTGCCTTTTCCTATCGGATGAAACCTTCACCCTTCCCTGCCTCCCTTGTGCCTCACTTTGCCTCCGGATCCATTGAATAAAGCCCGTAGGGGACATAACCCTGCCCTTTCAATTACAGGGCTTATCTCCGGCTGGCAGTCTTCCCTGTCCCTCTGCGAGTCGCCGTCCGAAAACCTTCATTACTTAGTGGTGAGGCAGGCGGAGGAGGTCTGCGGAGGGGATTTGGGAAAGTTTAGAGGGGGGGGGGGGGGGTTTGTATTTTTAATTCTGCTATGAATATTTTGAAATGGGAAAATAACATACTTGACGCCTAAACGGATGCACAAAGAAAACCCCACACCGTGACGGTCATTTTCTTTCACTCAAATCCCCGAATTTAAAAAAAAGTATTTTGGTAGCCGAACCTTCGACAAAATCTCAGTTCTTCAGTCTTTGGTCAAAATCGACTTCATATTTGGTCTTCTTGCTCCGAAAAACGTGGAAAACGATACCTCACAAGCTCACGTTCAATAAAACCTCGAAAAACCCTATTTTCACACCCATTTTACCCCCCCCCCCCCCCCTCCATGACACCGCTTGGTGTTTTCCGATAGGGCTGCCTTGCTTCAGGGCAAAATTAGGAACCACGTGTTATAAAATGTGGACCCAATCTGTGTGCGGAAGAATGACGGTTTTAGACCAAAATTTAACGTAAATTTAAGGTTGAAACTTCGTTAGAACGTCAATTTTCCACTATTTGGTCAAATACGACTTCATATTCGGTCTTCTCGTCCTAAAAAACATGGAAAACGATACATCACAAGCTCATGTTATTAAAACACACACGAAAAAAAATTGCCCCCGTTTTTTACCCCAACACCCCTAGGTGTATTCCGATCGGGCTCCAAAGTTTCGGGGGTACAACTAGGGCCCAAATGCGAAAGAGCGAATTTTTTAGACCGAAAATAAAGATAGATGATACGGCGGACGGGAAAATTTCATTTTTGGAATCTACACGTACCTTGAGAGGTAAAAGAATAATATTGAGGGGGTGTTGTGAAATGTTTTTGCTGAGGGAATACACAGGCATATTAATAACAGAATAATAAACCAAAACAAGTTTTTAGTGTGTAGGTATAACGTTTATCTTGGCTCCTCGTTGTTACCAGAATATTCATCGACCCTTTCCACAGTAACTAAACTGTACTGTTCAGTTTCACGTGCGCTTTGTACATTGCCACATTGCTTTGTATATGGAGACCAACCGTAGAGCAAATACCTATATTCGTGTTTCTCGACGCTTCGGCTTCCTTTCTATGTAGGTTGGGTGTATTTTGTTCATAGTTGTTTTTAATTCACATGTAAGAACCCCACGAGACTTGTGACTTAGTGTGACACTGGAGTCCCTCTCTTACACCAGCGATATTGTCACTGGTTAAGAAGGGATATCGATTAGGCTTCCGCAAACTGATCCCGTCTCCACCGGAAGAAAAGATGGCTCGAGAACAGCCACTGTCACATTCCTCCCCACATGACATACTTCCGGGTAGGAGAAGTATGAGAGGGAATAAGCGGAATGAAAAGTGGTATGAAGTTCTGGTTCAGGAAACGACATCTGAACAACTTCAAGGTGACTAACCTCCATCGTAATGGCACTACCCCAGTAATATACTGGTGGAGAAAAAAGCTCCTACATACGAGTATTGGTGGATAATGTTGTCAGAGGTTGTTGTCCAGTGAATTGCACTCATCTGGGCAACCTCTAGGTGATCAACCTCCATCGTTAGGATGGAGCAACCATTGGGACTTGTAAATTGGGACGCGGCATCAATCGCCGTCAAAATGAGCTCAGTATATTTTAATTATACTGACACTGTAAAGTGGGGAAAGGTGGTGGGGATGCCAGTAGATGTGTGTATTATCAAAGGGACAGGTTGTTTGGTAAAGGAATCCTTCTGGGAAACCTTTGGGCTTATCCTTCTGACAAGCCCACAAAAAGTGGATGGATTATGGTGAGGAGAGTGACGGTGGGCCCTCGAGATTCCCTCACCTAGACCAGCGGGATTATAACTGGTTAAGAAGGGATATCGATTAGGCTTCCTCAAGCGACCCCATCTCCACCCGAAGAAAAAATGGCTCGAGATCAGCCACACCGTCACAAGCGTTATGATCCAACAGTGAGCCTCTTGTGTGAATACCATCACAACCCCCCCACACTAACCCCTGGCGTCTATTTCCCCACGACTAGCCTATATATTTGGCTTTCTTCCGCCATGTCAACTTTAAGAGAATCCTCGAACCTTGTCCCTTGATTAAAGTCGAGGCATATTTCCCACTCTGAGGCGCCTCCCCTTCCCCAGTCTTTATGCCCTCAAGGAGGAGTTGACTACCATGTGACAGTGTGACGGTGGACCCTGGAGAGTCTCCCCTCTTAGACCAGCAATATTATGACCGGAAGAAGGGATATCGATTAGGCTTCTCCGCCAAGCGACCCCGTCTCCACCGGAAGAAAAAATAGCTCGAGAACAGCCACTGTCACGGGCCTATTTGTGAACAGAGTAGTGAACGAAGGTCAAATACACTTATACTAGGAGGAGTATCGCCACGAATGTTCATGACGCGGGAATGATGTCCATATGAGGTGGTCTACGTGTATTTTCCCTGCACAACTCGATGCGGCCAAACATGAAGCTGTAAAGCGTCCCGATTAATCTACAGACGTTACGGCGACATTGGCGTGGAAGGGGGCAATAATTTGAATTTTATTTGACGCTCCGCTCCCAGTTAACGGCGCTCCGGCGTAATTGTGAGCTCCTTGGAACGCGCATTACGACGCCCCGGAGTTTACGTGTTGCCTAATGAAACACGCCGTAGTAAACCTTCACCCCCTCCACCGGTCCCGTCACGAGTCGACCTGCAGGGTAAACCGTTGGGACTAATGAAGAGTCGTATTTGTTCTGAAGGGCTGGAGGGATGAGACTCCGCTAATTGCTCCCCCCACCACAGTACCCACCTTCCTCCCCGCTGTCGATCTTGAAGGCTGTAGCTCGACTGATCATGTGACAGCGACGCGTTCCTGGAGGCAGACACCTGTTCAATTTGAGATAATATGAATCCATCGAGTTGACATCACAGTTGAATGTTGAACTAAATGATCTTTTATTACTCTAAATTTTGGCATTACGAAATTCCACCCCTCCACAATCGTTCACATTCTGCTACATGTAATCCGAATTTAAGAAACGCTGAAAGGTCCTTGTCACATGGATTTATTATTCTATTGGACATACCTTGTGAAATTTTCGCTGTTCATTTATAATTTCTCAAAAATACGAATTAGGCTCCTTGTTTGTATTTCTTTAACCAAAATAATTATCTTTGATCGTTGATAGTGTCATCTAATTGTCTTGGTTCACCTGTTGATACTACTTCTAGTGTTATTATACAAATTGATGCTGATTTCAGACAATTTTCTAGGTTTCAGACCCGTAAAAATTGAATATTTGGAGCTGGTCCTTCGTTACAACCTCAATTCTTCATTCTTTGGTCAAAACCAACTTCATATTCGGTCTTCTTGCTCTAAAAAAACATGGAAAACGATTCCTCACAAGCTCCTGTTCACTAAAACGTAAAAAAAAGTCCAAAAACCCTGTTTACACACATCCCCCCCCCCCTTCACCACACCTTCATCCCCGCTGTCGATCTTGAAGGCTGTAGCTCGACTGATCATGTGACAGCGTCGCGTTCCTGGAGGCAGACACCTGTTCAATTTGAGATAATATGAATCCATCGAGTTGACATCACAGTTGAATGTTGAACTAAATGATCTTTTATTACTCTAAATTTTGGCATTACGAAATTCCACCCCTCCACAATCGTTCACATTCTGCTACATGTAATCCGAATTTAAGAAACGCTGCAAGGTCCTTGTCACATGGATTTATTATTCTATTGGACATACCTTGTGAAATTTTCGCTGTTCATTTATAATTTCTCAAAAATACGAATTAGGCTCCTTGTTTGTATTTCTTTAACCAAAATAATTATCTTTGATCGTTGATAGTGTCATCTAATTGTCTTGGTTCACCTGTTGATACTACTTCTAGTGTTATTATACAAATTGATGCTGATTTCAGACAATTTTCTAGGTTTCAGACCCATAAAAATTGAATATTTGGAGCTGGTCCTTCGTTACAACCTTAATTCTTCATTATTTGGTCAAAACCAACTTCATATTCGGTCTTCTTGCTCTAAAAAACATGGAAAACGATTCCTCACAAGCTCCTGTTCACTAAAACGTAAAAAAAGTCCAAAAACCCTGTTTACATACATCCCACCCTTCACCACACCTTCATCCCCGCCGTCGATCTTGAAGGCTCGACTGATCATGTGACAGCGTCGCGTTCCTGGAGGCAGACACCTGTTCAATTTGAGATAATATGAATCCATCGAGTTGACATCACAGTTGAATGTTGAACTACTTTTTATTACTCTAAATTGTGGCTTTACAAAATCCCCCCCCCCCCCCCCCTTGTTCACATTCTACTAGATGTAATCCAATTTTAAGAAACGCTGCAAGGTCCTTGTCACATCGATTTATTATTCTATTGGACATACTTACCTTGTGAAATTTTGGCTGTTCATTTATAATTTCTCAAAAATACGAATTAGGCTCCTTTTTTTACAAATAATTATCTTTGATAATTGGCAGTGCCATTTAATTGTCTTGATTCACCCGTTGATACTATTTCTAGTGTTATTATACAAATTTATGTTGATTTCAGACAATTACCCAGGTTTTAGACCCGGGAAAAATGAATATTGGGAGCTGGTCCTTCGTTACAACATCAGTTCTTCATTCTTTAGTCAAAACCAAGTCAAAGGAACTGCTCCTTTCGAGGAATGAACTTGAGTCCATGAAGTGAACTACTCTTTACCGGCACAGAGCTCCTTCTAGTGGCGAACCCTGCATGTTTCAGACACCGCACCCGGTCCTGTTGTGAAGGAGAGACCCGAGGATACGAGGGATGTGAGAGGAAGCTGAATGGGGGCCGATCAATAGTCATCAAGCTAATGAGGTAGAGAAGACAGAATGACAACCTTTCAGCGAAGGCCTAAGGCAAACAATTACATTAACCGGAGGGGTTGACTGGGGACAAGGGCGGTTAGGGGCGCGATCCCCGCACCTCGTGTCCTCGAGGTTGTGCACTGAGCGCTATCTCGAACGAACCCCCCCCCCTCCCCCTCAATTTCCCCACTATACCCCTAAAAGGCCTCTGATGGCTGGTGAGAGGGGGAAGGGGCGTTAATGGAGTTCACTTGTCTAATTAACCCATAACTGTGTACAGGGTTTACATACAGCCTTCCCGCCAGCTCCTCAACGCCTTTTGGATTTGAATTTAAAATGAATCTCGGAAGGGGAGACGTCACTTCTACTTCCAAGGAGTCGTGTTCGAGCTGAAACGGTTCAAGCTGTATAGCCCCCATCCGACCCTGTCCTTTCTGCACCTCATCAACCTGGTGTTCATTCATGTTTATTTAAACCAAATAATCTCATCAGCTCAGGATCCTTCTACATATATTAATTTATAATTAGTGGAATAGCTTAAGCGTATCAAACTACCTCAGTCATACCAGTGTAATTTATTTATTTATTGACAAATCATTAAAGCTTCTTTTTGGAAGTTTTTGGACAAGAGTAGGGTTGAGGGTTAGAAGCTGGCATGGGTAGTGCACGGGCTGGGCCTGCTGCAGCTGAACCCATCGTTTGGCACAGCATTCGTGGTACCTGTGCTTGGATTACGGGGAAAGCGAAGTTTCGGGGACTGAAATACCAAAAATTTAAGCGGCAGCTCTGAGCGGTCCGCCCCGGCGGGGAGGAGGTCGGGGAATTTGAAATAACAACATTAGCGAAACCGGGCAAACTTCTCCCTGGTGTTTAGCTTACATTTACACCGTCAAGTAGTTTTGAGGTTTAATTCAGTGGGCTTTTCCCCCTCCCGTCACTCGAAACGCATCCCCCTCCACTGCCTCTGGCCCTCCCTCCCCACCCTTGTTAGCATGAATCCCATCCTTTGCCTACGCTATGTGTGAATTTGAGCTTCTGCCACTCAAGCAATCGAGAGGAGAGCTTAGTTAGTTCTCGGGTTGAGGCGGGAGCGAGGGGGTTCTAACCGGTTTTGTTTAGATTGGGGAAAGCTCTCCATCGCTCCCATTCCCCCTCCCTCTACAGCCATCCAAATAGGTTCTTCAAACCCGCCATTTTGAATTTAATTAAAACCTTCTCCCTCTAAGCATCGATTGTAATTTTTGTTTCAAAGGGTGAGCTGTTTTGTAAACTGAGGTAGCCACTCAGAATAGACTCCCGATTAGGTATACCTGTCGTTAGCATTTCAAAGGCATGTTATCAGGGCCCGGATTTTTAGGTGATAACTACTGTATAATTTTTCTCAGTTAAATAATCGAAGAAATCAAAACTATTTATCAGGTCCAGAGTAGAAGAGTTGGAATGCATATATTTATTTTGTGCATTACGTTATACATATTTCAATACGTATATGTAATGCATACTATGTGTATAAGCATTGAGCGTGGGCTCTGAAAACGGTGGGGCACCAAACCAGAACAAAAAACCAACAGATTTGTCTACAAAATTCCCCAAGACAACACACAGCTTATTTACCGATTGATTTACTGATTCAGCAAAGCTTATCTCTTTTAATCAACGCTCTATCATCGTACGAAAACGTCTACAATTTCTGCTGCAAATTAGCCATCGAATTCATGTGTTACAAAAATATCGTAAACTAAAATACAACAAAACAATGGCCCGTCGGTCGGTACCTAGTTGGAGAAGCTATTGGCTAGAAGGTGTTACAACGCTGATCAATCCACAAACCACAAATAGCAGACAGGACAAAACGCACAAATACAAATCTGTCATAGGAGCCGGATCGGAAGCAAAACGCACAAAATTTGACGCAAAAAATTGAAAACTTGACAACAGGCTGAACAGAGAAAGCGAATATGATTCACGAGACAACAAAAACAAATCTGAAGACGAAGAAGCATCTCATATCGAGTTTACGAATTGAATCGAAGGGATCGAATTGATTGTGAAAAGGAACGATTTTGGAGTGGAAATCGGATTCTGGGAACAGGGCCCAAAGTGGGCGAGGTGAACAACATTTTTACTCGACTAAGCATGCGCGGACGGGCCACTTATCTCAGTTGCCATGGGAACACAAGGTCCCAGGACCTACCTGCCAGTTTCAGGAGCCCAGGTGTCGATTTCGATTGCAGGACATCGATTGCTGTCGCTTTATTTCGATAGCATGCTTGGTCTGTGGAGCTAACATGAAGGAACCACCATGGATGCTCTACTAGAATATTGAGTATCCATAGCCAGAGAAATCTCGCGAGTCACTGTTGAGCTTTGTGAAAAATGCTAGGTACAGTTTACCGAGGGAAATTCAAATGCCAACTGGAACGATGGTTGGAGGAGAATTTTCTTTGCTCCTAGTGTTTTTTGGTGCCGGGGCAGTGGCTCAAGTGACCTTATGAACGCATCGTCCCTGTGTATAAGTAAGGTGTCCAGACGTCCTTGTTTTATAAGGGCGGTACTACTGCTTTTCAACCCGTGGTCCTGCTGTCCTTCAGACCTCTTGGAACGACGCCTGAAGGTACTTCTTTTCTAAAACGGTACTTCCAAATGACCATTCTTACATGAAAATTAATGAAATTTCGCTGAAGGTTGTACTAAGTGTATTTTTTAAATTTAAAAAATATATGTAAGTCAAATTCATAGTTCCCAAAAAACATTCATAACTCCTGAAGTCTCCAAGAAAAACAGAGTTATTGAAATGTTGTCTGTTTCCACTAGTACACGAAAAAACGCGAAAAGTTGGTACACCAGTGTCGGTGATCAAACCAGTAACTCCGTTATTGTTTCTTACTGACGATGTTTTGATCACCGAAACCGGTATAACAGTGTATTTTTCGTGTTGTTTCGTGTATTAGTGGAAGTAGACAACCTATTAATAACTCCGTTTTTCTTTGAAACGGGTTTCCGCGATTTCATCACGAGTGATTTAGTTTGTCCTGAAGTCTTACGACCTATCTAACAACCATTTCGAAAATTATTTCTTACAGAATAAAAATTATATTGTATAGTAATCTATTTCGAGGGACATTCCTCCCCTTGATGGAGAATACAAAGCTAAGTTCCAACCAGTAGCCAACAATAATTATTAATACTGTAAAATTAGACTTCCCGAAATAGGTAAATGCTTACGCTTGAAAATTGTTAAGCTGAGTAGGGGTAATGACCAGCCAAAAGTTTTTCCTTGATAGATTTTATCAAATTGTTCAAGTTTAAAGACTGTGTGATAAATTATTTTGTTTTTAAAGCGAGTTGTATTATTTGCGTCCCCTTACTTTAGATTAAATTATTTTGTTTTTAAACCGAGTTGTATTATTTGCGTCCCCTTACTTTAGATTACCTACTCATCGAATCCAGGTCCTCGATTATGATTTTTTTTTACTTTAAAAAAATATTATTGTATAACAGTTTTGTGTAATGTATTTTTCATGATGCCTAACGTATTACAATGCCCAAAAAACATCATCAACTTCAACGTTGTATAATAAACACCTTGAATGGTTTTTGAATTACGTTCTCATCTACAGTTCCGGTGGTCCTTCTTGTCGAAAAATAATATGGTAACAGTATATAAGTTGCATGTGTTCAAGTGATAAGCGCATAAAACGGCGTATAGTAATTTTTGAGCGTAAAAAAAGTCAAAATTGTTTAAAACCGTCAAAAATTTCGTTTGAAAATCGCAGAAAAAATGGTGTGAAGTGGTGAGTTTGTTTCGAAGATTTATCTGCTCCAAAATGTGCAGACAAGCGCATAAAACGTCAAAATATGCAGATAAGCGCATAAAACGCCAAAAACGTCAAATGTTGGAAGCCGTCAAAAATTGTCATTTAAAAATCACAGAAAGAATGGTATTAAGTGGTGAGTTTGTTTCCATGTTTTATCTGCTCCAAAATATGCAGATAAGCGCGTAAAACGGAGTATAATAATTTTTTGAACGTCAAAAAACTGTCAAAATTGTTGAAACCGTCAAAAATTCCGTTTAAAAATCACATAAAAAATGGTATGAACTGGTGGGTTTGTTTCCAAGTTTCGTCTGCTCGAAAATATGCAGATAAGCGCATAAAACGGCGTATAGTAATTTTTGAGCATCAAAAAACCGTCAAAAATTCCGTTTAAAAATCACAGAAAAAATGGGGTGAAGTGGTGAGTTTGTTTCCAAGTTTCATCTGCTCCGAAATATGCAGATAAGCGCATAAAACGGCGTATAATAATTTTTTGAACGTCAAAAAAACCGCCAGTTGTTGAAAACCGTCAAAAATCCCGTTTAAAAATCACAGAAAAAATGGTATGAAGTGGTGGGTTTGTTTCCAAGTTTTATCTGCTCGAAAATATGCAGATAATCGCATAAAACGGCGTATAGTAATTTTTGAGCGTCAAAAAACCGTCAAAATTGTTGAAAACCGTCAAAAATTCCGTTTAACAATCACAGAAAAAATGGTATGAAGTGTTGGGTTTGTAATCCGAACTGTGGACTATCGTTAATGGTTTTATGTGCTCCAAAATACGCGGAGAAATTAAATAGCCAATCTTTCCACCTGTGTGAAACAAAAGCACAGAGTTGGTTACGAAGGCGCAGCAGGAAAATGTCAAAATTGAGTTACGTGACTCCGATTCGCACACCCTCAACGTTACGGTCTGATAACGATGGCTCGAGGATTTCGAAGCTCTTCCTCACCGCAAACTCCTTCCTCACATGAATGAGTAAAACCTCGCACAATAACTCCTTCCCAAGGTTTTAAATGGAGGAAAAAAAAGAGAAAACTGAGAAACGCCCTTACTCCTGCCCAGTTTGGAGGCTCTGGAGGAAGAGTTTTGAATTATTCAGGGGTTTTTGAGGGTCGGTTAGCACAGGGAGAAGTAAAGCTCGGAAAAGGGGTATAAGACTTCTTAACAGGCCCTAATGGATCCTGCCAGGTTTATTATTGAAGGAGGAACTCCGAGAGCCGTTCTTTCTAGGTTTCTGTTCTTCTCTCCTTCTCCTCCTCCACCTTTATCCTTCAATTCCGCACTTTTTTTTCCTGTTTTTGGCCCGTCTCTTTTTTTGACTTTCTTCCGCCATGTCAACTTTAAGAGAATCCTCGAACCTTGTCCCTTGATTAAAGTCGAGGCATATTACCCACTTTGAGGAGCCTCCCCTTCCCCCACTCTTTATGCCCTGAAGGAGGCTTTCTCGGATTTATTAACTTTTTCATAATGACACCTCTACCGTGGAAGGCTTGAGATGAGTCCTTTTTTCTTATTTCAAATTTGTTAAGATTGGCCGGTACACTAGTTGACGTGAAGCCCATCCGCGAAGCTTCCCATCTTCATCTTCCCGTCGCTCCTCATCTTCATATCTGCTGGAACTATACGAACGACTTGTCTTTGAGAAGGATTAATACAAAATTTACACAAAAACGTGATTATCCTGATGCCATGTACTCACACTAACCTCTACCGCGAAGCGTGTGACAGAGTGAGGAGAGTGACGGTGGGCCCTCGAGAGTCCCTCACGTAGACCAGCGAGATTATTTAACGACTCCGTCCCCACCGGAAGAAAAAATGACTCAACAGCCACACCGTCACACTCCTCCCACATGACATACTTCTGGGTAGCAGATGTATGAGAGGGGAAAGGGAGAGGGTTGAAAAGTAGTATGAAGTTCTGGTTCAGGAAAGGACATCTAAAACACTTCAAGGCGACTAACCTCCATCGCTATGGAACTACCAGAGTAATCTTACTGGTGGAGAAAAAAGCTCCTACATACGAGTATTGACGGAGAAAAAATGTCAGAGGTTGTTGTCCAGTGAATAGTGCTCTTCTGGACAACCTCTAGGTGATCAACCTCCATCGTTAGGATGGAACAACTATTGGGACTTGTAAATTGGGAAACGGCATTACTTGCCTTCAGATCAGCTCAATTTATTTTAATTATTATATTTACACTCTAAACGGGTGGGGAATCCAACAGATATATTTATTATCAGAGAGACAGGATGTTTTCAAAGGAATCCTGGAAAGCCCACAAAAATTGGATGGAGTATGGTGAATTACTCAGCGCATACTGCCAAACCATGTTCTGCTACCTTGTGACAGAGTGAGAAGAGTGACGGTGGGCCCTCGAGAGTCCCCCTCCTAGACCAGCGAGATTATCACCGGTTAAGAAGGGATATCGATTAGGCTTCCCCAAACGACCCCATCTCCACCGGAAGAAAAAAAAATGGCTCGAGATCAGCCACACCGTCACAAGCGTTATGATCCAACAGTGAGCCTCTTGTGTGAATACCATCACAACCCCCTGCACTAACCCCTGGCGTCTGCTTCCCACAACTAGCCTATATATTTGACTTTCTTTCGCCATGTCAACTTAATAGAATCCTCGAACCTTGTCCCTTGATTAAAGTTGATGCATATTACCCACTTCGAAGAGCCTCCTCTTCCCCCACTTTTTATGCCCTGAAGGAGGCTTTCTCGGATTTATTAACTTTTTCATAATGACGCCTCTCACCCTGCGATGGATCCAGGTTTTTTTTTTTTTTTTTTTTTTTTTTTTTTAATATTTTCCTAACCCTGTGAGATCGGCCGGTTAACAAGTTGGCTCGAAGCCCGACTACAAAGCTTCCTTCCTTCATCCTCCTCCCTCATAACTGCTGAAACTTTCCTAACGACTTGTCATTTTGAAGGATTAATACAAAATTTACTTCCCACTCCGTCCGCCACTTCGTTTCCCCCTTCTGTTGGGATGTTGTTGCCTTGGCGAAGTTGAGATGGAGGTGTCTGATGAGGGCCTCTTGTTCCGAAAACATGGAGAAGACGTTACGAGTTTCTCGTCCCTACCACTCTCTCTCCCACTCTCCCCTCCCGGCCATTCTCCTTCAAACGCAATTTAGTATGAGATGGGGAAGTGGGATTTATGAACGCCATCCGTCGCAAGTTCCTCTATGTTTTTTGGAGTATAAATGTGATTGGGTTCCCTGTTTTGTTACTATTCAAGGGGCCAATCATAAGATGTGCCTCATTTGTAGTATTGAACGGGTTTCTACATTTGGCTAGCCGATTACCAGGTTGAGCGGGCGCATACATTTGTACGTCGGCTGAATGGAAAAAGTGATCAAGTCCATTTTTTTGCGAAATCCAGTTTTTGGTACCGTCAGGCTCGTCAAGAACTCACACGATAGTATAGTTTACCCCTCGATTAGGGAACTTTAAAGATACCAAAAGAAGGGTAGAATCCTGAAAAATCCGTGAATTTAGAGATTTTGTTCAATTTCCTGGTAAAAGTTCTCATGTACCACCTGATCATATTTCAAGTGTTTTGTTGTATTTTTCCGTTCACCTTATTCGAAATTCCTTCAGTAATTATTCTTCATGCATGACTAGGCTTATTTACTCTTCACCTCCGCCATTTTGAGGGGGGGAAACCGTTTTCAATAGGATTTCTTCCCTGTTCTTCTCCAGAGCTCCTTTTGTTGAGAAATTAATAATGCTCGGGCCCTATCACGGTTGGTAAGGGGCTTCCGGACAAAGGAACGTCCGATGGGGCTGCCTATTGAAACATTCGGAACTTAGTCGGAAAAATGAGAAGTTCGGTATCGATTTTGCCTTCTTATTAGTCTCCGATTACCGGGGAGAGAATCAAAAGGGAACTTCGAGGGGATGTGAACCGAAATATCGGCTGCTCCGCTTCACAACAATCGAGACTCAAACCGAATTGTTTCTTTTTCATTTTGATGGCTTCCGTACACGAGTTGGATCTGATGCTCTTGAACGGAATTTTTTTCCATACGATACAGTGGAACTTCGGGTCATCTTCTTGCATAGACAGATTTGTGTAAAAGATATGCTGGCATTCAAGTACTGAAAACACCCATCAACAAGAAACTCATAAAATGAACGGCAACATTTCAACAGTCCAATGTGAAATCTCATCAAATGTATCTTCGTAAAACGGGGTTTATGTTGAATTCTCAGGGAGTCTGTGTTTTCTGACGATTTCCTGGTTATGTCAACTTGGTCAAGTTAACCTTTTGATCAAGAAAAAAATTATTTTCTTCGACCCTTCCCTCAAAATGTGTTTGTTGGTTTACGTTCCAACATAATTATGTAGAATCCGGAATATCAAGTATGATTTAACCTGTCATTCGTTTAGGTGGTGTAGTGAATGCACAGGTGACGCCCATTCACCACAAGAGGCGTTAAGGTAGGTCGTGCCCGGTTTGGTTATAGTGCAAGACTACCACCATGCCCAGGTTCTTTGTGGATAGGTGCCTGGTTTGGTTATAGCACAAGGCTCCCACTATGCCCAGGATCTTTTAGGAGGCGTTGCCTGGTTAGGTTATAGTGCTAGACTACTACCATGCCCGGCATCTTTTCGGGAGCGTTGCCTGGTTTGGTTATAGTGCAAGACTACCACCCCAGGTTCTTTTTGGATAGGTGCCTGGTTTGGATATAGCGCAAGGCTACCACCATGCCCAGGATCTTTTAGGAGGCGTTGCCTGGTTAGGTTATAGTGCTAGACTACTACCATGCCCGGCATCTTTTCGGGAGCGTTGCTTGGTTTGGTTATAGTGCTAGACTACCACCATGCCCGGGATCTTTTAGGTTGAGGAGAGAGATGAGGAGTGAGGAGAGAGAGAGAGTAGTCTTTGACTAGAGGAGAGCGTAGAATGGCTAGAAAGGCGAAGGAGGCGAGTTTTTTATAGCCCTGAGGGCTATCTCCCTCCGTCCACCAGCTAGTGGAGGATGGTGGGGATCCCCACTAGGTTCCTCGCTGCTCCTGCGTCTTTCGTCCCCACTTCTGAGTTTATTTGCGAGATCTTAAGTTTACATGGAGTGGTTCTGTGAGGATACCACAACACATGGTTTTGAACCTTCAAAAATATCAAATTGTTGAAATTGTCTGAAATTCGCTGCTCCCAGCTGTCAGTAGGATGCAGACGTATAGTCATATGTTGGGAATCAGGTGAGAGAAAAAAGGGTCGGGTCTGCAGCAACCGGTAAATGACATGACCATGAACTCCACAATGAGCTAGTCCCCAACTACCAATTACCACAACAGTTTCCCTTTCATTTGAGCACAAATTAGGTATGTTTCGATCAAAACTCGAACCATTCACGTTTTGATGGATTTTATTGGTGGGGGGGGGGGGGGGGGGGGGGGGACCTTGCCGTTGTCAAGGATATTGCGAATAGAACATTGTCCATATTCCAGGGTCTAGACGGAATGTTTGTGGATGAATCCACCGAGTTTTCTTCGTGGCTGTACAAAATAAAGCGAAAAAAGGATATGAATACTACATCAGGACCAACTTTCCTCAACTTTTTACTCGACTTTTAAAACTCAATCAATATATTTTTAAAATTTACGACTTTCAAGTGCTTCTTCCATGAAAGATCACTGTAATTAAGTTTTACAATGACTGTGTTTTGCCTACCATTATCACTGAGGTATGTTTATTGTAAACGGTCTCAAAAATAAATAAATTTAAAAAAAAGTTGGCCAGTTCATCCGATCAAAGATGATTAATTACATTTTAGCAATGAAGAGTGGACTTGCATTTTTTTAAATTATTTCAAATTGTTGTCCGAACGGAGAGCTTTCCAAAAAGCTGCTGTAATGATGGGTCGGAAATTAACGGAAGTGGGCAAAAAAAGGGAGGGAAAAAGCGTGTGTGGTCATCAGGTTTGTATCGCCTTTCGCTCACGCACGTATAACCGAGTGAGAGGGAAATACCAAGATGACTTTTTTTTGTAGCTTATTCCCCGCCAGACTGCGCGGATTGAAAAATTGGTACACAGGGGTTTTCGAGGGTGCTGAATCGATTCTGAGGTCAAAAGCGGAAAATTCCGTCCGACGTTCACCGCTCAATCCTGCGCATGCGTGTTGAATGATGTACTGATCGACAGGTAGAGCACATTGATTTTTTTTCCGGAAGAGTTGAAAATAGCTTAATACGCCGATCGTTAAACGGGGGCCGTCCTCCCCCGCGCACGAGATTTTTATGGATTCGTTAAGAGCGCTGCGCTTTGGAATTGCTGGAAACGGAAAGGGACGGCCTCCCAATTGAGTTGGACAAATGAAGGGAATCCCGATCGACTCCCCCTCGCTGTTTTCCGTCGAATTAATATCCCTCCCTTCCAATTTTTCTTTTTCTTCTTTATTTAACAATAAAAAGTTACTGGCGAAACTCCCCCGCTCAGTCGATTCCCGCGT
Organism: Leptopterna dolabrata; assembly: GCA_954871275.1. Taxonomy (NCBI): domain Eukaryota; kingdom Metazoa; phylum Arthropoda; class Insecta; order Hemiptera; family Miridae; genus Leptopterna; species Leptopterna dolabrata. The sequence goes on from OX940983.1 coordinate 3,727,421, forward strand.
TATCGCCATCCCCTCGCGATCGTAGTGGGGCCCTTTGCAGTGGCCCACATCATCCCTTGTAGCGGCCCATCTCTTCCCTCGTACCCCGTGCAAAACCCGTGTTATCCCCGGGACAAGAATTTTATCGTTGTTTTAATATACCTTCAAAAACCCCCTCCAACCACCCTCCAACCATTTCCGTTCGACACAAAACCTAATTAAGATTTCCATTGCACACCCCCTCCCCTCCATCCACCCCCCCCTCAAACTCACCATCTCTCTCATTCCCATTTCCATCCCAACCCATTTGCTTTTCTGTCTCCCTCCCCGTCGTTAAAACCGACTTGAGCTGAGGGTTTTTATTCTTTTGTTGAACTCTCCCGTCCCTTCCAGGTTGTAAACCATTGAAAAACGTTTCCATATCCGGGAAGCTCTCCGGGCGACCCTTTCGTCGAAAGGAGGGGGATTTTATAGGTTTTCCAATGAATCTGGCAAAATCTCTTTGGGGCAGAAATACCCTGTCCGAATTGTCTGACAAGTTAATGGCGGGCGGTTAATGAGATCGGGCTGAGTGCGCTGTTATGGCCGGATTTTATGTTCATGGAGAATTCAGAATCGTATTGTTCACTTTGACGTCTACAACGCTTTTGAGCGCTTTTGCGGAGAAAGGTGCATTCCGCCTTATTTTGTATAAGAATTAGATGCAAACTACATTATTTAAATACAGTACTCCCTCGTTAACACGAACACCAAGGGACCGCCAAATGGCCTATTCGTGTTATCAGAATTCGTTTAAGCCGATTTTAACGCCAAATTCGTTCGTGCTGGAAGAATTCTGTTTACACGAACGAATTCGCTTTATCAACAATCAGCAATTCTGAATTCAGTCTTCTTCTTCCAAATGTCATGATTATGTTCAGAAGTTAGATTGCTTTCGTCCCCGTTCGTCGTTAGGTTGCTTTTAGCGAATTTTCAAAGAAAATGAAGCTATTGCAATGGCTTCGAAATTTAAATAATATAAATTTTTGGAAATTTTCTTCATAGAAATCCGTTTCAGACCATTCTAAAACGATTCCTGAAATTTAACACTTTTTTATATGTATATATATTTATATATATATGTGTCACTCCAGACGATAACTCTCGATAGAATTGAGATAAACAGCTCAAATTTGCACAAAAAATCTATCTTGGCAATCGAAAGGCTAAGTTCGAAGATGGGCGAAATTGGCCTACTCTAAGGAGGGTTTTGGCGCATTTAAAGTGCGCAAAAATTACCCAAAAATCCCCAAATGTTATTTTCACAACAAGTGACCCCCCATTTTAAAGGTTTTTGCACGCTGGACACGATGGTGGAATCGGATTTTAGATATCTTGATCCGTTCTCAAATTAGAGCATTTAAAGTGCGCAAAAATTACCCAAAAATCCCCAAAATGTTATTTTCTAACAAGTGACCCCTCATTTTAAAGGTTTTTGCACGCTGAACACGATGGTGAAATCGGATTTTAGATATCTAAATCCCGTTCTTAAATTAGAGCATTTAAAGTGCGCAAAATTACACAAAAACTAGGATAATCTTTAAACTCTTACCCCCCCCCCCACCCCCTTAGAGTGGTCAGATTGAAAAATGTGAGAAGTATTAATTGAAGACGAGAGTTCGAAGCAAAAAAGGGGGAGGCAAACGATTAGTACAACTCCTTGAATTTCCCATTTGACATATAATTGTTATGATACCTTCATAGATAGACAAGTACCGGCCCACGTATTACTAGAAGGAAGACGAAAGAAAAAATCTATTTCAAATTATTCAATTTAGGTACTAACAGTAGGAGGAAGAAGTTTTCCTTTATTCAAAACCATAGCCATTAATTCGAATATTTCTTGAAAATTCGCTCATTAAGTCATGCTGCATGACTGGTTTTTTTTAAACAGTTACTGATCGTTGTGTCGGTGACATCATGCTATGATATAGCCATTGCCCTCATTACTTGATGGATGTTCCACTTCCCGTTTGGTTGGTCTAATTACAGGCATACCAAATCACGGCGTACGGTAAGCCAGTAGATAGAAAAGAAGAATTCTGGAACAGGAATCTCCCTGCAATGTCGAGTTACGCAAAACCCGCAACACACCACCTGCCTGCGCTATTATTGCAGGGCGTGAAAGACCAATGAAGGTTCGAGCCACGACTCTGGAAGCTAAATTTTTCCGTCAGTGGGGCGTAACGAAAAAAGTTTGCTTCGGCTGGTGACTCGAACCTTCGTTCACGTCCTGCCCCTGCACAAATAAGCTCGCGAGGCAAGGTAGGTGTGTTGCGTGTTTTCCATAACCTCAACATTGCAGGGATTCCTGTTCCAGAGAGCGAATTCTCCTTTTCTATCTACTCAAGCCACGTCTTGATGTAGCGTTTCAAAGTTGCAACTATGCTTTAATCTAGTGGCACATTTTTGGGGAAATAATACCATTTTCACGCTTGGAAGTTCAAGCTCGCCAAATTTATGGGCACTAAAATTCTCCGCATAGTTAATACATAAAACGTGTCCTCTTCTGCAGTGCCATTTTCATTAATTTCGAACTCATTTTTTCACACAACACACAGCACGAGCAACAACGATCCCGAACGAATCGCCAGAACGAGATACGTAAAATGACCTGGCGAGTTATTTGAATTGGGTGGAGAAGACGGGAGGAGGGGTGCAGGACGGTGTATAAAGCGGTTTTTCCAACTTTTCTCTGGCAATAATCAGTCGATTTTGATGATTCTTGCGGCATTCTTCTAATTTTTCCATTATCTCGGGCAATGAACTATTGAAATTATAAATTTAGAACATTTTCAAATTTAGGTACAATATAGAAATTTATGTTTCGAATTTCCATAGTGCATTGCCCTGAAAGTATAAAAATAGGAAGGATGCCACAAGAACCATCGAAATCGACTGATTATTGCCAGAGAAAAGTTGGAAATTCTGCTGCGGAATTTCTCGTCATGGAAAGGGGCAGCCCATGTGATTCTGGGTGAAAGGAGTTTGCATGTGAATGAGTGAAACGTTGCCCCTCGGCCTTTTTCGTTCTTGTTAACCGATGGAATTGACTCACAGGCCCAAGATTTTGTTCGCGTTTCGTGTAAACCGATAAATTCGTGTTAACCGAGTAGATCATGATAATCATTACATTAAAGTACAGGGGGACCCTAGATAATTTTGGTACTGAGTTCGTGTTAACAAAGGAGAACTGTTTCCCGGATTATAAAAAGGCCTGTTCCAAATCAATTTTGTCTAGTCGTGTCCCCCCCCCCCCCCTCCACCGTGGTACGTATTGACCACAGAAAAACAGTGATCTACGCAGAATGGGCTTCTATTTCACTACATATCAAAAATTTCTCTTCAGAACTTCATTATTTGCGTTTCTTCTGGCCATTTTAGTTACTGTCTGTCATCGACAGAATTATTTTAGCAACATTCAACACTCGTGATTCAGGTAGGTACCTAGTAACGAGTACGGGGTTAGTTACTAACCTACGGAGGATCTGCGATCCACATAATATGTATACAATAGTACATATTATATTATATTAACTATACAGAGAGCTGTGATCTGTAACAGAAGGGTATCCTGTACAAAATAATAAAACCGTTGTGCAGGGATTTGCAGCGTTTTTTAATTATTTCTTTAATATTTGGGCTTTGGGCAATATTGGTGTCAGTGGATTTGATAAGATTCGTGGGGCACCATTTTTTATTTCTGATAAATTGATATGCAAATTTCACAAACAATTTTACTGCAGTGTACCTATTTGAGTACCTGCATGCTCGATTCCAAAGGTTCGTTATTGAAAATAATAAACCAAAATTGGGTTTACGATCCGAGTGGGTTGTATGCCGTCGCGTTCTCACTGAATGCTAAAATATGGTCGTAATTGCTTCTCTATCTAATTCGTTCATGATTCCTCCGGGAAAAGCATCGTTATTAGCAAAATGGATGGTGACGATACCGATCTCTCTCCCGACCCTCAGGGTGGGGAAAAGAGAAAAGTTTGCGGATAACTTTTGAATTAAACCCCAGGAAAAGGGCTGTGGATGATAATAATCGACGCTTTAATTCAAGTCGAAAGGACCTCTTTCGAGATGAGGGACGTCGATGGTGGGAGGGCTGTGGCGGAGACGGAGCGTGGACGTGAAAATGAGTTAGGTGAAGTTATTAATCGGAGTTGAGGTTTGGGAACGTGACCGGGTTTTTGAAGTGGGCCTTTTCGGCTTCGGACCCAATGGGAGGCCTTTTAACCCTCAGGGAGGTCCGTAACTTGTTGCACACTTCCCCGACACGAAGAAAGGAAACTGATGACGGAGCGCTTTGTTTCTCCCTCCTCCGCGGAGAAGACGCACAAAGCAAAAACGGATGATGAAGAAAGAGAGAAAAGGCGGGGGAAGAAAAAAGCTTTTTGGGACGGAGAAAAAGAGTGAGCCCTTTACGGAGTTACTCCACTTGTAGCTTGGGTATGACAGGCTTCTGGGGACTTAGTTTATTTCATTGTCCTCCTTCTTTGCGCCTCTCGGGTTTCCCTAGGTTTCTGTCCTCCCTGATAAATGTTCTTTAGTAAACTAACAACACCCGGAGAGTCGGGTTCTTCTTTTCTCCCTCGCTTCCCCTGAGCTTTCTGACAAAACCTTTCATTTAATTGTCAAACTTCACTTCCTCCCTTAGGCTGTTCCCGTAGTTTCCGGAGGAGGGAAAGAGCTGGATTCCGGAGGAACCGGTCGCGTTGCTTCGTTCACAAATACAGAATACGTTTCGAGCTCATGGAAAATGTGATACGGGCTGTTCTTACCGAAAATTTAGCGCTGATTCCTAATATAGCCGGTATTTACATATTTAAAACAGTTTAATATCTCAAATTACCATACATTCCGGAGGAATTCATTGTGATCTGGTTAGTTCGCATTGGCTTCTTCTGATGGTCAGCTGACTCCTGGAAAACCGTAACAAACCATCCACTATCCAGTACGATATTGACAAGGATTAGAATTTTCGTTAAAATGGTGGGGAATCCTGAAGGCAATGAGTGGCTAGTTATCGTCCGCCCGATTTCCTGTGGACTGGAATGACGATCAGAACATCGGCTTTGGATAGCCAGAAAACCAGTGGTGTAGCAGAAGGGGGGGGGGGGGTAGTGGGGGTCATAACCCCCCCCCCCCTCTCCCAAATTGGCTCAAAAACTGTATCAAAAAATTAAATGTTCAAGAATGATAACTATCACAAAAGTAGTAGAATCAAATAGAACAATACAAGATTGAATGGTAAATCCAACATGTTTAAACGGTTAAATAATATTAGGTACGTTTATTTGATCACCTCTCCAGCCCTATTCCACGGAAATGAAAAATGACGGCTGTCAAATCCAGCAGGATATTTATCGCCAAAAAACATCGAGATGACGGCCCGGTGACGGTGAGCGAACTGCGGGCGTCTCAACGTTGTCCTATTTTTACCGATTTTTGGTCCTTATGAAGTAAAATTTGACCCACTCTGTTTTTTATGAAGAATACATGTATCATTGAAATAGTCCCTCTCACTGTCCTGAATGCCTCACAATTTCAGGTGAACTTTAGCACATAATATACAATTTTGACCCCCACCCCACCCAATCCAAATTTGACCCCCCCCCCATCCAAATATGACCCATATTCTGTGCGAAAAACCCTGAAATGGTATTTTTCTGTCTTTATTTACCCTTCCATACCACCTTCAGTGATTTTATATTAATTGTTCGCAATTTTAGCCGTTATTACCAAATTTTGACCCCTAAAAATAAATCGCTGCAAATCCCTGCACAATGGTTTATTATTTTGTACAGAATACCCTTCTGTTACAGATCACAGCTCTCTGTATAGATAACCCGTCTGTATAACTTGTACTAGTCTATAATATTATGTAGATCGCAGATCCTCCGTAGATCCTTCTGCGTAGATCACTTTTTTCTGTGGTCAATACCTACCTTCGTGGTCAAGTATAATGAACCGTTGTGTAATAACTTGCCCATCAATAATACTTCAACGGTTGTTTAAGTTGCAATAGTACGGATCAACAAAATCCAGCCCCTTCTTGGTAGATGAACCGTTGTGTAATAATTTACCGTTGTGGAATAATTTACCTTTATGTAATAATTTACCGTTGTGTAATAATTTACCATTGTGTATCACGTGTACCGGCTTCATTTTCTGTCAAAAAATTCTTTCTTTCGCACACATGCTCCATTTGGGCCCTAGTTGTGTCCCGAAACGTTTCAGCCCGATCGGAATATACCCAGGGGTGTTATGGGTGAATATGTGTATAAAAAAAACCAGTCATGCAGCATGACTTAATGAGCGAATTTTCAAAGAAATATTCGAATTAATGGCTATGGTTTTGAATAAAGGAAAACTTCGGTCTAAAATTTGGTTTTCTATGTATATTCTCTTCGTATTTATTTTAATTTGTACGTTTTGTCCATCCTGATTCTACCGTTTTGGGTTTTGGGTAGGTTTTGCGCACTTTAAATGCTCTAATTTAAGAACGGATTTAGATATCTAAAATCCGATTTCACCATCGTGTTCAGCGTGCAAAAACCTTTAAAATGAGGGGTCACTTGTTAGAAAATAACATTTTGGGGATTTTTGGGTAATTTTTGCGCACTTTAAATGCTCTAATTTGAGAACGGATCAAGATATCTAAAATCCGATTCCACCATCGTGTTCAGCGTGCAAAAACCTTTAAAATGATGGTTCACTTGTTGGAAAATAACATTTTGGGGATTTTTGGGTAATTTTTGCGCACTTTAAATGCGCCAAAACCCTCCTTAGAGTAGGCCAATTTCGCCCATCTTCGAACTTAGCCTTTCGATTGCCAAGATAGATTTTTTGTGCAAATTTGAGCTGTTTATCTCAATTCTATCGAGAGTTATCGTCTGGAGTGACACATATATATATATATACATATAAAAAAGTGTTAAATTTCAGGAATCGTTTTAGAATGGTCTGAAACGGATTTCTATGAAGAAAATTTCCAAACATTTATATTATTTAAATTTCGAAGCCATTGCAATAGCTTCATTTTCTTTGAAAATTCGCTAATAGGTACTTTTTTTGTATTAGTAACATGTTTCTAAAATGAGCTTTTGAGGTATCGTTTTCCATGTTTTTGGGGACGAGAAGACCGAATATGAAGTCGATTTTGAACAGAGTGGAAAATTGAGGTTCTACCAAATGTTCAGCTCCCAAATTCGATTTTGTATGAGTCCAAAACCTGGAAAATCGTCTGAAATCACCATCAGTTTGTATAATAACACAAGAAAAAGTGTCAACACGTGGATCGATACGATTAAATGGTACTATCAATTATCAGTGATAATTTGAAAAAAAAAACAAAGAGCGTACCTAATCCGTGTTTTGGCGGCCAAAATTGGTGGAAACCACCAGAAATAGCTATTTCAATTATTTTAGATGAAAGAAACAATAAATAAACAGCCAACATTTCTGTAGGTATGTCCAATAGAATGATAAACCCACGTGACAAGGAGTTTGCAGCGTTTTTCCCGATGTTTAAAAACTAAGGGCGTATAACGTGTTTTTGTTGTTGATAGTTTTTTGAATGACGTCTTTACAGAGTTCTTGCGCCCTCACAGAAGGTCAACTATTGAAAAAACGAGACCCCCCAATTGATTTTTTGGTTGGTAACATTACGATGTGGGGGGGGGGGGGGGGGGGGGCTGTCATTTCTGTTGGTGTTTCCGGAAAGAGGTCGCTGTAATATTTTATAGGAAGGAAAATGTGACGGGAGGAGGAGGTTGTAGGAGGTCTGAAGGGTGTTTTGAGGGGAAGTGGGGAGGGGGTCGAGGAGATGTGGTAGAATTGGTAAACTGTGGAGGGGATGGTGAGGGGAGCTAATGGAGGGTTAGCAGCCCAACTGTCAGTCCCACAACTAACCAGTAGAAGTGAGCCTTGTGGTGGGGGGGGGGGGGTATTATTTTCGTTATATTTTGAACAATTCACCGGTTGATGGCCTAATGGTCAAGCTGAAAGGCCTCCACCTGTCTCCTTTCTCCTTGCGAATTTTCGGTGAAAATGAGAAATTCCAAAATGTGTCCGGAATTGCCTGTGCACGATTTTTCACCTAAAGGTTTTGAACGCCCGTCAAATGGTTTGTTACTTCGAAAACCCATTCGGTGGGTCATAAGGTCATAACGCGTGAGAATGATTTCTTGAAGAAAATAATCAATCAACTTGAATTGTTATAACATATCCGTTGTAATGGTACGGTTGCATTTTACCACTTTAGTTTTCTGGAGCCTATGATGATGTTACGATACGAACTAAATCACTCGCGAAGAAATCGTGTTAACCCATTTCAAAGAAAAGCGGAGTTATTGAAAAAAAATAGTCTATTTCCACTAATACACGGAAAACGCGACAAACACTGTTATACCGGTTGCGGTGATCAAACCATCGTCAGTAACACACAATAACTCCGTTATTTTTTAGCGTTTTTTTTTCGTTAGATTTTTGCGTTTTTCGTGTATTAGTGGAAATAGACTATTTTTTTCAATTACTCAGTTTTTCTTTTATGATGTTACCAGTATAATAATTAGGTATATAAAAACGCAGCATAGTCCTTGTCACATGGGTTTATTATTCAATTGGACATACCTACAGACATGTTGGTTGTTCATTTATTGTTTCTTTAATGTGAAATAATAGAAATAGCTATTTCTGATGGTTTCTGCCTATTTTGGCCCCCAAAGCACGAATTAGGTATACGCTCCTTTTTTATTCAAATTATCTTTGATAATTTTTAGTGCCATTTAAGTCTTGATCCACTTTTTTCAGTGTATACAAATTGATGGTGATTTCAGACGATATCCCAGGCTTTTGACTCATAAAAAAATCAATTTCGGGAGCTGAACATTTGGTAGAACCTCAATTTTCCACTCTTTGGTCAAAATCTACTTCATATTCGGTCTTCTCGTCCCCAAAAACATGGAAAAGGATACCTCAAAAGCTCATATTAACTAAGATGTTACTTAAACTCAAAAAGTAACTATTTTTATACACATTTTCACTCATAACACCCCTGGGTATATCCCGATCGGGCTGAAAAGTTTCGGGACACAACTAGGGCCCAAATGGAGCATGTGTGCGAAAGAACGAATTTTTTAGACCGAAAATGAAACCGGTACACGTGATACGGCGTACGGCGGACGGACATTGCATTTTGGTTTATTATTCTGCGAATAATACACCTATGTAATCACTCAGCAAAAAATTATTATAACACCCCCTCAAAATTTTTTCTTTTCCGTTTCAAGGTGCGTAGATTCCAAAAATGCAATGTCCGTCCGCCGTACGCCGTATCACGTGTACCGGCTTCATTTTCGGTCTAAAAAAGTCGTTCTTTCGCACACATGCTCCATTTGGGCCCTAGTTGTGTCCCGAAACTTTGCAGCCCGATCGGAATATACCCAGGGGTATTATGAGTGAAAATTTGTATAAAAATAGGTACTTTTTGTGTTTTAGTAACATGTTCGTAACATGAGCTTTTGAGGTACCATTTTTCATGTTTTTGGGGACGATTAGACCGAATATGAAGTCGATTTTGACCAAAGAGTGGAGAATTGAGGTTCTACCAAATGTTCAGCTCCCAAAATTGGTTTGTCATGAGTCAAAAACCTGGGAATCGTCTGAAATCACCATCAGTTTGTATAACACTAGAAAAAGTATTTACACGTGGATCAAGACGATTAAATGATGGCACTATCAATGATCAAAGATAATTTGAAAAAAAAGGAGCGTACCTACCTAATTCGTGTTTTAGGGGCCAGAATTGGTGGAACCATCAGAAATAGCTATTTCAATAATTGTACATGAAATAAACAATAAATGAACAGCCAACATTTCTGTAGGTATGTCCAATAGAATAATAAACCCATATGACAAGGGCTTTGCAGCGTTTTCGGTCTAAAAAAGTCGTTCTTTCGCACACATGCTCCATTTGGGCCTTAGTTGTGTCCCGAAACTTTTCAGCCCGATCGGAATATACCCAGGGGTGTTATGAGTGAAAATGAGCACAAAAATAGGTACTTTCTGTGTTTTAGTAACATGAGCTTTTGAGGTATCGTTTCCCATGTTTTTGGGGACGAGAAGACCGAATATGAAGTCGATTTTGAACAGAGTGGAAAATCGAGGTTCTACCAAATGTTCAGCTCCCAAAATTTATTTTTTATGAGTCAAAAACCTGGGAAATCGTCTGAAATCACCATCAATTTGTATAATAACACTGGAAGTGGTATCAACACGTGGATCAAGACGATTAAATGGCACTACCAATGAACAAAGATAAACTGAAAAAAAAGGAGCGTACCTAACTAATTCGCGTTTTGGGGGCCAAAAATTGTAGAAACCAACAGAAATGGCTATTTCAATAATTGCACATGAAATAAACAATAAATGAACAGCCAACATTTCTGTAGGTATGTCCAGTAGAATAATAAACCCATCTGACAAGGACTTTGCAGCGTTTTTGGAATCTACGCACCTTGAAACGGAAATGAAAAAATTTTGAGGGGGTTTATAATAATTTTTTGCTGAGCGGAATACATAGGTGTATTATAATTCACAGAATAATAAACCAAAACGTCTACCAACTCGAGTAGGCGCTATATATAGCTTCATCACTTGAATAACATAAACGTACAGAACAGTTGGGTAGTTGCATTCAGTGGACAGGTGGAGTATCGATGCATGGGTTAATGATCAAACGACTCAGTTCACATGGACCATCAGAATTGGGTATGTTAAGTAAGTAAGCTCTGTACGACTATTTTTCACGCAGTTAGGAGCGTTACAAGAAAATGATCAACATTTCATGTTCACTTATGCACAGACGAAAATTACAGTATGATTACACGCGGGTTGGATCGCAAATGGTCACGTTCCAAAATCATGGGGAATAGTTCTGTATGAGCATGCGCAAACGTGAAATACTTGAAACGCCCATAACTGCTTTAAATATCGTTGAAATTAGTTCAGATTTGGAGGGTCGATCAGGAATAATATTTCGATACTACCGTGTGAATTTCATTGGAGTCGTACTTTAACGTATGCGCATGCGCAAACATGAAATGTTGACCGTATCCTCTTGGCGCTTCTAACGACGCGAAAAATAGTCAGCTGAAAAATAGACAGTAGAGAGCTGAAATTTTGAGGATACACGCGGGTTGGATCGCAAATGGTCCCGTTCCAAAATCATGGGGAATAGTTCTGTATGAGCATGCGCAAACGTAAAATACTTGAAACGCCCATAACTGCTTTAAATATCGTTGAAATTAGTTCAGATTTGGAGGGTTGATCAGGAATAAATACGTCGATAGTTCCATATGAGTTTCATTATAGTCGTACTGTAACTTCCGTCTGCGGATACGCAAACATGAAATGTCGACCATTTCCTCGTAACGCTTCTAACTACTCGAAAGACAGTCGTAGAGAGCTGAAATTTTGAGGGTACACGCGGGTTGGATCGCAAATGGTCACGTTCCAAAATCATGGGGAATCGTTCCATCTGCGCATGTGCAAACGTAAAATACTTGAAACGCCCATAACTGCTTTAAATATCGTTGAAATTAGTTCAGATTTGGAGGGTTGATCAGGAATAAATACTTCGATAGTTCCATATGAGTTTCATTATAGTCGTACTGTAACTTCCGTCTGCGGATACGCAAACATGAAATGTCGACCATTTCCTCGTAACGCTTCTAACTACTCGAAAGACAGTCGTAGAGAGCTGAAATTTTGAGGGTACACGCGGGTTGGATCGCAAATGGTCACGTTCCAAAATCATGGGGAATCGTTCCATCTGCGCATATGCAAACGTAAAATACTTGAAACGCCCATAACTGCTTTAAATATCGTTGAAATTAGTTCAGATTTGGAGGGTTGATCAGGAATAAATACTTCGATAGTTCCATATGAGTTTCATTATAGTCGTACTGTAACTTCCGTCTGCGGATACGCAAACATGATGAAATGTTGACCATTTCCTTGTAACGCTTCTAACTACTCGAAAGACAGTCGTAGAGAGCTGAAATTTTGAGGGTACACGCGGGTTGGATCGCAAATGGTCACGTTCCAAAATCATGGGGAATCGTTCCATCTGCGCATGTGCAAACGTAAAATACTTGAAACGCCCATAACTGCTTTAAATATCGTTGAAATTAGTTCAGATTTGGAGGGTTGATCAGGAATAAATACTTCGATAGTTCCATATGAGTTTCATTATAGTCGTACTGTAACTTCCGTCTGCGGATACGCAAACATGATGAAATGTTGACCATTTCCTTGTAACGCTTCTAACTACTCGAAAGACAGTCGTAGAGAGTTGAAATTTTGAGGGTACACGCGGGTTGGATCGAAAATGGTCACGTTCCAAAATCATGGGGAATCGTTCCATCTGCGCATGTGCAAACGTAAAATACTTGAAACGCCCATAACTGCTTTAAATATCGTTGAAATTAGTTCAGATTTGGAGGGTTGATCAGGAATAAATACTTCGATAGTTCCATATGAGTTTCATTATAGTCGTACTGTAACTTCCGTCTGCGGATACGCAAACATGAAATGTCGACCATTCCCTTGTAACGCTTCTAACTACTCGAAAGACAGTCGTAGAGAGCTGAAATTTTGAGGGTACACGCGGGTTGGATCGCAAATGGTCACGTTCCAAAATCATTGGGAATCGTTCCATCTGCGCATGTGCAAACGTAAAATACTTGAAACGCCCATAACTGCTTTAAATATCGTTGAAATTAGTTCAGATTTGGAGGGTTGATCAGGAATAAATACTTCGATAGTTCCATATGAGTTTCATTATAGTCGTACTGTAACTTCCGTCTGCGGATACGCAAACATGAAATGTCGACCATTCCCTTGTAACGCTTCTAACTACTCGAAAGACAGTCGTAGAGAGCTGAAATTTTGAGGGTACACGCGGGTTGGATCGCAAATGGTCACGTTCCAAAATCATGGGGAATCGTTCCATCTGCGCATGTGCAAACGTAAAATACTTGAAACTCCCATAACTGCTTTAAATATCGTTGAAATTAGTTCAGATTTGGAGGGTTGATCAGGAATAAATACTTCGATAGTTCCATATGGGTTTCATTATAGTCGTACTGTAACTTCCGTCTGCGGATACGCAAACATGATGAAATGTCGACCATTCCCTTGTAACGCTTCTAACTACTCGAAAGACAGTCGTAGAGAGCTGAAATTTTGAGGGTACACGCGGGTTGGATCGCAAATGGTCACGTTCCAAAATCATGGGGAATCGTTCCATCTGCGCATGTGCAAACGTAAAATACTTGAAACGCCCATAACTGCTTTAAATATCGTTGAAATTAGTTCAGATTTGGAGGGTTGATCAGGAATAAATACTTCGATAGTTCCATATGAGTTTCATTATAGTCGTACTGTAACTTCCGTCTGCGGATACTCAAACATGATGAAATGTTGACCATTTCCTTGTAACGCTTCTAACTACTCGAAAGACAGTCGTAGAGAGTTGAAATTTTGAGGGTACACGCGGGTTGGATCGCAAATGGTCACGTTCCAAAATCATGGGGAAACGTTCCATCTGCGCATGTGCAAACGTAAAATACTTGAAACGCCCATAACTGCTTTAAATATCGTTGAAATTAGTTCAGATTTGGAGGGTTGATCAGGAATAAATACTTCGATAGTTCCATATGAGTTTCATTGGAGTCTTACCGTAACTTCCTTCTGCGCATGCGCAAACATGAAATGTTGACCGTTTCCTTGTAACGCTTATAACTACTTGAAAAATAGTCGTAGACAGCTGAAATTTTGAGGGTAGACGCTGGTTGGATCACAGATGGTCCCGCATTAAAACGAACCTACTCAGCTATTCTTATTACTTTCATTTGATTCAAGTGAGTAAACTGTAGCGCCTACTCGAATTGGCAGACGTTTTTCTCTCCCTTTCGTTCGTTGTCACAACCTCGGAATGAGTATGAAAACCACAATAAGAATTGGATGGGGGGGGGGGGGGGGGAGCGGTGGAATATACTCGTAGTTTCGGCTTCGGGGGCGGAACTCCATAACTGGAACTCCCGGCCTGAAAGCTGCGTTGTATTTCACGGTTTAAGTCTCCCAAACGCTCCTCGCGCCGCCTTTTTATCACATTCCATCCCCAGGGCGAACCTCCGAGACGTGAGCGAGGGACTGCTTAGCCCTGAGACGGGCATTAGATTTACTGGCCAACTTGAGACTGCACTTTTCCTAAACCGTCGTCTCCTCCCTTTCCGAACAATCTCCAATGGCAGTGTCGGGGAAACGAGGAGCTGTGAGGAAGGGTTTCCCAGGGATAAACTTAAGTCATTCCCCTTATCTACTCACCTCCTGTAAGGAACAACTTTTTATATGGATTCAAAGGGGGAGAGGGAGAAACAGATCTTCCGTCGTCTCCAGGCTTTTCCAAAGAGAGATAGGGAGTTTACCATGTGATTTCGTTGCCTTTAGGGCTTCTCTCTCTCTCTCTCTCCCTCCCACTTAACTTTTTACAGTTTCACGAGACGCGAACCCGCGGTAGTTTCCGAATGAATAGTGCAATTCAGACTGCGAATGAGTTCGAACGGAGAACCTGGATCTTGTCTGCCTCCGTAATCAACGGTGCGATGTGTAACAGTGCGGCTGTTCTCGAGTCGTTTTTTGGTCCGGTTGAGACGGGGTCGGTGAGCGGAAGCCTAATCGATATCCCTTCTTGACCGGTGATAATGACAGTGTGACAGTGGCGGTGGGCCCTCGAGAGTCCCCCTCCTAGACCATCGAGATTATCACCGGTTAAGAAGGGATATCGATTAGGCTTCCGCTCACCGATCCCGTCTCCACAGGACCAAAAAGCGACTCGAGAACAGCCGCACTTTTACACTCCTCCCACATGACATACTTCTGGGTAGCAGATGTATGAGGGAGAAAAGGGGGAATGAAAAACAGTATCAAGTTCTGGTTCAGGAAAGGACATCTGAACAACTTCGAGGTGACTAACCTCCATTCTAATGACCTACCTCAATAATATTTACTGGTGGAGAACGAAGCTCCTACAGACGAATATTGGCGGATAATAATGTCAGAGGTTGTTGTCAAAGGCAGGAAACGGATTGATTGTTCTCCTTCCTATCATTGGGTGGCACCGTTCCTGAGTAACAGTTCTGCGTGCTCATGCTTCTGGAACTGTTACAGATGTTGGAAATGAACTAGGAATACCCCCGGCTCTTTCAAATTCTGTTATAAGCAGTGCGCCTTAAGAATAGCCACCTTTTTACCGGATGGGTTTCAAAACCTCTCGCATCTTTAAAAAAAAACGAAATAATGATCGAAATGGGCTGAAACTTGGAGGGTAGGTGCGGGTTGGGTCACAGACGGTCTCATACCAAAATCATTGGAAAAGTGCGGTAACTTTCGTCTGCGCATGCGCAAGAGTGAAATACTTGAGAGCCCATAACTACCCTAAATATCGTTGAAATGAATATAATACTCTGGTAGTTCCAAATAAATTTCATTGGAATCGTACCGTAACATTCGTCTGCGCATGCGCGAAAATGAAATGTTGACCATTTCCTTGTAACGCTTCTAACTGCTCGAAAAACCGTCGTAGAAAGCTCAAATTTTGAGGGTACACGCGGATTGGATCGCAGATGGTCCCGTTTTAAAATCTTGGAAATCGTTTCGTCTGCGCATCCGCAAACGTTAAATACTTGAAACGCCAATAGCAACCCCAAATATGTTTGCTTTTTCGGTTCTCTCTTGTAGCCCTGAAGATGATGTACAAATACATCGAAACGTCGGCCTAAACCCGTCTGATCTTATTTCTCGACCGAACCTCAAGATCCCCATCCTTTACCAAGTCTGAACATCAACGGTCAAAAACCCGAATCTCCTGTTAAAATGATTAGCTCTAGAATTAATGTTTACGGTGTCTTATGCTATGGATGCAGAAAAAGATTTCGTGCTAAACGTATTTTTGTAGTGACGTACGGATTTTCGTACTAAACGTAATATCGTGTAAATGTCCGTACAACGGCTTCAGCGTTTGACTAAATTGTGGTTGAGAGGAAATTAAACGCGTCAAGTCGCAACAACGGAAATATCAAAAAACACATACGTTTTGAAAACCGGCCGTATCCCTGGAATGGAATTACTTTCTGACAGTTGGGCTTAAAGCTTGCACACTAATCCCCGTTTTTCCCGCACGTCATCGGGGACGTGGGTTTTGGACTGGCAGCCCCCCCTCTTTCCCCCCTTCCACCCCTCCCTTTCGGAAAACTCCCAAAAATCTGCGTAGGTACCGTAGCGGGAAAAATAAAAAAACAATACTTCGGAATTTCGAAGCTCTTTTAATTATTTCGAGCGAAGGGGAGGGGAAACACCGGTAAAAGAGGACCCCCACGAGAGAGGGGGGGGGGGGGGTTGAGTTGGCGGGGAAGGGAGTTTGAACAGCGCGAATGAAATTACCATGCTGATTGTTTTCAAATTCCGTTTTCGCCCTTTTCGATAGCGGGGTTTCGGGTTTTGTTGAGGTGAGAGTAATTATTCGTTGCACTCAGCCCCCTCAACCCCCCCAGACCCCCCTCAAACCCCCCATGGACAACCCATCAACCCCTGTTCGTCCATACAGGCTCCCCGTGTTTGCGATGGCGAACTTTTAAAATCCACTCCGAAACCCTCCATATTATTAATGAACGGGTCGCTCGGCGGAGGTTAATCGATGTAGCGATGATTTGGGTGAAAAGCAATATTTTATCGGTTGGCCGCTGTTTTGATGAGGCCGTCCCCATTGATGAAATTGGGCAGCGTCTCGAGTGGCTGTCCAATTTGTTAAACCGTCGAATTTCATTGGGCTCCTTACGAGGCCTTCGTTCATTTTCGCTCGACGTACCCGTAATCAAGTTCAGCTGGATGACCCGTGCGTTGCGCAGGACAGTGTCAGAGTAGGGCTTTTGGTTCACTGCATTGCGCTAAACGTGAAGTAGATAAGCTACCCGAGCATTTACCTATTTATTTCGAATTTTCAAATTAAAATGGGTTATTAGCAATTCTGGTTTATTATTTTCAATAATGAACCTTTGAGGTCCAGCATACCCCCCCCCCCCCCTCCCCCATCATCACCAAAGGACCCCGCACACGTCTTATGGGAAAGTGGCTTCGGTCAAATTGGCTGAAATTGACATATTATGTTATGTATTTTGACCTCCTGAACAAAAGTCTCAATGGGCACAAAAAATCTACCGTCAGGATTTTGAGCTATGGCCAGATTAAGCGCTTCAAGGTCGACTTTTTAAACACCTTCAATTGCTTATATCTCTCTAGGGATGCATTTTAGATAAAAACATGATAAAAAACCAGTCATGCAGCATGACTTAATGAGCGAATTTTCAAAGAAATATTCGAATTAATGGCTATGGTTTTGTTTTGCTTCGAACTCTCGTCTTCAATTAATACTTCTCACATTTTTCAATCTGACCACTCTAAGGGGGTGGGGGGTAAGAGTTTAAAGATTATCCTAGTTTTGGGTAATTTTTGCGCACTTTAAATGCTCTAATTTAAGAACGGATTTAGATATCTAAAATCCGATTTCACCATCGTGTTCAGCGTGCAAAAACCTTTAAAATGAGGGGTCACTTGTTAGAAAATAACATTTTGGGGATTTTTGGGTAATTTTTGCGCACTTTAAATGCTCTAATTTGAGAACGGATCAAGATATCTAAAATCCGATTCCACCATCGTGTTCAGCGTGCAAAAACCTTTAAAATGAGGGGTCACTTGTTGGAAAATAACATTTTGGGGATTTTTGGGTAATTTTTGCGCACTTTAAATGCGCCAAAACCCTCCTTAGAGTAGGCCAATTTCGCCCATCTTCGAACTTAGCCTTTCGATTGCCAAGATAGATTTTTTGTGCAAATTTGAGCTGTTTATCTCAATTCTATCGAGAGTTATCGTCTGGAGTGACACATATATATATAAATATATATATACATATAAAAAAGTGTTAAATTTCAGGAATCGTTTTAGAATGGTCTGAAACGGATTTCTATGAAGAAAATTTCCAAAAATTTATATTATTTAAATTTCGAAGCCATTGCAATAGCTTCATTTT
Organism: Leptopterna dolabrata; assembly: GCA_954871275.1. Lineage (NCBI taxonomy): Eukaryota > Metazoa > Arthropoda > Insecta > Hemiptera > Miridae > Leptopterna > Leptopterna dolabrata. The sequence continues at coordinate 3,745,596 of OX940983.1, forward strand.
CTTTGAAAATTCGCTAAAAGTGCACGAGTAAAATCGTCTTAAAATCGTCCAAACAACTCGATGCCATACTTGTTTTAAGTCAAAAAATGTTTCTTCATTTTTGGCCAATAAGTCCCCGTGTGCTTATGTATAAGAAAATATAAGAAACGTTAAAAAACATTTTTTGACTTGAAACAAGTATGGCATCGAGTTGTTTGGACGAGTTTAAGACGATTTTACTCGTGCACTTTTTTCTCTAAAATGCATCCCTAGAGAGATATAAGCAATTGAAGGTGTTTAAAAAGTCGAACTTGAAGCGCTTAATCTGGCCATAGCTCAAAATCCTGACGGTAGATTTTTTGTGCCCATTGAGACATAACATAATATGCCAATTTCAGCCAATTTGACCGAAGCCACTTTCCCATAAGAAGTGTGCGGGGTCCTTTGATGACTTCCGTTTCAAGGTACGTATAATCGGAAAATGGAATTAAAAACGCTGCAAATTATTACACAACGGTTTGTTCACCTGTACAGATGCCCCTTCTGCGTGGACCGCTGTTTTCTTTGGCCAATTTATTAAACCGTCGAATTTCATTGGGCTCCTTATGAGGCCTTCGTTCATTTCCGCTCGACGTACCCGTAATCAAGTTTTGGATGACCCGTGCGTTGCGCAGGACAGTGTCAGTGTAGGGCTTTTGGTTCACTGCATTACGGTAAAAGTGAAGTAGGTAGGCTACCCGAGCATTTACCTACTAATTTCGAATTATAAAATTAAAATGGGTTATTATCAATTCTGGTTTATTATTTTCAGTAATGAACCTTTGAGGTCCAGCATTAACCCCCCCCCCCCCCCCACACCTCTAAATTTGACGACTTCCGTTTCAATGTACGTATAATCAGAAAATGGAATTCAAAAACGCTGCAAATTATTACGCAACGGTTACTTATTTACCTGTACAGATGCCCCTTCTGCGTAGAACGCTGTTTTTGTGGTCAGCACCCTCGAGGTCCCCCCAGGAAAGCCCTAAATCGAGTACTGGAGCCAGCCTGGAAATTACATTTTCATAAAAGTGCGCGGGATTCAATAGTTCAATCGCTAATTATTTGTAGTTACTCATGAAGCATATAAAGTAAATAATAAGTTGTGTAATAAGCCGTTGTGTAATAATTCACCTGTACAGATGCCCCTTCGATTATTCGGTTAAATCTTATAACAATATTATAGGATTGGTTACTTTGAGGGGAATCACGACAATTATGTAATAATTAATTATAGGCTGACGCAAGAGTTTAAATCACCTACCGAGCGGCGTGGCTGTATTTTGTACACACAGCGAAAGCGAGCTTTGTAAGCAACTTCCAATTTATGGTTTAATGGCGAAGAGACGCTGTACGAGAATGAGGAAGAACAGTAGTACAGAAAGTGAGGGCCAAGCGAGGGTAATCACATGAAAACTTATCAAAGCTTGTGTTGCAACTGGTTCTGGCCTGATGCCCAACCATAAAGATCGGACGGTCTAGCCACGTTCGTTTACCTCGAATTATCCATTTAGCTGTGTGGTGGATTTAGGTTTGAGGTGAGGCTTGGATAGGTGAGTGTGTGAGGTGGAAGAGAAGGTGATGGAGCTAGCGTTTAAAAGGTTACACCTATGGCGAAGCCAGGAAGGTTACCACCACTAAAATGCTAGAGGATATGCCCAGAACACCTGGTCGTTTATCACCGGACCGGCTCCACCACTCCGAGTTCTTTTCGGTAGAAAAGGTAAGGAAGCGTGAGGAGAGAGAGAGAGAGAGACATCATCGACTTGAGGTTTGAGCCGTAGAATGTAGTGATGGGCATTGAATAATGGAACCGCTTAGAATAACTGGTTATTGACCAAGAACCAGTTATTGGGAACCGGTTTTCGGTTCTCCTGGCAAGGGAGGTGGTTGCCTTCACTACCCAATACCTATTGTGTGAATGACCGCACACAGGTAACAGTCTCCCTCTCGCACCCTTTGATGTTGGGATGGTATTGAGTAACTACCTGCCGCCATAACGCTTTACCTCGCAACTGGCTTTGGACCTTTTGCTTCCCTTTGACTTGAGATGGTATTGTGCGCTACAGGACACAGCGTACCTACCTATAGCTATCACTCTTTACCCTTTACTCCTTACGTAGCAGGTTACCTACCAATTTTAGGATGGTATGCCTCAGCTTAGTGCCCTTCAAAAAATTATGTGTTGTTCCTTATTCCCTCAGTTCAAGTTATCGAGTAATAACAATGTTAAAAATGTTGAAGGGTCTAAAAACTAGTCCCATAATGTATCGCATTCCAGTTTGTTGTGATGTAGGAAGTTAGCTTGCCAATAATTAATTCAAGATTTTATCTACCTATCACATCAAACTGTAGATAGGTACCTATCCATAGTTACCGATCTACTAAACTCAATTTTATGGGATTCCAGGGAGGACAGACGGATTTTTTTTTTTGAGATTAGGAAATTCTAATATTTTTATTCCTCTATCAACAATTGTACATTTGTATGTGTAAGCCCCATCAGTGTAAGTGACAGATTCACAAAATGGAGCAACAGGTAGGTATCATACAACGAACTTTTCACCATCGCTCTCATGTGAACATTCATGTTTGTCTCTCTGCTCCACCACTAAGCTGGTAACCGGCTATCAGAATAACCGGTTACTGACCGATAACTGTTAGCGAATAACGCGCTATCAGAAAATAACGCTTGAGCCCATCACTAGTAGAATGTACGGCGGGTTTTGTAGGACCCTTTCGACCCTCCCCCAGTCCCTTGATGGTCCTTACAGACCGTTGAGGGACCGTCGAAATAAGGAAGGTCTGCCCTGCGTTTGGTAACCTGCGCCTCTTCATTCGTTTAGTTTATTCACACAATCTAAAACAGGCTGGGGCATTGCATCCATAAGGCCACTTGGGCCCACTGGCCCCGGCACCCAGAAACGCTAAGAGTCAAAAATTTCCCTCCATATACTGTACCTAGCATTTTTCACAAAGTTCAAGAGCGACTCGACAAGAGTTCTCTGGCTATGGATATTCAATATGTGTTTCCGTCATGTTGGCTCCCCTGTAGCTCCAAGGAGCATTTTATCGGAATATAGCTACAGTAATCGATGTCTTGCAATCGAAATCGGAACCTATGCTTCTGAAAGTGGCAGGTCCTGGGACCTGGTGTCGCCATGGCAACCGAGGAAAGTGGCCCGTCCGGGCAAGCTCAGTCGAGTAAAAATTTGGTTAGCCACGCCCCTTTTGGGCCCCGTCCCTACATTTCCATCCAAAAATCGTTTGTGTTCACAATCGATTGGATTCTTTCAATTCATCTTGTCATCTCGATAGATGTTTTTCCTTGGATCTATTGTCAGATAAAAATGGTGAATTGCTTTCGCCATTCTTTTCCTATTCCTATATTGAGTTTTCAATTTTCTGCTTAGGTTTCGAATTGTGTATGTCCTGTGACAGATTTAGATTTGTGGTAATTACTCAAGTGCGTTGTATCCTGTCTGTGGTTTTGTGGATTGATCGACGTCAATATACACAGATAAGTACGTAGGTTCTAGTACTTCGTTTCACAGGCGCAATACCATTTCTGATGTTTTTGCACAACAATAATTTATTTGATACCTATTCTGAAACTGAGAAACAATTCCAATGATTTCTGCAGAAGCTGAGCGTTGTTTATCGAACCTTAAAATAATAAAAACGTTTATTCGATCAACTATGACCCAAGAGAGACTTAATGGTTTGACAATGTTGTTAGTAGAGAAGGAAATGATTGCTAATTTTGCTGATTTCAATAGGAAAGTTATCGAGTAGGTCCTTGTCATCTCTAAAAGAACGAATACTGGATTTTACCTATAAATTTTAATTCCTGAGTTTTTTAATGGTATTCCTTTGTCAGTGTTAGTGTCTTCATTTTGTAGTTACTGTATTTATGGAGCTATTGCATTGGGCCGAAAACGTTGAAATATTTTTACTTCGTAGAATAACGTTTGGTATTTGTAGTGTTATTTGATTTTTTTTTTTCGTTCACTTAGTCTTTTCATTTCTTTACCTTTACTCTAGTTCTTATTTCTTTAGTCTGCCATTAATCTCATTAGTCTTTACTTAGTCATTTCTGTAGTACTTCGGTTCTAGTCATTACTCTAGCCATGAATAATTAGTCACCATACTCTTCAGTAATAATGTTATGGTCCTAACTCGTGGTCTCTTTCTTGGTGCTCTGGAAGTGGTGGTGGTTAACTACCTAACGACGAAATTACTCATATTGGTTTATTATTTTCAATAATGAACCATTGGAATCGAGCATGAAAAAAAAAATTCTTACCCCCCCTCAAAATTTGATGGTTTACGTTTCAAGATATGTAGAATCCAAAACTGCAATAAAAATATTTCTGTCTGTCCGCCGTACGCCGTACGCCGTACGCCGTACGGGCCACTTTTCTTAGTTACCATGAAAAAAAATTGATGAAATTCGGGTTATAGGTTCCGTTCGGCGTCTAGTTGGTCCTCGAAGCTCGACGTTACTGTGAGTCATCTCTAAGGGGTTCAAAATAGGGGTTGAAATTTTCAAAACGCCTATACCATTTTTTTACGTAAATATTTTTACGGTTTTAAATAGTTCTTGAACTTGCGAGTTTTTTAAGCCCATCCGGAGCATCGTACGTCCAGCCGTTCGTTCACAGTAAGGCCCCGAAGTTTGCACCGACAGGCATTTTCGACTCCAGTGTCAATGAAATTGTATACAATTCAAACCAAATCTCGTAACCAGAGACGCGCCCACAATAGGAAATTTGGCGGAGATGAAATCATTGCTAGGGATCACCTGATTATATTGGCGGAGTATGAAGTCGAGTTGGTTGTTCTGTGATATTATTTAATTTGAAAAATGATGGCTCTTTTGGAGTTTGTTGGTAGGTAGTGAAACTTGAACAAACGTTGAAGTATTATTGATGGGTAAATTATTACTACGGTAAATCATTACTCAACGGTAAATTATTACACAACGGTTCATTATACCATCTACGTAGAAGGGGCTGGAGTTTGTTGGTAGGTACTTTTGCAACTTTTTTCACTCCTCATCAACAATTTCTTTTCAGAACTTCATTATGTGTGTTTCTTTTTGTTAGGTTCTGTTTGTCATCGGCAGAATTATTTTAGCAACATTTAACTCGTGATTTAGGTAGGTACCTAGTAACGAGTACGGGGTTAGGTACTAACCTACGGAGGGTCTGCGATCTACATAATATGTATATAATAGTACATATCATATTATATAGACGGGTTATCTATACATAGAGCGGTGATCTGTAACAGAAGGGTATTCTATACAAAATAATAAACCGTTGTGCAGGGATTTGCAGCGTTTTTTATTTTTGCAAGTGGGTGGGTGGGATTTCCCGCAGCCACCTCCTCTTATGAAGCTATAGAACTTTTAGCTTCTGGTAATCCCGGATACTGTTCAGAAATACTGTGAACACAGTACTTACATTCTGACCTGCTAAGAGCTGTGGTTGATTAAAATTCACCCATTTCTCATAAGAATCACGACAAGCTGTCATATGCGAACAAATATACAGACATACAGCCAGCGAACGTTGCTCGTGTGCAACAACTGTGATCGACATCAAATCTGTTCAGAATACAAATTGGACTCATTCAGAGCAACAGAGCGAGTACCGAAAACACCGCTCACAACCGTATCGTTCCTTATATACGACTTCTAATGCTATCTTCCCTGTAGAATGCCGTATAACAGATTATTTGTATAAACAGAACTGTCCGTACCGAAGAAAATACTTTTAAAAAAATATTCTTTAGAAACGACGTAAACGGCGCAGAAGGGGCAGGAAAAGCAATATGTCTTCGAACACAGTTCGGTTTCAGACATATTCAACCAACGAGAATTAATGACACGGAAATCCGTGAAAGAACAGTGAATTATTCTTTTTATGTTGGACCCCCCCTTTTTGGAGTAACAGTGATTGTTGGTGTGCTGTTGGGTAAAGGGGGGGGAGATGGTGGGAAGTAGCTAATGTGAAGAATATATTCATGAGGCGACTTTCCCTCTCCCCAACCCTCGCCTGAGTTCCTTCCTTGAATTTATTACTCCAAGAAAATATGCAACAGAGTCCCCCCACTCTCTTCCCCTAAGAACCTACCACCAAAATCTACTTTTTCACCCCCCCCCCCCCCCCCGTCAGTCAACTTCAGCTGGCTTCCAATCTTAAGGGTAACCCCTCCCCTCCCCTCCCTTCGCTACACCTTTCATTTAACCCCAGTCAACCTGCCGTCTAGTTAATCCTCCAAACTGAGTTATTTTCCCCATCGCCGTTTTCTCCTTTTTTCATCCCCCCCCCCCCCCCCTCTCGCGTGATTATTTTTGAAATAAACGTGAGGGGTAACATGAATGGCAGTCAAGGACGAAATCTGCGGATGAAGGGAGAGTAATCAACGTGAACAAACATGTCCAAAAAAAATCAGAATAATCAGAGCTGCTGATTGAAGCTCAAATCTAAAATTTCTGTAGTAAAATTTCAAGTTTCTGTAGAAGTCGAATCTTGTGTTTCATGGCCCCATGGTGACGTTATTTAACCAGAAGTCACCACCTCGACATCCAATTAAACCTCCTGTATTTCACCTACATGAAAAAACGCTTCACAGCCGTGTACAACGGTTATTTTGTACAGAATACCCTTCTGTTACAGATCACAGCTCTCTGTACAGATAACCCGCCTATATAGTATAATAAGTACTAGTCTATACATATTTTGTGAATCGCAGACCCTCCGTAGGTTGGTACCTAACACCGTACTCGTTACTAGGTACCTACCTAAATCACGAGTTAGATGATGCTAAAATATTCTGTCAATGACAAACAGTAACTAAAACGGCAAAAAGAAACGCACATAATAAAGTTCTGAAGGGAAATAAGTTGCAAACGTACCTACCAACAAACTCCAGCCCGTAAGGACGGCTCCAGGACGTAAAATGCTCCGGGTGGTCTCAAAAAACTCGTAAGTTCAAAAACTATTTAAAACCGTAAAAAGATTCACGTAAAACAAAGGTATAGGCGTTCTGAAAATTTCAGCCCCTATTTTGAACCCCTTAGAGATGACTGACAGTAACGTCGAGCTTCGAGGACCAACTAGACCCCGAACGGAACCTATAACCCGAATTTCATCAATTTTCGTGAATGATAACTGAAAAACGCTGCAAATCCCTGCACAACGGTTTATTATTTTGTACAGAATACCCTTCTGTTACAGATCACAGCTCTCTGCATAGATAACCCGTTTATATACCCCAGCCCCTTCTATGCAGATGGTATAATGAACCGTTGTGTAATAATTTACCGTTGAGTAATGACTTACCATCGTGTGGTAATAATTTACTCATCAATAATAATACTTCAACGTTTGTTCAAGTTTCACTACCTATCAACAAACTCCAAAAGAGCCATCATTTTTCTAATGAAATAATATCACAGAACAACCAACTCGACTTCATACTCCGCCAATAAAATCAGGTGATCCCTAGCAATGATTTTATCTCCGGCCGATTTCTTATTGTCGGCGCGTCCCTGGTGACGAGATTTGGTCTAATGTATACAATTTCATTCACACTGGAGTCGAAAATGCCTGTCGGTGCAAACTTCGGGGCCTTACTGTGAACGAACGGCTGGACGTACGATGCTCCGGGTGGTCTTAAAAAACTCGTAAGTTCAAGAACTATTTAAAACTGTAAAAAGATTCACGTAAAAAAAGGTATAGGCGTTTTGAAAATTGCAACCCCTATTTTGAACCCCTTAGAGATGACTGACAGTAACGTCGAGCTTCGAGGACCAACTAGACCCCGAACGGAACCTATAACCCGAATTTCATCAATTTTGTTTCATGGTAACTAAGAAAAGTGGCCCGTACGGCGGACAGACAGAAATATTTTTATTGCAGTTTTGGATTCTACATACCTTGAAACGTAAACCATCAAATTTTGAGGGGAGGTTAGAATTTTTTTTTTTTTTTTTCATGCTCGATTGTCGATTTCAATGGTTCATTATTGAAAATAATAAATCAAAAAATGTAAGACTAATATAGTACTGGTGCAGTACGAAGTACGAGCAATAACGCCCATCAAAAGCGTAACAGCCTAATAAAACGCTGTAAAGTCCTTGTCACGTGGGTTTATGATTCTGTTGGACACACACCTACAGAAATGTTGGCTGTTCATTTCTTGTTTGTTTCATGAGCAATGATTGAAATCGCTGTTTTTGATGGGTTCCACCAATTTTGGCCACCAAAAACACGGTATTAGCTCCTATTTTTGATAGTAACATTTAATTATCTTGCTTCACCTGTTAATACTATTTCCAGTGTTGTTATACAAATTTTAAGGAGATTTCAGACAATATTCCTGGTTTTTGATTCATAAAATGAATTTAGGGAGCCAAGCCTTCGTTACAACCTCAACTCTTTGGTCAAATCAACCAAATATTTGGTCTTTTTGCCCTAAAAAACGTGAAAACGATACCTCACTAAATCCTCCTCATGTTCACTAAAACCTCAAATGATAGCTAGAAAAACCGTATTTTTACACCCTTTTACAACCATTTTTCACCCATAACACACCTGGGTGTATTCCGATCGGGCCACCAATTTTTTTAGAATACACATAATGTATTCGCTCTACAAAAAATGTGTATAACACCCCCTCAAAATTTTTCGTTCAAGGTGCGTTGATTCCAAAACTGCAATGTCCGTCCACGGTCCGCCATATCATGCATATCAACAAACTGTATTTTCGGTCTCAAAAATTCGTTCTTTCGCACACATGCTCCATTTGGGCCCCAGTTGTGTCCCGAAACTTTTCATCCCGATCGGAATATGCCCAGGGGTGTTATGAGTGAAAATGTGCATAAAAATAGGTACTTTTTGTGTTTTAGTAACATGTTGGTAACATGAGCTTTTGAGGTATCGTTTTCCATGTTTTTGGGGACGAGAAGACCGAATATGAAGTCAATTTTGACCAAAGAGTGGAAAATCGAGTTCTACCAAATGTTCAGCTACCAAAATTGATTTTTTATGAGTCACAAACCTGCGAAATCTTCTGAAATCACCATCAATTTGTAGAATAAGACTAGAAAAATTGTCAACACGTGGATCAAGACGGTTAAATGGCACTATCAATGATCAAAGATAATTTGAAAAAAAAAGAAAAAAAAGGAGCGTACCTTATTCGTGTTTTGGGGGCCAGATTTGGTGGAAATTATCAGAAATAGCTACAGTAGAAGTCGCATAGTAGAAAGGTGGTTAAAGGAATAAGTCGGATATAAGGATAGAAACATTCAGGTCCCGATCGGCTGTATGTAAACACACAGTGAATTGGCCTGTTATAGTGATCAAAAGGTCGGTTATAGTGATTAGTTTTCTAGTTTTTGGATGTTAAAAGTCGGCGAAATAGGTAAAAAGGGCTGATATCTCCTGAAAATGGTATATATTCACCAAAAGTGGTACCTATTGAACGATGATCCGAAACAGAAGATAGCTAACTGCCTATAGGTTTTAATGAAGATTCCTAAAAAAAAAAATTAATCAAAATTAGGTCAGTTCTGGGGTGTCACATTCGCCAATCTCGGTAAAAATGGCTAAAATCACCACAAAGTAGATGTCGCTTATAGAGATTGGTCGCTTATAGTGATTGTTTCCAGTCGGTCCCAATTCGATCACTGTAAGCGACTTCTACTAAATTTCAATTATTTTACATGAAAGAAACAATAAATAAACAACACCATTTCTGTAGGTGTGTCCAGTAGAATAATAAACCCATGTGACAAGGGCTTTGCAGCGTTTTTTCCCCACCATTTTGAGTCCATGAAAAATTCGTATTCAAATTCTAAGTGTTCTGTTTTCAGGGACCGAAACGTACATAATATATAATTTTGGTACGTTGTGTTGTACGAATGAACTCGTATCGAAGCATAGTTAGTTTTTGTTGTGAGGGGGGGGGGGGGGAGGGGGTAATCGAAGAAGTTGTATCGGTAAATAGAAAACGTTTGAAAATGAATATTACAGTCGGTAACGGCGGAATCTCTTCCCCTCCGCCGCCACCTCGCCGTCCGACTTACCACCGGTGCGCTTCCCGGAGCTGTTCATCGGATGCGATAAGCCCCTCACCCGCCCTGGGGCTCGTTGAGAAGTTGATTCAAACTGAAATTAGTTTCAGGCTTATTAGGGAGCGGTTAAACGCTCGGGTGAGGGCTTCGAGTTAAACGGTAAGCTAACATGGCGTCTCTCGAGGATCCACAGCTCCCTCAGACAACTCCCAACTCCCTCGGAGAACTTCGAAATTTTCAAAGTTGGGTAAAATCTATGTTGGCTCTCGACACGGAGTATTTCACGATGGGTACATCGCGGGGATATTGGCTCGAGAGCGTTTTCCCTAAAAACATGTGAACCAAACTTCTCGAACAACAACGATACGCACAAGCGGAAAGGAAAAGAAACGCTACGAATTCCTTGACATATGTTAATTTCATGTATAAACACCCATACGTATCAAATTTGGAAAGAACATATACGTGTTCGATCAGCTTAAACAAATTTACTAACACCTCCTCAAAATTTGTTCTTTTACGTTTCTACGTGCGTAGATGTAGAGGGTCTGCGATCTACATAATATTTATAGAGTAATACATATTGTATTATGTAGACGGGTTATCTATACAGAGAGCTGTGGTCTGTAACAGAAGGTATTATTCTGTACAAAATAATAAACCGTTGTGCAGGGATTTGCAGCGTTTTTTTTTTTTTTTTTTTTTTTTGGTTTCTACCAATTTTGGACTCCCAAAAACGCGAATTGGGCTCCTATTTTTGACAAATTATCTTTGATAATTGATAGTGCAATTTAACTGTCTTGATTCACCTGTTGATACTACTTCCAGTGTTATTATACAAGTTTACGGTGTTTTCGGATAATTTCCCAGGTTTTGGACTCATAAAAAATGAATTTTGGGAGCTGAACCTTCATTACAACCTCAATTCTTCACTCTTTGGTCAAAATCGACTTCATATTCGAGCTTTCTCGCCCTGAAAAACATGGAAAGCGATACATCTCAATCTCACGTTCACTAAAACCAAAACACCCTCGAAAAACCCTATTTTTCACTCATACCACCCCGCGGTGTATAAATATCGGGCTGGCGAGCTTCGGAGCACAACTAGGACACAAATGTGTACCCAAATTGGGACCCAAACTCTTTGCGGAAGAACGACGATTTTAGACCAAAATTTAACGTAAATTTGAGGCTGAATGTTCGTTAGTACCTCAATTTTCCACTCAATGACTCAAGCTGCCTGTTCTGCATTACTTTTCGAGTTGAAGTAGGTATAAAGAAAAGTTATTCATAATTTGTTAGATGGTACGCCTTGGAGAATATCCACAATTATTCCAATGCTATTTGGTGGAGTTAGTTAGATACCAAGGAAACTTAAATGGTCTTCATATAAAGTTGGTAATCGTTTGGGTATTGGAATAAAGTTTGAGTTTTCATTCATTTAAATTGGGAAATTTCCTGAGCTTACCAGTGCATTTAAATTTGCATAAATTGTTCTCAAACGTCACGTATCTCAACGCCATGCATTGAATTGGTCAAATAATTAAATCCCAGAGGTTTTGGCTTAGGAATTGGGTTTTTTTTAGAATTAAAAATCTTTTGTTATTTATAATTTATCCGATTACAAACTCGTTCATTTTGATGAATTATAAATAAATGAATAAATAGTTATTATCACTGGATACTTTTAGAATTCCGTGAAGGAAGGGTAAATTCTTGACACGCAATATTCTTGAAGATTAATAGTTTTATTTGGGATTTTTTTCATTATTTATATAAATGTATACTTGTTACATGTTTAAATCAATTAATCAGTGTGCATAAGTAGGTACTCATGCCTCACGTGCTGGTAGTAGGTATCGTCCGTCTGCATTTATTCCTCGCCCAAACTCTCCCTTTAGCGCATTTCTGAGCGTTGAAAACGAAATAAAACGGATGCGTCGCGACAACTTTGGCCTCCATGTCCGTTCCAGCGGTCTTCTCCTTTTTCTCGTTGGTTTCCGTCGAAAATCCGTCCGGTGAAATCTCTTCAGATGCGTTCGCGATCAAGAAAAACGCAGTTAGTAACACGCCGAGTCCTGCGGAGCCCATGACGCACTGCGCTGTGAAATAGTTCTGGAACTCAGACCATCAGCGTTAGTTCTGGAACTCAAACCATCAGCCTTATCGCGGAAGAGACGTGGATTCAGTCGTTATAATAGAGTCGCAGGTGGTCGCATGTAACGTCCGTTTGGTTTAATCGATCAGTGATTTTTTTAAATAAATTTATGGGTTAACTATGTTATGTTTAGTGGTTTACCAGATGTCCCCACGAAGCTTTCAACTCCGTTTCGACGACAGGTTAATTCGTCCTACGATTCGACCTAGGAATTGTACACTTTGCGACACTTATTCCGACTGTACTTGTAACCGTTTGGGCAAATCCGCGTCGGAACGTTTATGATGTGCGCGGCCACCACTTTTACCGTAGTCGGTTCGGAACTGCTGTCGACCTGGAGAAACACAAGCGATAGAAGAAGAACAACAAGGATTGGCGATCTCATGGTGACGACTGATATCGTGGCCCCCTTGTTTGACCTTATTCCTCTCCGGGCGCCCTGAGATAAAATCCCCAATCGTCAGACTACGCGTCACCTTGTTTACCAGAACCTAGTTCGAGATAAATCACAGTTTAATCAGAACATTGTTGGTAACAGCCACAGATCTGTATGCAGGGAGATAACATCTGTCCAGATCCGTGGAGATCTGTAGTAGATGCAGGTCTGTTCCACAGGTACTACCTAGTAGTAGTAAGCTTCTGTTATTTATTCCTAGGGCTTAGCCGTTTACAGGAACAAGGTGCCGAATTTCATAGAAACCACCTTAATTTACAAAAAAATTTTTCAACAATCGGTGCGAAGTAGGCGAAGTAATAGCAAAAACTTAATTTAGGCAGATTTTCAGAGTGGGCTTCAAGTAAAACAGTCAGTTTCAAGGTGAACAAAAAATGTTACAAAAAATTTTGCAAATTCTTCCAGAACGGTTTGTTATTTACTTGTATAAATTAATAGGTCACTGTTTTCTGTGGTCAGTACCTGCCCTCGAGCTCCCTCCAGGAAAGCCCTAAATCGAGTATTGGACCCGGCCCGAGAATTAAAGTTTCAAAACATGCGCAGGATTCAATAATTAATTATTTGTTGTTATTTCAATAATTAATTATTTGTTGTTATTTCAATAATTAATTATTTGTTGTTGTTCATGAAGCATAACGTTTGTTCAAGTTGCAAAAGTACCATAAACAAAATCCAAGAGCCATCATTTTTCAAATGAAATAATAACACAGAACAACCAACTAGACTTCGTACGGCCATCCGTGATTATAATCAGGTGCTCCCTAGCGATGATATCCGGGCCGAATTTATACCGTTTGATACACAATCGTGTTGACGAAGCTTTTCGGTGCAGACGAATGGCTGGTCCTACAATGCTCCCGATGGTTTCAAAAATTCTTTAGTTTGAGATCAATTTAAAAACGTAAACAAAACCATACCCTTCTATCGTAAGTTTTCGAGCTACGGCGTTCTGAAAATTGCAGCCCCTATTTTTCACCCCTTAGAAATGACTGACAGTGACGGCGAGCTTCGCGGACAAACTAGACCCCGAACGGGACCTGTAAACCAAATTTCATCGATTTTCATTCATGGTAACTAAGAAAAGTGCGAAATACGGCGTACGGTTTACGGCGTACAGACAGACAAATTTTTAAATCTTTTTTCGGATTCTACATACCTACCTTGAAACGGAAACCATCAAATGTTGAGAGAGGTAAATTTTACTTTCTTTTTTTTCATGCTCGATTCAAAGTTTCATAGCCCTAGGGGTCGAATGAGACCCCTAGGCCTTTGCCCCTGGGCCAAATCTTACAAAATGGCTGAAGATAGCGGTTTTGAGAGAGTGCAAAGTGTGGGCAAGAGAACAGGAAACTGTGGAGGTTATCTGGCTCTATCAAGAGTTGTCAATAGGGCTAACAACCTATCGATACGTAGATATAATTATAGCTCTACGATAAGAGCAGTGAGTTGGGGGGGTGTGATGTAGACTGAGGAGTGAGGACAAAGCGAAAGAACAAAGGGACAAAGAGGACAAAGCAAAATCCAACAGTTCAAGACCAACAACCTCCGAAGTTGCGTCGCACAGCGGTCTAAAATACGATTCTAGCTCAACGAAATTTGTTGCCTATTTTTCAAAAAAAAAAACTTCAAAAAATCTCACTTTTACCTACTGGTAACAATGGGGTCTGCGCACTTATTTATTTTATTTTCAAAAACGAAATTTGATTCCATCCTGAGAATTTTGACACCAACCGCACTGTCTTACGATAAGTACTTTTTTTTCTATGATTTTTCAAAGATTCCAGAGGTTCGTTCCTACGTAACTGCACCCCTCCCGCCTGGGTGGAACCCCCGTGTCCACTGTGACCTAAGAACCTCTGAAAATTTTTGAAAAACCATAGAAAAAGAACCAACAATCGTAGGACACTGCGGTTGGTGCCAAAGTTCTCAAAATGGAATCTAGTTTCATTAAAAAATAATATACACCTTGTGGTGGTTGAAAGCTAGAGGTGAGGGGTGGATATTCGAAGTTGAGATGGAAGTGATGAGGTGTTGGTAGCTAGCGTTTGAAAGGTTACCACCTATGGCGAAGCCAGGAAGGTTACCACCACTATAAACGCTAGGGGATGTGCCCAGACGGTTTCGCCAGGTCGGTTATCCCCAGACCGGTTCCACCACTCCGAGTTCTTTTAGGCGAGGAAGGTATGAGGAACGAGAGAGAAGTCATCGACTTGAGGTTTGAGGGTAGAATGGTGAGCCCTGTGAGAAGAGCGGTTTTTATAGGAGCTGTTCCACCCTTCTCCGGTCCTAACCTAGGGACTAACGGATGGAAGAGATCCCTCCCTACCTTCCTCACACAGGCCTTCGGTTCGTTCGGGTTATTCGGACAATCTTAATAGGTACATGGAGTGGTATTCCGGGAGGACATCACGACACACCGCTTTTGCGACCCATGCGCATACCCCATTGAACAGGTTTTCTTACGAAAGAAAACTTGTAGGCAACTCTGCCTTCTGTTAGTTTACAATAAAGACTACCCTTCTTCTAAATATCCAGTGTTATTGTGGTGACAGACAAACTCAACATCGAATTTAATGTAACCGAATTGTAACTTTCACAATTCATATTGAAAACTCCTTGAAGGCTTCTAATAAATTTGTGGAAATATTTTAATATCAAGCTACGATAGTTTATTATAAAAATCTTTCTTAGGTGTATCTTTTCGGTGTATGGGTCCCCATGTCAAAATCTATCAACAAGTGGTGTTTTCACTCGAGTACCGTAATAAACGTATGGCCTGATAATCAGCAATTCATATTGTGCACATCTTTGATGAAATTTCATGACGTTTTGTTTGTTTTTGTTAACTCCCACGTTTGATTTAACAATTTTAGTTATAAGCTAATGATTCACATGTACTTATTGTGGTGTGCGTGCGTATGAATGGTATTTTTTTTAGTGCGAAAGGTATATAAACAATATTCAAAATAGGAAGGATATGGAAATTAATTGGAATAAAGGATCGATTTTTTTTTGAATGATGTGGTTTTGGTTTAGAAGGCCAAGGCATATGGTGACATGTTGTGTGTTTGCAGAGGGGATGACGGCAGCAAGAAAAAGCTTATGTGGACGATCGCCCGCATAGAGGCTAAGGTAAACCAAGACCACTACACGAACAACGGAAACATGATATTTCTTTCCCCCCTCAAAATACACGGACTTGTAACATTACGCATAATACGGTGACGTTGTTGATTTGTGGAAACGCGCTTTTCTGTTGTCTGTGTGAAGGTTCGAAGGCCAATAGCGATCCTGGAAGTACGCTCTGATCTTGAAGTAGTAATTTCATGGAATCCTGAGTTAAGAAATAGATCAGAGCGTAGATAAATTCGGTTAGGATGCCCTAATATAGGCACAGATCTACTGGTGGTGCATAAAACTTACCTAGTTTTAGGTCGTGAAACGTGCAAAATGGCGTAAAACGGAAATCATCTATCAAGGAGAGGTGAAAACCAAAAACGTAAACCATCAAATTTTGGGTTAGAATTTTTTTTCTTGCTCGATTCCAATGGTTCATTATTGAAAATAATAAACCAAAAATCCATGACCTAGTTATCACCTATCACCGGTGCTTGTCGTTCTGCAGTGCTGATGATTCATAAAAAATCGTCAATTGTTTCGTTCATTCCATATCCCATAATATTGATTGATATAACCCATAAAACTCAATCTTTCGCTATTATAGCATTTCCAGGTCGACTTGAACATTTCCCAAATCAAATTGGACATTTTCCAAACCCACTTCAACATTTTCCATATCAAATTAGACCTTTTCAAAATCGAATTGGACACTAAACAATTTTGTATTTTGTTCATTAACGGTTTAAGAATAACTGGGTTGAGAGAAAAATTGAACAGATATTAGGTAGGTAGATATAATAACTGTTGCTCACAGAAAATTTACAAAAAGAATTTTAGTACATAAAATATTTGTATAATTTGCAAAAAGCTACCTGGTTTAGAAAAGATGTCCAAGTTGGTTTGAAAAACGATTAAATTGGTTTGGGAAAATATCCAAATGGACTTGAAAAATTTCCGAATCGGCTGGGAAAAAATGTCCATTTTGGTTTGGAAAATGTTAAATTCGACTTCGAAAATGCTGTATCCTGGGCCCTGGTACTTCAATCACATAGACGTGGAACGAAAGCGTTTCGCCCATCAACAAAGGATACCAACACAAACAAAACTCGCTTTGGGTGATTGAAACGCTTATGGTTGGCTCTACTTGACTCGCTGATGAGTTCTGAAATATATCCTTTCTCGAGACTGATTGAATTCTAATTACGTACGCAATAGCAACGCCCCCTCGTTCAACTCACTGCTTGATGCCAGTTGAAATTATATCTTCTTTGTCTCGTCCGGTTATTCCTCTTCTCTCCAATGCCTTCCACATTTAATCCAGCCCCCCCCCCCCCCACTAAATTCGTAAACACCTAAGAATTCAAATTTGCTCAAAAATCGTCGGTAGCCAACGCACTTTTGGAGCACTAGGGTCAACCGCGCGTTCCGATCTCTCATAGAAAACTTGAAACAATTGGTTAGCCTCAAATTCCACTACACTGCATAACACTAATACAAACTAGAGGACTGGCTACACATAACATGACCGTTGTCGCTGCATAGTTAGCACCAGTTGTTGTATTTTGTCATTATTTCGCTCCTTTCTCTTTTTTTTAAATAATATTATTTTTTGCTCAATTAACTCACCACCCATTTTCTTTTAATTGATCTCACCTAATATAATCAAGGGCTGGGGGACTATTTTTATACAAACAGTCGGACTGATACATTGTTATTTCGATGGTGGGATGTATTTATTGTAATTAGTTATGCATTTGGCTGTCGCAATAAACCGTGATTCTATGTTTTTTAAACGCTGAGAACACTTTAGTTAGTCCACGTGTGAACCACGTAAAATTTGACAGCCTTTCTGATTCTCGTAAGGTAAAATTTCTTCATGAACCTTGGTAATTCCTAAAATTACGATCTACGGAAAATCGCCCTGTGAAAAATATAAATTGTCTGCAATCTCGTAAATTAATAAAATTTTCTCATTAGTAGAAAAAGTATTTGAAATCATAGATTTAATTTAAGTCCATTCAAATTTGAGGTTCGCTCTTTCACCCGGTCACTTTTCGTTATTTCATGACATATCTTGATAAAACCGTTCGAACCCCATCAGCCAACTGCTATCGAGCCTCCATGGTATGTTGTTTTGCTCTCGTTTTTTGAAATATAGCTTTAGTTTTGCATTTTGTGTAACTCGACGTGTTGGCCGTAAGTATATTCTCTTAGAAATGTGTTCTCGTGACTTTCAAACATTGTATATCACGTTCATTTATTTATTTATATTATTTTACCGTTTTTATTTGGATGTACTTGATATATTTTTTTCAGCATAGAGAAAGATAATTCTGTGAATTCAAGACACATTCCTACAAAACACAGACTTTCCTCATGGGGCTGATTTATTCGACGTTTTTGTAAAATTGTATCCATATAAATTTATAATATTTTTTGATCTTCGCAAATAGTAGTTACCTGTACATTTTGATTTCTTTTTTTCCCCATTTTGTTGTTGACTTACTTACTGATAGACGGGGTTTTGTTAGTCAGGTACTATTTTTTAATTTTCTGTTCAGGCTCTAAACAGGCACCATTTAGATCAATAACATTTATTCAACCATGTTTTTGCATGTCCATTCAAACTTTGGTTCAAATAAAATTTTGACTACGTAATAATTTTATTATCTAATTGAAGTTTTCTAAAATTATAATTTGGAAACAGTTAATCTCCAGATGTCGTGAATCCAGCGGCAGTTAAACTTATGACCTGTACGCATATTAGCTGAGTTGGTCAGAGCGATAGGTTGCAGGTTCAAATCTCCTCGCGACCTTTTTTTTCTCCCATATCAACTGTTTTCCTTCAAAAAACACATTTTGGAGATGGGATTTAATAATTATCTCCCACGTATTGGGATATCCTTTAGACATAGAGTTACCTTAATTTGAAGCACACATTCATAATCAGCATTATTCGTTGTACTTATACATATAAAGTTACATTCATGTTTGCCATCATGTTGCGCAGTATGTGAACATAATTTATCCGATTCGGCCCGAAATTTAGTTTAAACTGTTGAAGAACTATTAACAGTTCAAATAACACCCAGAAGAAACTAATTAGGCTAAGCATTTTGCTGAATAACAATATTAGCTTTACACTGATTGATTTTTGCAGTTGACTGTCGCTATTTTGAATGAGGAGTTCCCATGGATCTGAAATTGGCCGAGTTTTCCCTTGAATCTTTTTTCGCGCCGTTAAACGATGAGAAAATTCCAATTAGTCGGGATAAATAACATGGAATTTTCTAGTTCCCGAAAAAACCTGCTGAGTAACCTGCTTTCCCTTGGTTGTCGACTTTTTCTTCACTTGACTTTTTCAAAACTATTTTAAATTGCTATTTTAAATTTCTGTTCACCTTGTGACAACGGCCCGAAAGTGAATCTTGGATTAAAATTTAAAAAAACAGCGAACAAATGGGGAACATCCGTTGTTCTCAAATTGATGATTCTTCCCAAATTTGCTTTTTGTGTTGTTTATTGATGAGAAAAATCGAATAGCTTATATTTATTATTTGGTTTCCAAGATGACGTGAAAAACGGCAATGACGCCATTGCCGCTGCTACTCCTCCCTCCATGATACAGAATAGCAGATCTGCTACGCTGTATCATCAGAATTTTTGTTGTTCAATTTTTGGATTCTACGTACCTTGAAACGGAAACTAGCAAATTTTGATGGGTGGGGGGGGGGATTAAATTTTTTTGTCATGCTCGGTTCCAAAGGTTCATTATTCAAAATAGTGAACCAAAATTGAATCGCGTTTTTTGAACATCGGGACTCTCCCCTGATTTCGAATTAGCGAGAGTCAACTGTACGATCTGCTTGTGGGTCAGCCAGAGCATTTAAACTCTGGAGGGGGAAACAGATGTCCTGTTTTTTTTAAAGCTAAAAAAGCTAATTTGAACCCAAAGCTTGCCCCCCCCCCCCCTCCACTCGCATCCCAAAAAAAAAATTTATTGGGTCCCCAAGCGGAAAAACGCGGATTCGGGAAAAGTAACAGGAATTGAATGAGAGGTTAAAAGTGTGGAGTTGGTTGGTAGTTGAGGGAAGAGAAATGTCACGAAATTTAATCCGCATGTTTTCTCTCTCCTCACTCACCAGTTTTCTCCCTGGTTTTCTCTCACTCTTTTTTTTTAGCGGTATCCAGCAACAGGTCCCGACGTTCAATTAGAGAGAAAAATCGGAAGCCTCCAACGCAAAAAAGGGGTTTGAAAAAAAGTCTTTAGAAAAATAGGAACAGATTTTACTTGTATTAGCTGGTGGAACAGCAGTTTCATCTCCCCCTTTTTCCCTCCCAACAATTTCGTGTACAACACTTGCGTTGAGTAAGGAAGATCACGTTTTAATAATCGCAGTTTGTCAGAGGAAATATTAATAGAATAATATTAATAAAATCGCTATCACGTTGGAACCTTCGCATTTGGCTTCTATAATTCGTCGGTTGTTTGTGAAATAGTTCTACTCCATCTTCTCTCTTCAAAGGGTTTATTGCCACTGGATGCTAAAGATTACTTTCTTGTTGAGAGAAAGATTTCATTTCCAAAAGAAACCTTCAACAGGACCAAGTCCAAAGGCCCAAATCAATATTGCAAAATCGAGGTCTATAGGAAGTTTCGCAATGATCACGAATTCAAGCTTTTCCTATAATGTTTCATACTTCCTTCATCCAAATTTACACAACTTGTTTAGTGAGTGGTTGACAAAGTGTGAACTCTTTTGAATAAACTATGAAACTGGATGAACAGATTTCGAAATTCGTTGAAACAAATTATGGAATTTGTTGAAAGAACCTGTTTATATATTAGTTTTGGATCTCTGAATGAACCTTCCCACTTACTTACCTATTTTACTTGTGGCAAAAACAGCTTTTTGAGTGTTGGGGATGGTGGAAGGGGGAAAGATAGGAAAAGCCCAGACAAATTTTGCACCAAAATGAACTCTCCGACGTATAAGACAAAATTCAGTCCTCAAGTTATATTGTTTCGATTTAGAATTAAACTGTCAAATTTCATCAAATTAATGGTGTGGGGAGGGGGTGGATAAGATTTCGATGATCCAACGATACCAGTGGTCTCAGTGCCCGTAGAAAACTTACAAATTACGTTGAGTGTTTGCCTCAAATATTAGTTGGTTAGTGGGACATGGTTAGTTACACAAGCTAGTGTAATTTTAATTTCACAATGTGTATCGCGTGAGTATCCTGCCACTGAGTAATCGTTTGCCAATGAGTATCTTCCAACATTGAAATAATAATTTGTTACCAAAATGTTTTTTCTTCCTATTTCTCCTTTATTTTTTTCCAATTCTTCTTCGAACATTTATTAATTTTTTTTAAATTCTGATTTTTTTCTTCATTCCAACGCCCCTTTTCAAACCACGAATTACAATTTTTTCACTATTGACGTACTGCACACTCACAAGAAAGTGATACTCCTGATTTGGACGAATGGCTGGATGTTATCGTTGTTGTCAGTTTTCATTTTCCTTTCGTTTACCATTATGTGTGCACACTTTACCGATGTTACCTCATTTTTTTCTAGCTAGATGAGAAGTGTATTCCTGTTTCTTGATGTTGTTCAGTTATTTGTCGTGAATTTTTCCTAGTTTTTCTCTTGTTTCTAGTCGCATATAAAATTCTGTATGCATTCTCGAAATGGATGGTTTGGAAGTATTTTGGTCAGTCCAATGTTTTTAAAACCTTAGTAATTTGCCAATTGCGTTATTTCCCAAAGAAGATAGGATAAGAGTAAATAAGAAGACTATGAAAGTCAAAAATGAACTTCGGTGGTTTCTCTATTTTCTTAGTGAATTTTTGTGGTTACTTTATATTATCAACTGTAAAATTTTTATGATTTACCGAGTAAATTGTTGATTTTAACAAGAACTGACCGAAACGCTTCCATTCAATTAGTTTATTGACTGATTCACTCTTCGCTACTCAGTCCCCCTCCCCCCCAGTCATACATATCTCGGTAATTTTAAATAATTTACAGTAACGATCCAAAATTACTTCCCTGAAACAGATGAAAAAATATTTCTTACCAAAACGTGAAGTCATCCATTACTCACTGATCTGTAAATTTAGGCTGGTTGACCTGAAAAATTGTATTTTGATTTTTGGCGTTCCCTTTGATATTCTTTGCCCAAAACACACAAAATAACGTTGAATAAAAGGTGGTTTCAGTGGGATAAAACCGAATTTCGTTCACCTACGACCCCCCCCCCCCCCCCCTCCCGTCCCTTCGTTCCTGATATTGCATAATAGTGTTCAACCTAGAATTCCCACAAAACCTTCAAAGTATGACTAACAAAACCAAACAAGAAAAAATTTAAAGAAAAACTGCCTCTTAAAGAAAAACCTTATTGTTACAGGAGAAAGTCCCATTTTATTGTTGGTAAATTCAACGAATTAGAAAATATGGGCATGTCCCATTTTATTGTTAGTATTGAGAAAGTCCCATTTTATTGTTGGTAAATTCAACGAATTAGAAAATATGGGCATGTCCCATTTTATTGTTAGTATTGAGAAAGTCCCATTTTATTGTTAGCAAAATCCAATGAATTAGAAAATATAGGCATGGTAGCCTCGTCAGTATACCGAAACCATACAGTTTTTGATCGAATTTGGTATATTATATGTCTGCCACAAGTACTATGGCAAATTACCCAATTGGGGCGGAGTATTTCTGGTGACATCTTACTAGGATAGCATTTCATCGGAATATTATAATAATATCACTTGTGCTGACTGGAGCTCTTCTACTTTTCTGTTATACAGACAGGAAGCTGTTCGCGGGGATGCTGAGTAAACAACAGACTGAAGAGGATGTGCGGCAGCTGTTTGCACCTTTTGGAACAATAGAGGAGTGTACTATCCTTCGAGGGCCCGACGGTGCTAGCAAAGGTGAGTGGTCTTGTGTGATTACGTGTAGTATAGGACTGCCTACAGTTCCAGGGCTATTTTTCAGCTGTTCATGGGATGTCGAAGAGTGTCCGCTTTGTTTCGAGTGAAATAGAAATTCGGTCGAACTTTGGCCGATTTCGTCGGTGAATTCGGTGGAATACTCACGTAAAGAGAAAATGCCGGTAAAAGTGGTGTTTATAAATTAAAGTGTTCTTGTGGACTCAACTATTGTGGTCAAAATGGTAGGAAGTTTTGAGAAAGAATGAAGGAACATGAAAAATATTTCAGGGATAATAAGGGTGATTCGGCCTTCGCACGTCACTTGAATGAATCCAGTCGTAGCTTCAAATTTGATCTTACAGACGGACAGTTTATTGAATATCTTCATTTCTGCCCAAAATGGAGCATGTTGGATGTACTTGAAAAATTCGAAATTATTAAGAGTGGCAGGTTGGGTAAATCTTTGAATGATGTAATTCCTTTAAGTTTTTCTCAATTATTGCCTTCATTTCTGTAACAGCTTGGTTCCTTCCCTCCCCCCCCCCCCCTCCACACCTTTCACCTTAAGGTCCTTTCACTTTTTGGCATTCTCTTCCTGGGCCAATCAGAATTGACTCCCCTTCCTTTGTTCCCTTCACCATTCTTCTTCACAACCAATCCCAATCGACCACATTTAACTTTTGGGACTATTTATAAGGTCACCTTTCAAATGTGCCTTGTTATTGTTTGTTACTGACGATGGTTTGATCACCGAAACCGGTATAACTGTGTTTTTCGCGTTTTTTCGTGTATTAGTGGAAATATACTATTTGTTTCAATAACTCAATTTTTCTTTGCCGGTACTCCTTGCGTATGCGTTCTACAGGCTGAGCGCGTTCTACAGATCGTTATTTCTCCTTGCTTAAGCGTCCTACAGTGTACACCTGCTAGTTTTTCCATTCTGTGTTTTGGTACTTGCTCATTTAAGTAGGGTATCCAAATTCTATGTTCTGTAAAGTTATAACGCAGTGGCTATACGAACTAAATCACGCGCGAAGAAATCGTGGAAACCCATTTCGAAGAAAAACGGATTGTTTGAAAAGACGAAAAAACGCGCACTGTTATACCGGTTTCGGCGATCAAACCATCGTCAGTAACAAACAATAACTAACTACAAACTACTATTGGGATTGGTTGTGCTTTCCATGGTAAGACAGAAGAAAAACGGAGTTATTGAAAAATAGTCTATTTCCACTAATACACGAAAAACGCAAAAAACACTGTTATACCGGTTTCGGTGATCAAACCATCGTCAGTAACACACAATAACTCCGTTATTTTTTTGCGTTTTTTTTCCGTTAGATTTTTGCGTTTTTCGTGTATTAGTGGAAATAGACTATTTTTTTCAATTACTCAGTTTTTCTTTGAAATGGGTTTCCACGATTTCGTCGCGAGTGATTTAGTTCGTGTAAGACAGAATTTAGCTAAAGAAAAGTTAACTATTAAAAGTATAGCGGCTTACATAAAAAGTATGGCTATGAGGGAGATCGCATTGATACAGTAATTATGGAATACATAGGAAAAAGATTAGGGAAGGAGTTTCAAACCTAGTTAGGGAAGGTACGACTGAGAAGATTCGAATCATTGTACCGTATTATGGAAACATTTCGGATAAAATTGGTAAAATATTAACTTCTAAAGGGTTCAAAGGAGGACACAAAACTAAAAATAATCTCACTCAGATCTTCAGTTAAAGATAAAATTAATGTTCAAGATAAAAGTGGTGTTTTGATACGAGGAATTCTTCTAATTGTTTTATACTGTATTTCGCTAAATAAACAAATTCAAATTCTAATTCTGAATTAAAGTGTTCTTGTGGACTTGACTATTGTGGTCAAACTGGTAGGAAGTTTTGAGAAACAATAGAGGAACATGAAAAAGATTTCAGGGATAATAAGGGTAATTCGGCCTTTGCACGTCATTTGTTGAATGAATCCAGTCGTAGCTTCAAATTTGATCTTACAGACAGACAGTTTGTTGAATATCTTCATTTCTGCCCAAAATGAAGCATGTGGAATGCTCTTGAAAAATTCTAAATTATTAAGAATGATAGGTTGGGTAAATCTTTGAATGATGTAATTCCTTTAAGTTTTTCTCAATTATTGCCTTCATTTCTGTAACAGCTTGGTTCCTTCCCTCCCCCCTCCACACCTTTCACCTTAAGGTCCTTTCACTTTTTGGCATTCTCTTCCTGGGCCAATCAGAATTGACTCCCCTTCCTTTGTTCCCTTCACCATTCTTCTTCACAACCACTCCCAATCGACCACATTTCACTTTTTGACTATTTATAAGGTCACCTTTCTAATGTGCCTTGTTATTGTTTGTTACTGACGATGGTTTGATCACCGAAACCGGTATAACTGTGTTTTTCGCGTTTTTTCGTGTATTAGTGGAAATATACTATTTTTTCAATAACTCCGTTTTTCTTTGCCGTTACTCCTTGCGTATGCGTTCTACAGGCTGAGCGCGTTTTACAGATAGGTAGTCATTTCTCCTTGCTTAAGCGTCCTACAGTGTACACCTGCTAGTTTTTCCATTCTGTGTTTTGGTACTTGCTCATTTAAGTAGGGTATCCAAGTTCTATGTGCTGTAAAGTTATAACGTAGTGGCTATACGAACTAAATCACGCGCGAAGAAATCGTGGAAACCCATTTCGAAGAAAAACGGATTGATTGAAAAGACGAAAAAACGCGCACTGTTATACCGGTTTCGGCGATCAAACCATCGTCAGTAACAAACAATAACTAACTACAAACTACTATTGGGATTGGTTGTGCTTTCCATGGTAAGACAGAAGAAAAACGGAGTTATTGAAAAATAGTCTATTTCCACTAATACACGAAAAACGCAAAAAACACTGTTATACCGGTTTCGGTGATCAAACCATCGTCAGTAACACACAATAACTCCGTTATTTTTTTGCGTTTTTTTTCCGTTAGATTTTTGCGTTTTTCGTGTATTAGTGGAAATAGACTATTTTTTTCAATTACTCAGTTTTTCTTTGAAATGGGTTTCCACGATTTCGTCGCGAGTGATTTAGTTCGTGTAAGACAGAATTTAGCTAAAGAAAAGTTAACTATTAAAAGTATAGCGGCTTACATAAAAAGTATGGCTATGAGGGAGATCGCATTGATACAGTAATTATGGAATACATAGGAAAAAGATTAGGGAAGGAGTTTCAAACCTAGTTAGGGAAGGTACGACTGAGAAGATTCGAATCATTGTACCGTATTATGGAAACATTTCGGATAAAATTGGTAAAATATTAACTTCTAAAGGGTTCAAAGTAGGACACAAAACTAAAAATAATCTCACTCAGATCTTCAGTTAAAGATAAAATTAATGTTCAAGATAAAAGTGGTGTTTTGATACGAGGAATTCTTCTAATTGTTTTATACTGTATTTCGGTAAATAAACAAATTCAAATTCTAATTCTGAATTAAAGTGTTCGTGTGGACTTGACTATTGTGGTCAAACTGGTAGGAAGTTTTGAGAAACAATAGAGGAACATGAAAAAGATTTCAGGGATAATAAGGGTAATTCGGCCTTTGCACGTCATTTGAATGAATCCAGTCGTAGCTTCAAATTTGATCTTACAGACAGACAGTTTGTTGAATATCTTCATTTCTGCCCAAAATGGAGCATGTTGGATGTACTTGAAAAATTCGAAATTATTAAGAGTGACAGGTTGGGTAAATCTTTGAATGATGTAATTCCTTTAAGTTTTTCTCAATTATTGCCTTCATTTCTGTAACAGCTTGGTTCCTTCCCTCCCCCCCTCCACACCTTTCACCTTATGGTCCTTTCACTTTTTGGCATTCTCTTCCTGGGCCAATCAGAATTGACTCCCCTTCCTTTGTTCCCTTCACCATTCTTCTTCACAACCAATCCCAATCGACCACATTTCACTTTTTGACTATTTATAAGGTCACCTTTCAAATGTGCCTTGTTATTGTTTGTTACTGACGATGGTTTGATCACCGAAACCGGTATAACTGTGTTTTTCGCGTTTTTTCGTGTATTAGTGGAAATATACTATTTTTTCAATAACTCCGTTTTTCTTTGCCGTTACTCCTTGCGTATGCGTTCTACAGGCTGAGCGCGTTTTACAGATAGGTAGTCATTTCTCCTTGCTTAAGCGTCCTACAGTGTACACCTGCTAGTTTTTCCATTCTGTGTTTTGGTACTTGCTCATTTAAGTAGGGTATCCAAGTTCTATGTGCTGTAAAGTTATAACGTAGTGGCTATACGAACTAAATCACGCGCGAAGAAATCGTGGAAACCCATTTCGAAGAAAAACGGATTGATTGAAAAGACGAAAAAACGCGCACTGTTATACCGGTTTCGGCGATCAAACCATCGTCAGTAACAAACAATAACTAACTACAAACTACTATTGGGATTGGTTGTGCTTTCCATGGTAAGACAGAAGAAAAACGGAGTTATTGAAAAATAGTCTATTTCCACTAATACACGAAAAACGCAAAAAACACTGTTATACCGGTTTCGGTGATCAAACCATCGTCAGTAACACACAATAACTCCGTTATTTTTTTGCGTTTTTTTCCGTTAGATTTTTGCGTTTTTCGTGTATTAGTGGAAATAGACTATTTTTTTCAATTACTCAGTTTTTCTTTGAAATGGGTTTCCACGATTTCGTCGCGAGTGATTTAGTTCGTGTAAGACAGAATTTAGCTAAAGAAAAGTTAACTATTAAAAGTATAGCGGCTTACATAAAAAGTATGGCTATGAGGGAGATCGCATTGATACAGTAATTATGGAATACATAGGAAAAAGATTAGGGAAGGAGTTTCAAACCTAGTTAGGGAAGGTACGACTGAGAAGATTCGAATCATTGTACCGTATTATGGAAACATTTCGGATAAAATTGGTAAAATATTAACTTCTAAAGGGTTCAAAGTAGGACACAAAACTAAAAATAATCTCACTCAGATCTTCAGTTAAAGATAAAATTAACGTTCAAAATAAAAGTGGTGTTTTGATACGAGGAATTCTTCTAATTGTTTTATACTGTATTTCGGTAAATAAACAAATTCAAATTCTAATCCTGAATTAAAGTGTTCTTGTGGACTTGACTATTGTGGTCAAACTGGTAGGAAGTTTTGAGAAACAATAGAGGAACATGAAAAAGATTTCAGGGATAATAAGGGTAATTCGGCCTTTGCACGTCATTTGTTGAATGAATCCAGTCGTAGCTTCAAATTTGATCTTACAGACAGACAGTTTGTTGAATATCTTCATTTCTGCCCAAAATGAAGCATGTGGAATGCTCTTGAAAAATTCTAAATTATTAAGAATGATAGGTTGGGTAAATATTTGAATGTTGTAATTTCTTCAAGTTTTTCTCCATTATTGCGTTCGTTTCTGTTACAGCTTGGTTCCTCCCCCCTCCCCCCCCCCCCTTTCCAACCGACCTTCCTTTCACTTTTTGGCATTCACTTCAAGGGCCAATCAGAATCGACCTTTCTTCTTTGTTCCCTTCACCATTCTTCTTCACAGCCAATTCCGACCACATTTAACTTTTGGGACTATTTATAAGGTCACCTCTCCAATGTGCCTTCAGTTATTATTTGTTACTGACGATGTATTGATCACCGAAACCGGTATAACAGTGTATTTTTCGTGTATTGGTGGAAACAGACAACTGCAGTAAATCCGGTTTTTCTTTACAGTGGTTCGTTGATAAATAACTCACACAAGAAATAATCGCATGAAACTACCAGCTCGTCCAATCACAAAGTCTAGTGTTCTATAAATACCCGGTACACTTTCTCCGCGTCATTTAGACATTATACCTACAATACGCCTATAAATTTGTCTTAATGACCTGAATGAGGCATATCCCGACATTCGCCGTCGCGATGCAGCTTTGGTAATGTCACTCTTCTTTTTTTAAGGATATTTATTTTCCCTCCAGTAGAGGCCGCATATTTTCGGTATTTGCACCAGTTCTTGGGTCTAAACGGTGCTGCTGGCGATTTACGGAGTTATGTTTGTGCCCGTTATGAACAGCACCGGTAGAGCGCACCCGACAGGACTTTCGAAGTTCAACGCGTACGCTAGGACACACACGAATGTAGAACACGTACGCAAGAAGCACCAAAATTCCTTCCTACGAGAATTAATTCCGATATCACAAGTTGGCCTACATGAACCATAATATGAACGATCTGTGGTATGAACGAAGTGCGTTCCGAGGGCGATAGCTCGTGAACCCATTCCTTGTTAAGGACACCACTTAGGACTGCCAGATTCCAAATTACCCTATTGCCCAAATGCCCTACTGTTTACCGTTTTCAAGGAGAACAATCTACATTTTCAGAGTACTTAATAGCTGTTATGCCAGTAAAACAGTCAAGGCGCCAAACAGCGATGGTCTCTCACAACTTCAAGGCACTCCAGTCTATGGGATGGGACATCGAAGCAAAAGCATCGATGTAAACATCGGTCGCATGGCATCGATGTCGTAAAACATCGTTGGTTCAACCATCGATGTCAATGTTTCTAGTGGCCAACATATGTCTGAATAATCACGATTCCATCAGGGCTGCCAGCTCGGGGGAAAAAAGCATGTTATTGCAGGTTAATAGCAAGAATACATCAAGGAACAAGAAAAGTCAGGAATTTTAGAAAAATACAAAATTCATAGCAACTTGTCTTTAAACAAACTAAAACACAACTCGAGTCCTTTCAAATCAGTAAATAAATAAAGATACTCCTTATCCAGGCTCTATGGAAAGAGGAGTTTGGACAGAGTATTCCCCTTCAACCTATTCCTCTCCTGCGTATGAATGTTCCCTGCTTTTGAGTGCCAGAAGGAGGTGACATGCAGAGTGAGCATAGGTAGCGAATTGATATCTCAGATTAGGGTGACTCCGGTCGTCACACCAGTATTTGAGAGGGTTCAACGAAATCTTCGATTCGTGCATGTGGACGCTCGAATTCGGAGCTTTGGCTTTCCATGTTCCTTTCGTCTTCCTTTTGGCTTTCTTGAATCACAAACTTCTCAAAACCGTTTGGTACTTCCATCGTACTCCAATTACACATAAAAAATATTATTTTCTCTTTCCAGTAAGAAAAACATCGATGTTGCGAGGAATAATATTGATGATATCGATGAAAAAGAAAAACGGAGTTATTGAAAAAATAGTATATTTCCACTAATACACGAAAAAACGAAAAACACTGTTAGGTATACCGGTTTCGGTGATCAAACCATTGTCAGTAACAAAGTTGTTATTGTTTGTTACTAACGATGGTTTGATCACCAAAACCGGTATAACAGTATATTTTTTTCGTGTATTAGTGGAAGTAGAGAACTTGTCAATAAATCCGTTTTTCTTTGAAATGGATTTCCACGATTTCGTCGCGAGTGATTTAGTTCGTTAACATCGATGTTCGATAGTGTCGAAATTCCTCAACATCGATGTTGAAACATCGAACGTCGAACCTAAAACATCGACATCGATGTCCCATCTCTACTCCAGTCCCTTGATGCTACCCTACATTAGGATTCTGCTGTATTTCTTCACGCCGTCATTGCGATGGCCCCTGTAATGTCATTTCTCAACAGACTGCCTTGAAGGGTGTTAGCATAATGATCAGCATATTCCAACTAAACTTGATGAATCAACAACTGCCCCATCCGTAATTTTGTATCTCTTCAGCCACGTGATGCTACAGCCTTTCAAAGATCAATATTTCTTGCACATGCCACTTCTCCATTATCTTGCATCCCCCCCACTTACAGCGACGTATCTCGACTACCATTGTCCATTCTTACATTTACGTGACAAAGTCCTGTTAAGCAAGCTGAAACTTGGAAGGATTTAAACGTTAAAACGTCTGCCCCTTGGCAATTTCATAGAATCAATTGTCCAGAGTGGCTCAAGGCACGCTTCCCGTAACAGAGAATGGTGACCGTATTTAAGGGGCGGAGAGTGAAGGGGAACGGGGCATGAAAAGAAATAATTTATCAACCTCCTTCCACCCAAGGAAAGTTTAGGAAGAAAAAGAATCTTTCTGAAGAAAGCGTTTGGGCGGCGTAGGGAAAAAATGCTCAATTATTAACGGAGCCCTTAGAAAACGGGGATATTCCAAGGGGAAGTTGTTATTTCGCATTAGTTGTTTGTATTGAGGTTCTAAGCCTCCTGTATCAGGAGCCCTCAGTGCCGGGGGGAAGGGCCCAGGGCCTCATCTCAAGTGATTCAGACCAAAGTCCCTGTCGCCAGGTCGATGAATAATACATTTCTGAAGACTGTTTCCTTTCTCGCCGCCCTCACATCGAACCGTATTCGGGTATATGCCATCTCCGGTGTCTAATTGGACGCGACCTGATGGGTCGGCCTGTCTGTCTTGATGGAGCTGAGACACTTTAGACTAATTAAAGCATACAACAAAGGGGGAAATACAATACCTACCTCATGAAATTGTGAGGGACTCGCAAGATTTTTATTCCACTAAGTCGTGGATCATGATGAAGGGTATTTCGAAAATATTCAGTGTATGATGGAGCTCTTTGACACTTGGTCGACACTGGATCTGTTCGTAGTGTGTGTGTCACGTGCTCTTGTTGTCCTTTGGATCTGGTCGTACTGCGTGTGTCACATGCACTTGTTGTCCGTTGGATCTGTTCGTAGTGTGTGTGTCACATGCTCTTGTTGTCCTTTGGATCTGCTCGTAGTACGTGTGTCACATGCTCTTGTTGTCCTTTGGATCTGGTCATAGTGCATGTGTCACATGCTCTTGTTGTCCGTTGGATCTGTTCGTAGTGTGTGTGTCACATGCTCTTGTTGTCCTTTGGATCTGTTCGTAGTACGTGTGTCAATGCTCTTGTTGTCCTTTGGATCTGGTCGTACTGCGTGTGTCACATGCTCTTGTTTTCCTTTGGATCTGGTGGTAGTGCATGTGTCACATGCTCTTGTTGTCCGTTGGATCTGTTCGTAGTGTGTGTGTCACATGCTCTTGTTGTCCTTTGGATCTGTTTGTAGTACGTGTGTCACATGCTCTTGTTGTCCTTTGGATCTGGTCGTAGTGCGTGTGTCACGTGCTCTTGTTGTCCTTTGGATCTGGTCGTACTGCGTGTGTCACATGCTCTTGTTGTCCGTTGGATCTGTTCATAGTGTGTGTGTCACATGCTCTTGTTGTCCTTTGGATCTGCTCGTAGTACGTGTGTCACATGCTCTTGTTGTCCTTTGGATCTGGTCGTAGTGCATGTGTCACATGCTCTTGTTGTCCGTTGGATCTGTTCGTAGTGTGTGTGTCACATGCTCTTGTTGTCCTTTGGATCTGTTCGTAGTACGTGTGTCAATGCTCTTGTTGTCCTTTGGATCTGGTCGTACTGCGTGTGTCACATGCTCTTGTTTTCCTTTGGATCTGGTGGTAGTGCACGTGTCACATGCTCTTGTTGTCCGTTGGATCTGTTCGTAGTGTGTGTGTCACATGCTGTTGTTGTCCTTTGGATCTGTTTGTAGTACGTGTGTCACATGCTCTTGTTGTCCTTTGGATCTGTTCGTAGTGTGTGTGTCACGTGCTCTTGTTGTCCTTTGGATCTGGTCGTACTGCGTGTGTCACATGCACTTGTTGTCCTTTGGATCTGTTTGTAGTGCATGTGTCACATGCTCTTGTTGTCCTTTGGATCTGGTCGTAGTGCATGTGTCACATGCTCTTTTGTCCTTTGGATCTGGTCGTAGTGCATGTGTCACATGCTCTTGTTGTCCTTTGGATCTGGTCGTACTGCGTGTGTCACATGCTCTTGTTTTCCTTTGGATCTGGTCGTAGTGCATGTGTCACATGCTCTTGTTGTCCGTTGGATCTGTTCGTAGTGTGTGTGTCACATGCTCTTGTTGTCCGTTGGATCTGTTCGTAGTGTGTGTGTCACATGCTCTTGTTGTCCTTTGGATCTGTTCGTAGTACGTGTGTCACATGCTCTTGTTGTCCTTTGGATCTGGTTGTAGTGCGTGTGTCACGTGCTCTTGTTGTCCTTTGGATCTGGTCGTACTGCGTGTGTCACATGCACTTGTTGTCCTTTGGATCTGGTCGTAGTGCATGTGTCACATGCTCTTGTTGTCCTTTGGATCTGGTCGTAGTGCATGTGTCACATGCTCTTTTGTCCTTTGGATCTGGTCGTAGTGCATGTGTCACATGCTCTTGTTGTCCTTTGGATCTGGTCGTAGTGCATGTGTCACATGCTCTTGTTGTCCTTTGGATCTGGTCGTAGTGCATGTGTCACATGCTCTTGTTGTCCTTTGGATCTGGTCGTAGTGCATGTGTCACATGCTCTTGTTGTCCTTTGGATCTGGTCGTAGTGCATGTGTCACATGCTCTTGTTGCCCTTTGGATCTGGTCGTAGTGCATGTGTCACATGCTCTTGTTGTCCGTTGGATCTGTTTGTAGTGCGTGTGTCACGTGCTCTTGTTGTCCTTCGGATCTGGTCGTACTGTAAGTGTCACATGCACTTGTTGTCTGATGGATCTGGTCGTAGTGCGTGTGTCACATGCTCTTGCTGTCCTTTGGATCTGGTCGTAGTGCATGTGTCACATGCTCATGTTGTCCGTTGGATCTGTTTGTAGTGCATGTGTCACATGCTCTTGTTGTCCTTCGGATCTGGTCGTACTGTGAGTGTCACATGCACTTGTTGTCTGTTGGATCTGTTCGTAGTGCGTGTGTCACATGCTCTTGCTGTCCTTTGGATCTGGTCGTACTGCATGTGTCACATGCTCTTGTTGTCCTTTGGATCTGGTCGTAGTGCATGTGTCACATGCTCTTGTTGTCCTTCGGATCTGGTCGTACTGTGAGTGTCACATGCAGCCACTTTAAGCTTCATCATTTTCTTTCTACTCAACCAATAATTATTTATAGGCCATTTTCCCCCAACTAAAGTACCAAAGCAACAATTAGCTTCGAAAATTGGCATGTTAAAATTTTTTTGGAGGCTTCTCCCGCGCTGAAAGTTATAGATGACCCTTCACGGTATCCACATGGGAAGTTCAAATAAAATGGGATTTCTCGCCTTATTGTTATTATCATTCATATAAATGGATTCGGTATATCTCCTTCGCCACTTCTTGAATTCGTATCTTTTTTCTTTTCTTAGCTTTGATATTCTTGTGTTTTTGTGATTTTCCTCGATTTATGAGCCTTGCAAGATGTCGAAACGGCTGTGGACGGTACGCTTCGTTCTATAAATACTGTCCAAGTCGTAGAACGAACTCGAACTGTTTGAAATTTTGACAGGGTACACCTAGGATGTCTAGTATTGTTGAGACCAAAAACCAAGTTGATCGGACCACTAGAACCCCTAAAGAGGGTACATTTTCAGACTAGTTTGAACGTCTTCACCTAGTTCACCTCATTTTATTTTATTAAATTAGAATTATTTGTGAAGGAATTTTCGAACTTTCAGTGTTTTATCTTACAACTCCCCTAGATTCGAAAACAGTTGGTGAAACGCAGAAAATTTTGCTAAATTTGAACTACGAACAATTTTTTTGAGATGGTATCAAAATTATAAGATTCCTCAAAACACCGTGACGGCCAAGCTAACTCATCATGGCAAATAGCGATGCGTTAAATTTTGGTCTAAAATCGTCGTTGTTCCGCACACAGTTCGTGTCCCCATTTGGGAACACATTTGGCTCCTAGTTGTCCTCCGAAACACGGCAGCCCGATCGGCATACACCCAGGGGTGTTACAGGAGAAAAACGCTGCAAATCCCTGCACAACGGTTTATTATTTTGTATAGAATACCCTTCTGTTACAGATCACAGCTCTATGTATAGATAACCCGTCTATATAATATAATATGTACTATTCTATGCATAATTATGTAGACCGCAGACCCTCCGTAGGTTAGTACCTAACCCCGTACTCGTTACTAGGTACCTACCTAAATCACGAGTTAAATGTTGCTAAAATAATTCTGCCGATGACAAACAGTACCTAACAAAAAGAAACACACATAATGAAGTTCTGAAAAGAAATTGTTGATGAGGAGTGAAAAAAGTTGCAAAAGTACCTACCAACAAACTCCAGCCCCTTCTACGTAGATGGTATAATGAACCGTTGTGTAATAATTTACCGTTGAGTAATGATTTACCGTAGTAATAATTTACCCATCAATAATACTTCAACGTTTGTTCAAGTTTCACTACCTACGAACAAACTCCAAAAGAGCCATCATTTTTCAAATTAAATAATATCACAGAACAACCAACTCGACTTCATACTCCGCCAATATAATCAGGTGATCTCTACCAATGATTGGCCGTATTCACAAATTCCTATTGTGGGCGCGTCTCTGGTTACGAGATTTGGTTTGGATTGTATACAATTTCATTCACACTGGAGTCGAAAATGCCTGTCGGTGCAAACTTCGGGGCCTTACTGTGAACGAACGGC
The DNA here is from genome assembly GCA_954871275.1 of Leptopterna dolabrata. NCBI lineage: Eukaryota > Metazoa > Arthropoda > Insecta > Hemiptera > Miridae > Leptopterna > Leptopterna dolabrata. The sequence goes on from OX940983.1 coordinate 3,780,843, forward strand.
TGGACGTACGATGCTCCGGATGGTCTTAAAAAACTCGCAAGTTCAAGAATTATTTAAAACCGTAAAAATATTTACGTAAAAAAATTGTATAGGCGTTTTGAAAATTTCAACCCCTATTTTGAACCCCTTAGAGATGACTCACAGTAACGTCGAGCTTCGAGGACCAACTAGACGCCGAACGGAACCTATAACCCGAATTTCATCAATTTTTTTTCATGGTAACTAAGAAAAGTGGCCCGTACGGCGTACGGCGTACGGCGTACGGCGGACAGACAGAAATATTTTTATTGCAGTTTTGGATTCTACATACCTTGAAACGTAAACCATCAAATTTTGAGGGGGGGTAAGCATTTTTTTTTTCATGCTCGATTCCAATGGTTCATTATTGAAAATAATAAACCAAAATTAGTGTTTTAAAAATGAGGTTTTAAAAACGGGAGAAAAATGAGGTTTTAGTGAACATGAGCTTGTGAGGTATGGTTTCTCATGTTTTTTAGGGCGAGAAGACCGAATATTAAGTTGATTTTGACCGAAGAGTGAAGAATTGAGGTTGTAACGAAGGTTCAGCTCCCGAAATTCATTTTTTATTAGTCAAAAACATGGGAAATTGTCTGCAATCACCATGCATTTGTATAATAACAGTAGAAGTTGTATGAACATGTGAATCAAGATAATTAAATGGTACTATCAATGATCAAAGATAATCTTAAAAACGCTGCAAATCCCTGCACAACGGTTTATTATTTTGTATAGAATACCCTTCTGTTACAGATCACAGCTCTATGTATAGATAACCCGTCTATATAATATAATATGTACTATTCTATGCATATTATGTAGATCGCAGACCCTCCGTAGGTTAGTACCTAACCCCGTACTCGTTACTAGGTACCTACCTAAATCACGAGTTAAATGTTGCTAAAATAATTCTGCCGATGACAAACAGTACCTAACAAAAAGAAACACACATAATGAAGTTCTGAAAAGAAATTGTTGATGAGGAGTGAAAAAAGTTGCAAAAGTACCTACCAACAAACTCCAGCCCCTTCTACGTAGATGGTATAATGAACCGTTGTGTAATAATTTACCGTTGAGTAATGATTTACCGTAGTAATAATTTACCCATGAATAATACTTCAACGTTTGTTCAAGTTTCACTACCTACCAACAAACTCCAATGGAGCCATCATTTTTCAAATTAAATAATATCACAGAACAACCAACTCGACTTCATACTCCGCCAATATAATCAGGTGATCCCTACCAATGATTGGCCGTATTCACAAATTCCTATTGTGGGCGCGTCTCTGGTTACGAGATTTGGTTTGGATTGTATACAATTTCATTCACACTGGAGTCGAAAATGCCTGTCGGTGCAAACTTCGGGGCCTTACTGTGAACGAACGGCTGGACGTACGATGCTCCGGATGGTCTTAAAAAACTCGCAAGTTCAAGAACTATTTAAAACCGTAAAAATATTTACGTAAAAAAATGGTATAGGCGTTTTGAAAATTTCAACCCCTATTTTGAACCCCTTAGAGATGACTGACAGTAACGTCGAGCTTCGAGGACCAACTAGACGCCGAACGGAACCTATAACCCGAATTTCATCAATTTTTTTTCATGGTAACTAAGAAAAGTGGCCCGTACGGCGGACAGACAGAAATATTTTTATTGCAGTTTTGGATTCTACATACCTTGAAACGTAAACCATCAAATTTTGAGGGGGGGTAAGAATTTTTTTTTTCATGCTCGATTCCAATGGTTCATTGTTGAAAATAATAAACCAAAAGAAAAGCCGAGCCTAATACGTGTTTTTCGGGGCCAGAACTGGTGGAAACCATCAATAACAGCCAATTATTTCACATGAAAGAAACAATAAATGAACCGCCAATATTTCTGTAGGTGTGTCCAATAGAATAATAAACCCATGTGACAAGGACTTTGCAGCGTTTTCTACTTATTTTCTCTCCGTCAAACGGACTATCAAGTTTTCAGCGCAGGCTAATAGCGAGAAATGCGCCCGCCTTTGGATCCGGCTTTTTCCGCATTCGGAGTTTTAATTAAATTAGTTAAATTGAACAAGTTGCCTCGAAGGCGGCAACCTAGCGCATTCTGAAAAGAAGACGGTTGTCTGAGCGAGTTAATTACCGAGAAAGAAATTACTTGTAAACTCCGGGAGGGAACTGCAATTCAAGGAGCTCAAAATTTAGTTCGTCCACATTATCCAGATTAGACGCCGCTATTTTAACAATTGGACAATTGGACTTAATAGAAACTTCATGCATAGTAATCAAGTCTATCACTGCTCCGTTATACGCCATAGTTTGAAATTAATTATTCATTGGCAGGTTGTCTTATAATTAGTATCGGAAAGTTTGCCTCAAGTTCCTTCAAGTCACCTGTTGAGTTTCATTGTTTGTTGTGACCACTTTATCTAAAGAGAGTTGTTGTGGAAAAGTGGATTATTCTTCGAAAATCATAACTAAAAACGATGCAAATCCCTGCACAACGGTTTATTATTTTGTACAGGATACCCTTCTGTTACAGATCACAGTTATCTGTATAGATAACCCGTCTGTATAACATAATTATGTACTACTCTATACATATTATGTGGATCGCAGATCCTCCGTATGTTGGTACATAACCCCGTACTCGTTACTTGGTAAATCACATAAATCACGAGTTAAATGTTACTAAAATAATTCTTCCGAGACAAAACGGCAAAAAGAAACGCAAATAATGAAGTTCTGGAGGAAAATTTTTGATGTGAAGTGAAATAGATGCCCCTTCTGCGTAGATCACTGTTTTCTGTGGTCAATACCTATAATGAACCGTTGTGTAATAACTTGCCCATCAACAATACTTCAACGGTTGTTCAAGTTGCAAAAGTACCGAACAACAAAATCCAGCCCGGTCTTGGTAGATGAACCGTTGTGTGATAAATTTGTTCCCAAATGGGTACCTAACTGTTTGCGGAAGAACTACAATTTTAGGCCAAAATTTAACGTAAATTTGAGGCTGAAACTTCCTTAGAACCTCAATTTTCCACTCTTTGGTCAAAATTCACATCATATTCGGTCTTCTCGTCCCAAAAATACATGGAAAACGGTACCTCAAAAGCTCATGTTACTAAAACACAAAAAGTACCTATTTTTACACGCATTTTCACTCATAACACCCCTGGGTATATTCCGATCGGGCTGCAAAGTTTTGGGACACAACTAGGGCCCAAAAGGAGCATGTGACCGAAAGAACGAATTTTTTAGACCGCAAATGAAGCCGGTACACGTGATACGGCGGACGGCGGTCCGACATTGCATATTTGGAATTTACGCACCTTGAAACGGAAAAGAAAAAAATTTTGAGGGGGTGTTGTAAAAATATTTTGCTGAGCGATTACATAGATGTATGATTCACATAATAATAAACCAAAAGGAGCGTACGTAATTCGTGTTTGGGGGGCCAAAATTGGTAGAAACCATCAAAAATGGCTATTTCAATTTTTTCACATGAAAGAAACAATAATTCAACAGCCAAACATTTCTGTACGTATGTCCAGTAGAATAATAAACCCATGTGACACGGACTTCGGAGCGTTTGCACTTAGGGAGGATTTGCGTTCAAGGAGGTTGCACTTATCGAGGTTTCACTGTACTACCCCCCTCCCCTTCCCCCCCACCATATCCCTTCCCCCCAATATCCTCCAATATCCTCTGGTTGGGGAGAGTAAAAAGGGCCAAGTCAAAATTGAAGTTGGAAGCCTCACGGAGGTGACGATACAGTGGTGGAAGGGAGCTTAATTAGAAGAAACCCCTCACCGCAAGGCCTTGCTCCCCCTCGTCCCCCTCCACCGTTTGGTTTCCTGCGCGAAAATCCTTTATTGCCTTAATTATCCCTAAGGAGTGTTTGTGATCGGTGAAATCCCCCCTTTTCATTCGTATTGGAACTGACGTTTACCTGGTTTAATTAAGTTTTCACCTGGAGGGGCCGGGAGTCCTCGGTAAACAGCGGGAGCCAATCGGTGTTCATTTCAACCATCCACTTTGAGGTGGTCTCAAACATCCGTGAGGTTAGTCCGCTCCGGCTTCTTGAAGAACATGAAAGGGGGTTGCGTCTTGTATACACGTGTAGGTTGATTCCGCTAACAGGAGGCTTTCTTACCGGGAATATCAGTTTGGTTTATATTGCAGGTTCAGATCCCTCCCTTCGGGTAAAAGCCCCAACTAGGGCCAACGTCAGTGTTGAGCTCGCTTGGAATTCTCGGGAGTCTGCTTTTGAGTGGATGGGAAGCTATCTGTCCAATTGTACCGTGATGGTGCGGTTGAGAGATGTAACATCGAGGCCCTTTCCTGCCACCTCGGGGGTTCCTCAGGGGTCCCATTTGGGGCCTCTGCTCTTCCTGCTGGTCATCAATGATGTCTGCACCGCTCTCAGTGAACCGCGATTCCTTTTATTCGCGGATGACCTCAACACCTACCGTGCTGTGGAGACGCCAATTGATTGTGGGATCCTGCAGGATTGCATTGTCGGCCTACTTCTCTGGTGTCCACGTAATAGCCTGGCACTCAGACCGTCTAAATGCTAGGAATGACGTTTCATCGTTCACAGGATCCATATCTTCATTACTATACTATTGGAGGCGAAGACCTGCGAATACCTGAAACGAGTCAGTTTGTTGCGGGATTTGAGGGTGCTCCTGGATTGCCAGCTCTCTTTCTCCGAGCATATATATCTGCCGTCTCCAGCCCGGCGATGCGTGTCCTGGGATTTGTAAAACGCAATACTCGGGAGTTCGATTATATTCCAGCCATTACTACTCTCTACAAAACGCTTGTCCTCCCTATTTTGGAGTATGCCTCGGTGGTCTGGAGTCCATATTATAAGTGCCATATCGACCAGATTGAGCGAGTACACCGGAGGTTTCTACGATATGTGGGGGTTCAAGCTTGGTATTAACCTGGTGACCGTAAGCGTTGATGAGCTCAACAAAAGATGCAGCACCCTCAATCCTGTGGACCGTAGACTTTTGGCCGACTCATCTTTCTTCCACAAGTTGGTTCTGGGTAAGATGGACACACAATGGTGCGTTTCCTGGTTCCTCGACTCGGTTCATTTTCTGGAAGCCTCTTTTGAGTTCCATTTTCAGCGACGAACTACGCCTACCATCGCACGATGTGCAGGTTACCCCGTGGGATGAACCATGTGATGGACCCTGATGGCCCTGACATAGATTTAATTTTTTTCTCCTGAGGATGTTAGGAGGAGAGCAGTTCTAGTTCTATTGAATAATGACAGACATTAGCAGTATCGAGTAAATACACAGTCATATGCGGACATTTTACGTTTTTTTTTCTTTCTAATTATCATTATATTATATTCTGTTCATTTGTATTGGGCATGCCCGTATTATTATAAATAAATAAATGAATAAAGCGTACAGAAAAGAGCGAGATGTTTAGCGAGAATAATAAACCCATGTGACAAGGACTTTGCAGCGTTTTTGGAATCTACGGACCTTGAGACGTAAAAGAAAAAATTCTAAACTAACTGCAAGTGAGACAAGCTGGCATTCCGCAGATGGCTCATTGCGTGAATCCGTAGTTTGCAGGGTCAAGTTCCTCTGGTGTCACATTTTTCCACCTCTATTCCTTATAAGTAGGTAATTAAATCCATCGGTTTTCTGACCATCCTTCACATTAAACCTCCCAAAATTGTTCGTTTATAAGCAGAATCAATCAACCAGGATTGATCACGAACAAGGAAGACGTTTCGAACGAACGTAATCGATCGTCGGGAAGATACGCCCTAAACAAATTCTGAGTTTACAGAAATAAACGCGTTTCGCCCGTTTCAACCCATTAAAGAAGGCGGGCGGAGTAGCGGAGGGAGGAATTAAACAAAACGTGGAAGCCTCTTGAATTAATTTACTGGAGGCATTAATAGAGAGCAAGGAATGAATGCTAAATACGGGAGTAATCAAGTAGCCACTTTGAATGTCAACCCTTCTGGGATATAAAGAGCCTGGGGGAGTTGGGCTGTTATAGGGTAGGATGGTTATGAAATTATAAAGAGAGTCCCGGTGACAATCGAAATACCTTGATTTTCATGGAGACTTGTGTGAGGAGGGGAAATTTTAACTTTCGTTCTATTTCGAGTGTATTGATCCCCTGTTAAAGAAAATGCTGTGCCAGATTGTAATTTGGATTCTTCAGTGGGCTTACACTGATACCCAGTCACGAACAATAGGCGAAAGTCTAATTGTGACACCTAACAATTTGAACCTTTTGTTACGGTATTAGATGTGATCAACTGCGAACAAGACCAGTTTTCAAACTTGGCCAGAAAACAGTGTATTCAAGTAAGACTAATGATGTTGCAGACCCAGTGTCGATACACATATCAGTTGATAACGTGGGCCCATATGTTCCTAGTCGAAACGAACGCTTATACGGTTAGTTTCGACTAGGAACATATGGGCCGACGTTATCAACTCTTATGATTTAAACCTTCTCTTACGGTACTACTGAACAGTTTGAACCTTTTGAACCTTTTGTTACGGTATTAAAGGTGGTCAACTGCGACCGAGACCAGTTTTCAAAACTTGGCCAGAAAACAGTAAATTCAATTAAGACTAATGGTGTTGCAGATCCGGTGTCGAAACACATACCAGTTGATAACGTCGGCCCATATGTTCCTAGTTGAAACGAACGCTTAACAAAAGAGTCGTTTCGACTAGGAACATATGGGCCGATGTTATCAACTCGTATGATTTAAACCTTTTGTTACGGTACTACTGAACAATTTGAACCTTTTGTTACCGTATTAAATGTGATCAACTGCGACCGAAACACTTTGAACCTTTTATTGCGGTATTAAATGTGAACCTTTTGTTACGGTATTAAATGTGATCAACTGCGACCGAGACACTTTGAACATTTTGTTACGGTATTACATGTGATCAACTGCGACCGAGACCAGTTTTCAAAACTTGGTCAGAAAACAGTAAACTCAATTAAGACTAATGATGTTGCAGATCCGGTGTCGAAACACATACCAGTTGATAACGTCGGCCCATATGTTCCTGGCCGAAACGACCGCTTAACAAAAGAGTCGTTTTGACTAGGAACATATGGGCCGATGTTATCAACTCGTATGATTTAAACCTTTTGTTACGGTACTACTGAACAATTTAACCTTTTGTTACCGTATTAAATGTGATCAACTGCGACCGAGACACTTTGAACCTTTTGTTACGGTATTAAATGTGAACCTTTTGAACCTTTTGTTATGGTATTAAATGTGATCAACTGCGACCCAGACACTGAACATTTTGTTACGGTATTAGATGTGATCAACTGCGACCGAGACCAGTTTTCAAAACTTGGTCAGAAAACAGTAAATTCAATTAAGACTAAAAATGATGTTGCAGATCCGGTGTCGAAACACATACCAGTTGATAACGTCGGCCCATATGTTCCTAGTCGAAACGAACCCTTAACAAAAGATTCGTTTCGACTAGGAACATATGGGCCGATGTTATCAACTCTTATGATTTAAACCTTTTGTTACAGTACTACTGAACTTTTTGAACCTTTTGTTACGGTATTAAATGTGATCAACTGCGACCGAGACAAGTTTTCAAAACTTGGCCAGAAAACAGTGAATTCAATTAAGACTAATGATGTTGCAGATCCGGTGTCGAAACACATACCAGTTGATAACGTCGGCCCATATGTTCCTAGTCGAAACGAACGCTTAAAAAGATTCGTTTCAACTAGGAACATATGGGCCGAAGTTATCAACTCGTATGTGTTCAATATCAACTGGTGTGTGTTTCGACACCGGGTCTGCAACATCATTAGTCTTAATTGAATTTACTGTTTTCGGCCAAGTTTTGAAAACTGGTCTCGGCCGCAGTTGATCACATCTAAAACCGCTGCAAATTATTACACAACGGTTTATTATTTACCTGTATATACTTATGCCCCTTCTGCGTAGATCACTGTTTTCTGTGGTCAATACCCTCGACCTCCTTCCGGGAAAGCCCTAAATGGAGTACTGGAGCCGGCCCGGGAATTTAAGTTTCATACGAATACACGTGATTCAATCATTCAATAATTAATTATTATTTGTAGTTATTCACGAAGCCTAAGGCAAATAATAAATCGTTGTTTAATAACTTACCTGTACAGATGCCCCTTCTGCGAAGATAGTATTATAATAACCCGTTGTGTAATAATTTACCTGTATAGGTGGCCCCTTCTGCGTAGATAATCTAATGAACTGTTTTGCAATAATTTACCGTTGTGTAATAATTTGCCTATCAATAATACTTCAACGGTTGTTAAGTTGTAAAAGTATCATCTATCTATCAACAAAATCCAGCCCCTTCTTGGTAGATGAACCGTTGTGTAATAATTTACCGTTTTGTAATAATTTACCATTATGTAATAATTTACCGTTATGTGATAATTTACCGTTGTGTAATAATTTGCCGTTGTGTAATAATTTACCGTTTTGTAATAATTTACCCATCAATAACCCTCTGTTACTGTGCAGCTAACACCTCGCAGTTCACTGTACAGGAGCCCTCAGTTTTCATCCATATGCAAACAGTGTCAGCAATGCATGCCACATGTGTCGTCAAGTTTGCACTCAGTCTCTCTTTAACTGGAAATTTGCGCAAAGTGAATTGCGTGCACTCTCTGTTGGGTTTTTTGGAAAGGTGGGCATCACTTTTCGGACCTGCTTGAACATGTCCAGCCTTTACCTTCTCATACTTTTCTAGCCTCGTATGTGACGTATACAGTAATTTGTAACTTATAAGAAACCCACATCATTTTTGAAAACGTCTTATGAGCTCACAAACCCTTGTATTCTCAAGCCGTACAAGTCTCGACAACTTGGGTTTGTAGGTGAAATCGAGGTCATCTTTATATTCAGCATGTATACACTACACTACTACATACTCCTGTACAGTATATACAGTATACTCCCGTACCTGCTGTAATATTATGATGTATTTGTTCCAGTAATATTGTGAGATTTAACCTAATAAACGCGGGGAACGTTGAGCTGGGCAACGACGGTTTTACCCCAACCGCCAACTGCCTCAACGGTCGTAACGGCCGATTGTGGACAGGGGACGGTTGGAAAAGTCCCTATAAAAACAGCCCTTCTGGCCAAGCTCCTCATTCGACCGATCTCGGTCTTACCCTCGACTTCTCCCTCTTACCCAACCCGCTGTCTTACTTCCTTGTACCTGCTGTGGTGAAAACCGCGGGGTACTCTTTCCCAGTATCTGCTGTGGTGATAACCGTAGGATACCACCTTCTCCCCTAATACCTGCTGTGGTGAAAACCGCAGGGTATTAGCATCCTTCCTGTATCAGCTGTGGTGAAAACCGCCGGATACCCCCTTTTCCTCTGAAATTCCTGTGGTGAAACCCACGGGGTATCAGATACCTCTTTCCTAGTGTCTGCTGTGGTGAAAAATGCGGGACACTTCCCCCTCCATGGTACCTGCTGTGGTGAAAACCCGGCGGGGACTGAAACCTATATCCTAGGCTCCTGCTGTGGTGGAAACCGCGGTGAGTCATTCCCTGTAGCCCCTGCTGTGGTGAAAACCGCGGGGAGTCATTTCCTGTAGCGCCTGCTGTACCGCCTGTTAGTAAAACCAACGGCGGTAGTTAGTAAAACGCGGGGAGTTAGTAAAAAGACTCCTATAGAGCACATCCTTCCACTCTCTCATCCTGTCCACCTCAATCCCACCCTACCTATCCCTAAGGAGTCACAACATAAATACTTTTCCTCGGAGACGCGGGGAAAGAGAAAAATATTAAAACCATTGTTGTCAAGTAGCATCCATCTTAGAATTAGAGATAAGGAATGCCCCTCTGGATGATCCAGTTATTTAAGGAAAACTTAATAAATCAACAATTAAAATCCTCTTGATTAATTATTTATTAGATTATTCTGTCTTTCTTTATTATGTTTTTTATGTGATAAATGACAAAATGCTCTGAACGCGTGAAATAAGTTCTTTTCATTCTCACCAACCATCCGAATTACTTTTATGTCGTGAATCATCAGTTGTCGGGATTGAACAGAGTTCAAAGACGATCCCGCAATAAACTCCCATCATTGCATGCGATATTTCATTCGATATCCATTCAAAAACGGGGATCCATTCACGGGAGCTCCGTGAGATTGAAAACCGAAGTATTCGGCATTGAATGCGCACCAAATATCAAAAACAAAATAAATAAAATAACCCTTACCCACCCACCAGTTCAACATCGGACTCCAAACAGATGGAAATATGAGAGGAAAATTTAATCTCGCTCCATTCAATTCTCCTCAATCTATTTTCCATTTAATGCGCTCTTTATCTGTGCTTGCCGGGTCATAAAGGGCCTGTTGGAGTGTTGGCTGGGGGGTGGTGAACGAGCATTTGAAAGCCTAAACTCTCGCATTAATGCGGGGTGCGAGCGGGGGTTTTTGGCATTTGATTCAGTGCGAATGCTACGGTGGAGCTCTAAAGTGGTTGGTTTGGGGGAGCGAAACCTCTGTGAGTGGTCTCCTCAAACGAACGAGTATTTTCCTTTTGAAAACTCCCCTTTCCAAACCGGCGTTTCACGTTCCACTCGAAACGCGCCGGAAACGACGGTCCCGCGGGTTAATTTCAGGTGGGGGAAAGAGCGGTTTTGTCGTTTCACACAGGGCAGTGGGGCTCTTTATAGACCTGACCATCGTCTCAAAACCTATGAATTCACATTGGAATCATCTCTATTCATCATTCAACAATTTTAAATAAAACTTCCAAACGCTCCTTTTGGTTTTGGTTTATTATTCTGTGAATCATTCGCTCAGCAAAAAATTTTTATAACACCTCCCCCAAAAATTTGTTCTTGTACGTGTCAAGGTGCGTAAATTCCAAAAATCTAATGTCCGCCGTTTCGTGCATATCTGCTTCAATTTCGCCTTAAAAAATTCGTTCTTTCGCATACAGGCCTAGTTTGGGTCCTAGTTGTGTCCCAAAACTGCAGCCACATCGGAATATACCCATGGGTGTTATGAGTGAAAAATGGGGTTTTTGGGTGTTTTAGTGAACATGAGCTTGTGAGGTATCGTTTTCCATGTTTTAGGGACGAGAAGACCGAATATGAAGTCGATTTTGACCGAAGAGTGGAAAATTGAGGTTCTAACGGAGTTTCAGCCTCAAATTTATCTACCAAGAAGGGGCTGGATTTTGCTGATCGATACTTTTGCAACTTGAACAAACGTTGAAGTATTGTTGATGGGTAAATTATTACACAATGGTAAATTATTACACAACGGTAAATTATTACATAACGGTAAATTATTTCAAAACAGTAAATTATTACACAACGGTAAATTATTACACAACGGTTCATCAACCAAGAAGGGGCTGGTTTTGTTGATCGGTATTTTTGCAACTTGAACAACCGTTGAAGTATTATTGATGTGCAAGTTATTACACAACGGTTCATTATCGAAGGTAGGTACTGACCACAGAAAACAGTGATCTACGCAGAAGGGGCATCTATTTCACTATCTATTTCACTCCACATCAACAATTTTCCTTCAGAACTTCATTATTTGCGTTTCTTTTCGCCATTTTAGTTACTGCTTGTCATCGACAGAATTATTTTAGCAACATTTAACTGGTGATTTAGGAAGGTACCTAGTAACGAGTACGGGGTTAGGTACTAACCTACGGAGGGTCTGCGATCTACATAATATGTATAGAGTAGTATATATATATTATATTATATAGACGGGTTATCTATGCAGAGAGTGGTGATCTGTAACAGGAGGGTATTCTATACAACATAATAAACCGTTGTGCAGGGATTTGCAGCGTTTATTAGCTTACCTTCACCATTCTACTACAACAATTAATAGGATCACCAAGCGTGTGAAAAAACAGACGATTTTAAAATTTTGACAAAATTCACTTTTCAAACTCCATTTTCACTCCTCAAATCCTCCTAAAAAACTTTTGTTAGGCATCAGAGAGACAGGAAATTTAACACTCTTTCATCGGTATCTTCAAATTTGAATTTACTCTTTAAATTAAGGAAATTATAGCTGCTTTAGTGAGACGAGGTCCGAATCTCGAGAAAAAAATCTGAAAAATGAAAAAAGTGGGGTTTTAGGCGGAGTCAACAAAAAATGTTCTGGACACTTTTGGTCGGAAATTAGATGTAGAACACGTGGGAGAGAGGTTTTGCATCACTCATGTTACACCCTGTATATAAATATGTATATGTACAAAATCATTAAATTTTTGTTCTTTCTCTCTGTGTCTTTCTCTCTGAAACAGACACAAACGTTGTGAGGGTTGGATAGACGTGTCAACAAACAGCTCCCGTCCAACACAAACGCTGAGCCATCCGCCTATAAAAATGCTACAGCTGTTGTTCTGTCGGGGCGTCGTGTTCCCGAGGCGATATTACATCTCCTACACACCTACCATTTCCTCTTGTGTGAATTCACTATACCCTCCCCTCCATCCCCCCTTTGGTACCCCTCTCATACCCCCCCCCCCCCTATCGCTACCCCTTTTTTTCTGATTCGGTAGATATCGGGAATCCGAATATAGCATTCCATCGAATACGTCACTTTTTTTTTCTATTACCGGGCGTCGGTGGAGGTTGTTACATTTCTCACTTTATCACGAGGCGATTGGCTGCCTCTACCGGGGTTTTCTCTTTTTTCTCCTTTTTTCTCCTTTCTGTCCTGTTTTTTCCCCCCTCGTTTTTTGTGTGGTGGACGGGGTGTTATGGGGGGGGGGGGGGATCATTTCGACGGTGACGTAGAATGAGCCTTCACACAACTTTCCTTACCGCCGGAACTCGAAGAAAAACTTCCATCATTTGGTTTTTGTTCGCTAATAAAGCCCTCGCACGTATTTTCGACAGCTATTTTCCTTCATCTCGCCGAATTAGGCGTATTACAATTATATTATAGTATAATATATTATATCGATATACTAAGAAACGCTGCAAATCCCTGCACAACGGTTTATTATTTTGTATAGAATACCCTCCTGTTACAGATCACAGCTCTATGTATAGATAACCCTTCTATATAATATGATATGTACTATTCTATTATATACATATGTAGATCGCAGACCCTCCGTAGGTTAGTACCTAACCCCGTACTCGTTACTAGGTACCAACCTAAATCACGAGTTAAATGTTGCTAAAATAATTCTGTCTACGACAAAAAGAAACGCAAATAATGAAGTTCTGAAGGGAAATTGTTGATGAGGAGTGAAAAAAGTTGCAAAAGTACCTACCAACAAACTCCAGCCCCTTCTACGTAGATGGTATAATGAACCGTTGTGTAATAATTTACCGTTGAGTAATGATTTACCGTAGTAATAATTTACCCATCAATAATACTTCAACGTTTGTTCAAGTTTCACTACCTACCAACAAACTCCAAAAGAGCCATCATTTTTCAAATTAAATAATATCACAGAACAACCAACTCGACTTCATACTCCGCCAATATAATCAGGTGATCCCTACCAATGATTGGCCGTATTCACAAATTCCTATTGTGGGCGCGTCTCTGGTTACGAGATTTGGTTTGAATTGTATACAATTTCATTCACACTGGAGTCGAAAATGCCTGTCGGTGCAAACTTCGGGGCCTTACTGTGAACGAACGGCTGGACGTACGATGCTCCGGATGGTCTTAAAAAACTCGCAAGTTCAAGAACTATTTGAAACCGTAAAAATATTTACGTAAAAAAATGGTATAGGCGTTTTGAAAATTTCAACCCCTATTTTGAACCCCTTAGAGATGACTCACAGTAACGTCGAGCTTCGAGGACCAACTAGACGCCGAACGGAACCTATATCCTGAATTTCATCAATTTTGTTTCATGGTAACTAAGAAAAGTGGCCCGTACGGCGTACGGCGGACAGACAGAAATATTTTTATTGCAGTTTTGGATTCTACATACCTTGAAACGTAAACCATCAAATTTTGAGGGGGGGTAAGAATTTTGGTTTATTATTTTCAATAATGAACCATTGGAATCGAGCATGAAAAAAAAAATTCTTACCCCCCCTCAAAATTTGATGGTTTACGTTTCAAGGTATGTAGAATCCAAAACTGCAATAAAAATATTTCTGTCTGTCCGCCGTACGCCGTACGCCGTACGCCGTACGGGCCACTTTTCTTAGTTACCATGAAAAAAAATTGATGAAATTCGGGTTATAGGTTCCGTTCGGCGTCTAGTTGGTCCTCGAAGCTCGACGTTACTGTGAGTCATCTCTAAGGGGTTCAAAATAGGGGTTGAAATTTTCAAAACGCCTATACCATTTTTTTACGTAAATATTTTTACGGTTTTAAATAGTTCTTGAAGTTGCGAGTTTTTTAAGACCATCCGGAGCATCGTACGTCCAGCCGTTCGTTCACAGTAAGGCCCCGAAGTTTGCACCGACAGGCATTTTCGACTCCAGTGTCAATGAAATTGTATACAATCCAAACCAAATCTCGTAACCAGAGACGCGCCCACAATAGGAATTTGTGAATACGGCCAATCATTGGTAGGGATCACCTGATTATATTGGCGGAGTATGAAGTCGAGTTGGTTGTTCTGTGATATTATTTAATTTGAAAAATGATGGCTCTTTTGAGTTTGTTGGTAGGTAGTGAAACTTGGACAAACGTTGAAGTATTATTGATGGGTAAATTATTACTACGGTAAATTATTACTCAACGGTAAATTATTACACAACGGTTCATTATACCATCTACGTAGAAGGGGCTGGAGTTTGTTGGTAGGTACTTTTGCAACTTTTTTCACTCCTCATCAACAATTTCTTTTCAGAACTTCATTATTTGCGTTTCTTTTTGTTAGGTACTGTTTGTCATCGGCAGAATTATTTTAGCAACATTTTCACTCCTCATCAACAATTTCTTTTCAGAACTTCATTATGTGTGTTTCTTTTTGTTAGGTACTGTTTGTCATCGGCAGAATTATTTTAGCAACATTTAACTCGAGATTTAGGTAGGTACCTAGTAACGAGTACGGGGTTAGGTACCAACCTACGGAGGGTCTGCGATCTACATAATATGTATAGAATAGTACATATCATATTATATAGACGGGTTATCTATACATAGAGCTGTGATCTGTAACAGAAGGGTATTCTATACAAAATAATAAACCGTTGTGCAGGGATTTGCAGCGTTTTTTTTTTCATGCTCGATTCCAATGGTTCATTATTGAAAATAATAAACCAATACACAGAATAAAATTATCATCATAAGAATCATCCATGCCCTTTTGGTTTATTATCCTGTGAATAATACACCTATGTATTAGCTCAGCAAAATATTTTTATAACACTCCCTCAAAATTTTTTCTTTTCCATTTCATGGTGCGTAGATTCCAAAAATGCAATGTCCGTCCGCCGTATCACGTGTTCCGGCTTCATTTTCGGTCTAAAAAATTCGTTCTTTCACACACATGCTCCATTTGGGCCCTAGTTCTGTCCCGAAACTTTGCAGCCCGATCGGAATATACCCAGGGGTGTTATGAGTGAAAATGTGTATAAAAATAGGTACTTTTTGTGTTTAGTAACATGTTAATATGTTAGTAACATGAGCATGTGAGGTATCGTTTTCTACGTTTTTGGGGACGAGAAGACCGAACATGAAGTCGATTTTGACCAAAGAGTGGAAAATTGAGGTTGTAACGAAGTTTCAGCTTTAAATTTACGTTAAATTTTGGTCTAAAATCGTCGTTTTTTCCGCACACAGTTAGGGTCCCCATTTGGGAACACATTTGGTTCCTAGTTGTGCTCCGAAACACAGCAGCCCGATCGGCTTAGACCCAGGGGTGATATGGGAGAAAAATGAGTGTGAAAATAGGGGTTTTCGAGGTTTTAGTGAACATGAGCTTGTGATATATCTTTTTCCATGTTTTTTAGGGCGAGAAGAGCGAATATTTGGTAGATTTTGAACGAAGAGTTTAGAATTGAGGTTGTAACGAAGGTTAAGTTCCCGAAATTCATTTTTTATGTGTCAAAAATATGGGAAATTGTCTGAAATAACCGTAAATTCTTATAATAACACTAGACGTAGTATCAACAGGTGAATCAAGACAGTTAAATGGTACTATCAATGATCAAAAATAATCTGTTGAAAGGAAAAGCCGAGCCTAATTTGTGTTTTTGGGGGCCAAAACTGGTGGAAACCATCAAAAATAGCTATTTCAATAATTGCACATGAAATAAACAATAAATGAACAACAGCATTTCTGTAGGTTTGTCCAGTAGAATAATAACCCATGTGACATGGACTTTGCAGCGTTTTGAGGTGAAGTACCAAAAACTCATGATTCAATGTCCTGCGGAATTCATTGTTCTATGAGTTTTCTGTTTCGAATGGAATACAATATTTGTATTCAGAATATTTACATGTACAAGATAGGTAAATGCAACACAGGGAAAGTCCTTATCGTCGAGCTTCGAGTCACTAAATTCCTTCAAGTTCTTCTGTTACAGTGATCTACGTTGTAGAAATACGCTATTTATCAAGTTATCAGTACTGCTGATAACGTCTCATCCAATGATGGTCTCAACCAAATATTTGGTCTTTTCGCCCTAAAAAAACATGAGAAACGATACCCCACAAGCTCATGTTCACTGAAACCTCAAAAATCCCTCGAAAACCCCTATTTTTACATCCATTTTTCTCCCATAACACCCCTGGGTGTATGCCGATCGGGCTGCCGTGTTTGGAAGCACAACTAGGTAGGACCCATAAGTGTTCTCGAATGGGAACCCAAACCGTTTGCGGAAGAACGACGATTTTAGACCAAAATTTAACGTAAATTTAAGGCTGAAACTTCGTTAAAACCTCAATTTTCCACCCTGGTCAAAATCGACTTCATATTTGGTCTTCTTGTCCCCGAAAACATGGAAAACGATACCTCAGAAGCTCATTTTACTAACATATTACTAAAACACAAAAATTACCTATTTTTATACACATTTTCACTCACAACACCCCTGGGTATATTACGATTGGGCTGCAAAGTTCCGGGACAGAACTAGGGCCCAAATGGAGCATGTGTGCGAAAGAACGAATTTTTTAGACCTTGAATGAAGCCGGTACACGTGATACGGCGTACGGCGGACGGCGGACGGTGGACGGACATTGCATTTTTGGAATCTACGCACCTTGAAACGGAAAAGAAAAAATTTTGAGGGTGTGTTTAGTGAGTACATAGATGTATTATTCACAGAATAATAAAACAAAATGGGTGGGAATTATGCATCATAACGGGAAATTGGGTATCATAATGGGAAATGCTGGGCGTGAGAAGACAAGAAGCCTCCAAATAGCCTCGGAATGTTTCAATATTAAGGAGAAATAACTGGAAGGAACTGTCGGGAGACTGTAATGGCCGTGAATGGAGCTCTTGAGAAAAGGCTGGCGAGCAGCTACCTGTTGTTACATCGGTAACGCCCGAGCTCCCTCACAGCGTAATGCGTTTATTAAACTTAATCCTAATCAACGCCCCGTTGCCAGCCCCTTCCAGTTGCACTTAGAATAAATAATGGAACGGGTATTTATACGTCCGTAATCCAGTTTTCCCTCAGCCGTCTGTTCCTGTTACATGTGGGTCTGCTCGGTCCATTAGGTTAAGTGCTGCCGCGATGCGTGAAGTCCGAGAGAGCCGGTCAACTTATCGGAAGGGAAAAAGCCCTTTTGGAAATAATCGTATTCCAGCAAACCTGAGGCCCAGTTGTTCCGGAGTACCTGGGGTTGTAAAGGCCCTGTTCACACACGGCGGCGTTGCGTTGGGTAACTGCGGCCTGACGATGACCGATGCACACGACTCTGAACTGTATCTCTCAGCCTCTGGACAGCCAACATTTCTGTAGGTATGTCCAATAGAATAATAAACCCATGTGACAAGGACTTTGCAGCGTTTCTTTCATGTAAAATAATGGAAATAGCTATTTCTGGTGGTTTCCACCAATTTTGGACCCCAAAACTTGAATTAAATAGGTACTCTAATTTTTTTTATTTTTTTTCTCAAATTATCTTTGATATTTGATAGTACCATTTAATCGTCTTGATCCATGTGTTGACACTTTTTCCAGTGTTATTCTACAAATTGTTGGTGATTTCAGACGATTTCCCAGGTTTTTGACTCATAAAAAATCAATTTTAGGAGCTGAACATCTAGTACAACCACAATTTTCCACTCCTTGGTCAAAATCGACTTCATATTCGGTCTTCTTGTCCCCAAAAACATGGGAAACGATACCTCAAAAGCTCATGTTACTAAAACACAGAAAGTACCTATTTTTGTGCTAATTTTCACTCATAACTCCCCTGGGTATATTCCGATCGGGCTGCAAAGTTTCAGGACACAACTAGGGCCGAAATGGAGCATGTGTGCGAAAGAACGATTTTTTTAGACCGAAAATGAAGCCGGTACACGTGATACGGCGGACGGCGTACGGCGGACGGACAGTGCATTTTGGTTTATTATTCTGTGAATAATACACCTATGTATTCGCTCAGCAAAAAATTTTTATAACACCCCCTCAAAAATTTTTCTTTTCCGTTTCAAGGTGCGTAGATTCCAAAAATGCAATGTCCGTCCGCCGTCCGCCGTACGCCGTATCACGTGTACAGGCTTCATTTTCGGTCTAAAAAAGTCGTTCTTTCGCACACATGCTCCATTTGGGCCCTAGTTGTGTCCCGAAACTTTTCAGCCCGATTGGAATATACCCAGGGGTGTTATGAGTGAAAATGTGTATAAAAATAGGAACTTTTTGCGTTTTAACAACATGTTAGTAACATGAGCTTTTGAGGTATCTTTTTCCATGTTTTTGAGGACGAGAAGACCGAATATGAAGTCGATTTTGACCAAAGACGCGGAAATTGTGGTTTTACCAAAGGTTCAGCTCCCAAAATTGGTTTTTTATGAGTCAAAAACCTGGAAAACTGTCTGAAATCACCATCAATTTGTACAATAACATTGGAAAAAGTGTAAACAGGTGAATCAAGACCATTAAATGCCACTATCAATGATCAAAGATGATCTTTAAAAAAAAAAAAAGCGTACCTACCTATTTCATGTTTTGGGGGCCAAAATTGGTGGAAATCATCAGAAATAGCTATTTCAATCATTCCACATGAAAGAAACAATACATTTAACAGCCATCAAAAATCTTTAGAACTCCAATAGAATAATAAACCCATGTGACAAGGACTTTGCAGCGTTTTTATGCATAGGTTCTGCGCACCTTGAAACGGAAAAGAAAAATTTTTGAGGGGGAATTTTTTGTTTTTCGATATTCGTGATCTACATCCCTTGAAACGTAGGTAAATCGTAAATTTTTGTCGTTGGGGGGGGGGGGGGGGGGTTTAATTGGTCGATTGCAAAGGTTTATTGTCGAAAATAATAAACCAAAATACGCGATCTTCCAATTAAATCCTTCCTGTAAAACATGGATTGGCCGGGTATGTAGGTGAAGTTTGTGTATTTATCAGCTCTCAAGATATCCTATAATATGAGAGAAACAGGATAATAGACAGAAAATAACCCTTTTGCCTCACAGTTGACTCTCTCGCGCGCTGTAGAATATAACCAACCCTTTGTCAAACGGCTTTATTTTCCATAAAACTGTGCATTTTCCTTCCCAACTTATTTTTCCGTCATCCCTCGTCTCTCCGTTCTTCGGCATCTTCTCCTTGTCATTTCAACGTGGTTCCACTGTAGAAAACCCCGATTGAAAGAAACGTTCAGGAGAAAACAAAAATTGAAGAAAGAAAATTGAAACCGGCTACGATGCTGAGAGTCGTGGGAAACAGCTTTAACTGTAACGAGCCCCCACCTACCTACTTTAACAAACAAGTCCTTTCATACTATGGGGAAAAAAACGAGATTTTTTTTTTTTTCAAAGCGTTTCCTACTGCTGTTTGTCCCTCAATTTTTTCCATTGCTCAATTTCAACGTTTCTACCTTCGCTCTGTCCGATGCGAACAAAATGAAAATTTTCTGTCAATATTAATAAACTCTACAATCGGAAGTTGTTCATCTAAATATTTGCTCGCTCCCTCTCGTGCCTTCCTGGTTTGCCCTTTTTTTCCCCTCCAGGGACTTCATTGTGTTTTTAATACTGCGTAATGAAATGGATCCTCCCACTTTTCTCGCAATAACACGTCACTTTCATGATGGGAAATTGAGAGAAAACAGATCGGTTGCCCAAACGTCCGGATGAGGCTGCTCGTGTTCTCTGTTTCATTTGGAACATTGTAATTGCATACCCAATATTAGGCGAGCAATATAATGGGTAAATACTGAATGTGTGTGACACAATGAATTTCGAACTTTGAAATGGGGTTTTAATAATCCACGTTTAAACAAAAATACCCCTATTGTAATTTACATGATACACAGAATCCAATTATCGAACGATTGAAATCTCTGGATGTGATACGCTCCACCACCTCAATTTATTGGTTTATTATTTTCAATAAAAAAACCTTTGGAATCGAGCAAGGAAAAAACAATTTAACCCTCTCAAAATTTTATGGTTTCCGTTTCAAGATGTCAAATCCGAAAATGGAATTTAAAAAAATTTGTCCGTCCGCCGTACTTCGTACTTTTTTTTAGTTACCATGAACCAAAATTAATGTCCCGTTTGGGGTCTAGTTGTTCCGCGAAGCTCGGCATTACTGTCAGTCATCTCTGAAAAATAGGGGTTGCAATTTTCAGAACGCCGTACCTACTTCGAAAACTTCCAATAGTCATCATGATCGTGAATCAAACGGTATAAATCCGCGCGTTTGTATTTATTTATTTATTTATTTATACGGGCAATCCCAATTACATTTTGCATATTTATGTCATTCTAGCAGGGGGGTGAAAAGGTCTACGTTACAATAGAAGAGAAACAGTACAAGGGAAAACAGTGGAGGGAAAAAAATAAAGAAAGGTTGAATAACTATTGAAAAGAGAGAGAGGAAGAAGAAAGCAAAGTCTTTAGAGTAGAAAGGGGGGAATGGAACTTGTATGAAACTTTAATTCCGAGGCCGGCTCCAGTACTCGATTTAGGGCTTTTCTAGGGGGAGCTCAAGGGTATTAATCACAGAACACAGTGATCTACTCTAGACAGGTAAATAATAAATCGTTGTGTAATAATTTGCAGAATTTTTTCCCGTTTCTAAATTGATCTCGGATTAAAGCAGTGTTTGAGGCCACCCGGTGCATTGCACGACTTTCGTTTGCACCGAAAAGCTTCGTCAACACGATCGTGAATCAAACGGTATAAATCCAGCCCAGATATCATCACTAGGGAGCACCTGATTATAATCAAGGATGGCTGTATGAAGTCGAATTGGTTGCCCTGTGATATATTATTCCATTTGGAAAATTGATCGCTCTTTTGTTCTATTTTGTTGATACGTACTTTTGCAGCTTGAACAAACATTATAATACCTAACAACAAATAACTGATGATCGAATTATTGAATCCCGCGCATTTTTATGAAACTGCAATTCCCGGTCTGGTTCCAGTACTCTGTTTTGGACTTTCCTGTATTGTACGGTTGGGGGGGGGGGGGGGGGGTGTCAGAGGGTAGTTCTTGACCAAAGAAAACAGTGATCTACGGCGAAGGGGCATCTATACAGGTAAATCATTACACAACGGTGTATTTCACTACGGTTTCTTTCACAACGGTTTATTATTTACATTATGCTTCATGAATAACAGCAAATAATTGATTATTGAATCCCGCCCGTTTTTATGAAACTGTAATTCCCGTTCCGGTTCCAGTACTCGATTTAGTGCTTTCCTGGGGGGAGCTCGAGGGTACTGACCACAGAAAACTGTGATCTACGCAAAAGTTGCATCTGTACAAGTAAATAATAAACCGCTGTGTGATAATTTGCAGCGTTTGTAGATTGTTCGGGAAAAACTCGCAACAAACCTCGGTAAATCCAACCCGTGGAAGGCGACGTTTCGGGTTGTGCCCACAGTGAAAAGCGGTTGAACCGAGAGGGAGTTGGCGGCCCTGCGAAAATGGAAGGAAGAGGCAGGAGAGTTGGCAACGCCGCCACACTTTGTGTCACTTAATTCCACCTGATTTCCTTGCCGTAATGAGGTCTTTCTCTCAGAAGCTTCTTCCCTTCTCCGGAGAGTCGAGCGGAGTCAGCAATAACGACGTTCCCCCTTTTCCCTCGCCATCACCACGGGATCCGCCCTTGTTCCCTTTTCCAGTATGGAAGAAAGTAAAGGGCAGCGAGGAGAGGAGAATGGAGTAACTAAAGTAGAAAGCAACACTATCCCCTCCCCTCTCCCTCCCCTCCATCGCCTCTTTTCTCACTTTTTGACGAAGGAAGTTTTCCTCTGAGCTTCCATTTCTGTGGGAAGAGTTATCCGGAAGGGCTCGAGCGGTATTATAGGGAAATCCTTTTGAAGAGGCCACTGATTGGATCACTGTGCTACCAAGGTAGGATAATTAGGTAGAGGAATAAAATATCGCTGAACTATTCGCTGGTTCTTCTCACACCCCCCAAATCAATAAGCATCGATTTAAAATTGTCAGATTGACAGTGCTTTATTGCTATCATCGAATTTCGGAGTAACACAGCGTTATCATTCCCCGAAATCACTACGCTGCTGTTCAAAAGAAAAATATTATGCCGCAGTTATACTGTCCTCCAAAGTAAAACGCTGCAAATACCTGCACATCGGTTTATTATTTCGTACAGAATACCATTCTGTTACAATCACAGCTCTCTGTATAGATAACCCGTCTGTATAATATAATATGTACTGCTCTATAAATATTATGTAGGTCGCAGATCCTCCGTAGCTTAGTACCTTAACCCCGTACTCGTTACTTGGTACCTACCTAAATCACGAGTTAAATGTTGCTAAAATAATTCTGTCGATGACGAACAGTAACTAAAATGGCAAAAAGAAACTCAAATAATGAAGTTCTGAAGGGAAACGGTTGATATGGAGTGAAAAAAGTTGCAAAAGTGCCTACCAACAAACTCCAGCCCCTTCTACGTTGATGGTATAATGAACAGTTGTGTAATAATTTACCGTTGTGTAATAATTTACCATTTTGTTATAATTTACCCATCAATAATACTTCAAAATATGTTCAAGTTTCACTACCTACCAACAAACTCCAAAAGAGCCATTTTTCAAATGAAATAATATCACAACTAGACTTCAGAACAACCAACTAGACTTCATACTCCGTGATTATAATCATGTGCTCCCTAGCAATGATAATCTCGGGCCAATTCCCGATTGTTAGCGCTTCCCTATTGATGATAATTTGGGCTGAATTTATACAATTTCATTCACCATCCTGTTGAAAAAGCCTGTCGGTGCGAACTTCTGGGCCTTGCTGTGAACGAACGGCTGGACGTACAATGCTCCGGTTGGTCTCAAAAAACTCCCAAGTTCGGAAACTATTTAAAACGATAAACAATTTCGAGAAAACGGCGTACTGGAGACGTCAACCACTATTTTTCACCCCTTAGGGATGAATGACATTAACGCCGAGCTTTGAGGACCAACTAAACACCAAATGGGACCTATAATCCGAATTTCATCAATTTTTATTCGTGGTAACGAAAAAATGTGCTCAGTACGTCGGACGGACAGAAATTTTGTAACTTCTTCATTATCTGGTATACACCAAAAAAAATTCTCAAATTTTGATTAAATTATTTAATAACGTTTCTCAACAACAAAACAACTATTGCATACTTGTACCATCTATTCAGAAGTCCCAAACAACCTGCTCATTCACGGGATAGTTTCTGGGATTGTTTATCTTTTTTGAGATGCGAGCGCTAGCGAGCATCCAGATCGCTTGACAATGCGAGCGGCGGAATGGGAACTAAACTTCTTGTACACCCACCGTCTTGTCTGACTGAACAATCGATGTATTTGAGATAATGGTAATTGTTGTTGAGAAACGTTATTAAATAATTTAATCAAAATTTGAGAATTTTTTTTGGTGTATACCAGATAATGAAGAAGTACCGAAATTTTTTTATTGCATGTTCGGATTCTAAATACAAAACGGAAACCTTCAAATTTTGATTGAGGGTTTTTTTCTTTTTTTTTAATGCTCGATTCCGAAGGTTCATTATTGAAAATAATTAACCACAAAATTATACAGCAATTATACTGCCCTCCAAAGTGAAAAAGATGTAGACTAGATTTTTTCCAATTCACAGATTTTGGTATACCTGGATTCGTATCTTAAAGACCTATTTGGGAAAATTTCCCCAAAAAAGTTACCCAAGGAAATTACCTACGGTTTTTCGAGTTTCTGATGGTTTTCCAACGACGAAACGCAGTAGTAGTTCTTCCAACAAATAAAAACCGTAGATCCCAGACCTACTGTGTTAATTCATTGGAACGATTTAATTTAATGGTCATCATCGGCGCAGTACTGTTTTTTTTCTTTGTTGCATTCCTCTCATAGTTGTCTGAATTCGTCAGCCGGCACAGTTTTTCAATTTTGTGTTGAGCGCCAAAAGCTTCGAGCTTCCGTAGGTGGACCCACTTCCTGTGCGAATTTGCTTATAAATCCTATTCATTCAGTGTAAGGATAGGGAAGTAGAAAATGGGAATACCTGAGGTAGCCAAGATCTCTACCCCTACACACGGTAAGAAGCTCCTGATCTTGACCCTTGTACCCAGAATCCTGGAAACGAGAATCCGACGGCTGCAGTCAATTTAGAAAAATTATGAAAACGGATTTGTATTCTCTAGACTCCAATGCAAGTGCCAATTAAGCCACTTTTTTAATATGTTCAACATTTTAACAAATATTTTTTGAACAGTGGGCAAAAATAAAATGCACACTTTTTTAAACCAATTACCAGGAATTCTACGTGAATATTGATGAGAAATCCGTTTTCCGAATTGAAATATCTCGCTCCATTCTCAAATGAGAAGTAGAATAAAATTGATGGTGCTGCCACATGGTGGCGGATTTTGCAACTAAACTCGTTGCATTTTAGCCTCAAGGCGTAATGAAATTAAGAGATCATTCCGATGACGTGCTGTCCGGTTCTCTGTGTTCGTAGAGGGTTTTACTTATGAGAAATAGTCACGAATATCGTCAGGTGTTCAGTGAGATAGGCCCCATTTCAGTTCGAATAAGAAAGCGGAATACAAAATGGGAAGCCCGTTTATCCACTAGCGGCCAGTCCAATCCCAAGAGTCGTAATTTATTCAAGGCCAGGGTTCGCGTGCGCCTACACCCCACGCCGTTACATACTGAAGTAATTGGGTTATTAGCCCCGCTATTACTTACTGAAGCTCCCTCGGACAATGAAAGTACAGCACGAAAGTCCTCCTAATTCATAATATGCACTTTGTTCTCCAAGTTCGTCTTTCGATGCCCACCGAAATTCTGGATTGATGTTGGCGACCGAAGAGTTTTCCGATGGACAGACTGCGGTTCTTTGTTCCCTGTTTAATAATAGGACTGTGCTAGGAATGGGAGAGTAGTTGACAGAGCTGGAAGGCCTTTTAACACGAGATTTACAGGGCAAAAGTTCTAAAACTCATCTGTAAGGTGGCTGTGGTGATAGAGAAGTGAAGGCTTGGCCTGGATAGGTGAGGTTGAGATGTGAATGTTGAGGTTTGGGTAGCTAGTTTGACAGGTTACACCAATGGCGAAGCCAGGGAGGTTACCACCACTAGAAACACCTCTAGAACCTCCACTAGAAACCACCACAAGAACCACCACTAGAAACCACTAGAAACCTCTTGGTTGTGCCCAGACGGTTCCACCAGGTCGGTTATCACCAGACCGCAACCCACCGGTTCCACCAGGTCGGTTGTCACCAGGCCATAACCCACCGGTTCCACCAGGTCGGTTATCACCAGACCATAACCCACCGGTTCCACCACTCTTGAGTTTTTTAGGTGAGAGGTTTGAGGAAGAAGGTAAGTATAAAGAGAAGTCATCGACTTGAGGTTTGAGCGTAGAATGGCGAGGTGGGTGAGAAGAGCGGGTTATATAAGAGGTCTCCTACCCCTACCCTGTCCTCCGACAGTCGTTAGGAGCCATTGGGGGATCGATGGAGGGAGATGTCTACCTATGCCGCTTGAGTCACGTAGGCCCAACATTCACTTGGTTCATTTGGACAATCTAAGTATGTACATTTGAGTGGTATTCCGGAGGGGTGCCAAGACAGTGGCCATGGTGTGGATGGCGTAATATCCACTCGTGTTCGAACCTCTTGGCATGGGCAAATTTTGGTTGATTATTTGTAATTGAGCATACAAAAAAAAAAAAACTAACCCACCCCTACCCCCCTCCCCTTCGGAGTATTACGCCGTGCTTCGCCCTTTCCTTAGTTACCGTGAACCAAAATTAATAAAATTTGGTTTGTAGGTCGCACTTGGGGTGTAGTTGGTTCGCGGAACTCTGCGTTACTGTCAGTCTTTTCTAAGGGGTAAAAAATAGGGGTTGACATTTTCAGAACACAGTGATGACAGTTCAGAAAACTTTCAATTGAAGGGTATGGTTTTGTTGGGTTTTTAAATTGATGTCGAACTTTGAGAACACCCGCAGCATCGCATGTCCAGCCGTTCGTGTGCACCAAAAAGCTTCGTCAACACGATCGTGAATCTAACGGCATACGTCGGCACAAATAGCCTCATATTATTAAAGTCATTTATAAAGTACAGTAACTTTTGTCAGCGCATGTCCAAACGTAAAATCCTTGTAGGGCCCATAACTACCCTGGAAATTGTGTAATGCGCTAGGATTTGGGGGGCAGGTGGGGGTTAGTTGATTGGACCGTAACTTTCGTCTGTGTATGCGCCAACGTGAAATCTTTCTAGATCCCACAACTATCCTAGAAATCGTCGTGAAGATGAGGTTTGGAGGGTAGTTGGGGTTGGGTTAAAAATAGTCTCATATTAAAGTCATTGATAAAGTGCAGTAACTGTCGTCTGCGCATGCGGAAACGTGAAACCGTATTAGGGCCTGTAACTGCCATAGAAATTGTGTAATGCGCTGAGATTTGGTGGGTAGGCGTGGGTTACTTGATTGGACCGTAACTCTCTTCTGCGCATGCGCCAACGTGCAATCTTTCTAGAGCCCACAACTACTTAGAAATTGTCGTGAAGACGAGGTTTGGAGGGTAGTTGGGGGCTGGGTCACAAATAGTCTCATATTAAAGTCGTTGATAAAGTACAGTAACTTTCGTCTGCGCATGCGCAAAGTGAAATCCTAGTAGAGCCCATAACTACCTTGGAAATTGTGTATTGCACTGAGATTTGGTCGGTGAGTGGGGGTTACTCTTGATTGAACCGTAGCTTTCTTCTGCGCATGCGCCAACGTGAGATCTTTGTAGAGCCCACAATTACTCTAGAAATCGTCGTGAAGATGAGGTTTGGAGGGTAGTTGGGGGTTGGGTTACAAATAGGCTCATATTAAAGTCATTGATGAAGTGCAGTAATTTTCGTCTGCGCATGCACAAACATGAAATCCTAGTAGACTTCCCTGGAAACGCGCTGAGATTTGGAGGGCAGGTGGGGGTTAGGTGTCGGATGGCCCCGTATGTGTTCCATCATTGGACCGTCACTTTCGTCTGCGCATGCGCAAACAGCGGTTGCGGGAACAGTGACATTTTTCCATTCGTGTTGCACAGGTGATGAAGCTGTGCTGCCTACCCGATTTGGCAGACGTTCTTCACACCGTTCTCAGTAGTGTTCGAATTGATGGACGGAATCTCTCGCTAGGCAGACTGTGATATCCGAGAATGTTACTAAGGGTCGGGGGGGGGGGGGGGGGAATGGCAATGAAGGGCTTACAACACTTCCGAAATGTTTCGAACATTAACCCTTTGGGGGGAGGGGGTATTCGAGGCCATTTGCTTCAGTAAGTCACCTGGTCCCCGGATAGCAAACCCATCACGTGACCTGAATTCATAGCGTTATATAATTAAACCTCCCAACTAAGGGCCCGCCCTTCCATAACGCTCACGACTCGGAGGGCGGTTGGGGACCTTCGTCTGCCTTTCATTACCTTTTCCACCGCCTGAATTTAACGTCTCCTTTATTATGTCGCCCCTACAAGTTGCCCATATCAATTTTATCAGCTCCCCCGTCCGTGGTCGGTCGTTACAAGTATTTACAAGGAACGACATCGTACAGAATGTCACAACCCAATGCTAGTTCTTTCACTTAGTTAAATTATACTTTCATGATTTATTTTTACGGCCGTCTGAATGCGATTTATGCGGATGCACGTTCCTCGATCAAATTTCATGTGATGTTGGAGGCTGGCTCAGAGATCGTAACATAGGTTAAAGTCGTCTCCGATGTTTGATGTGTTGTGCAGGTACCAATATTTGGTAATGATTCCATCTAAAAATACATTTTAAAAAAATACATAAAATACATACATAAAGATACATACATAAAAATACATAAAGGTTTTTCATTTCCACTAATACACAAAAAAACCTCGAAAAATACACTGTTATACCGCGGTATAACAGTTACTGTTTGTTACTGACGATGGTTTTATAACCGAAACCGGTGTAGCATTGTATTTTTCGCGTTTTCTCGTGTATCAGTGGAAATAGACAGCCTTTTTAACTCAGCTTTTCTTTTTCTTTGAAATGGATTTCCACGATTTCATCGCGAGTGGTTTATTTCGTAAAAAGACTTCGGTGAATGGTGTCAAACGAAGGAGGAAGTTGGAATCAAAGAAATCTGGTAATTTTATTCAAAAAATAAGTATTTGAACATCGCCAACATTATTTGATAGGCAAATATTTGGTCAGAATTATCATTTATATCGTTAAAAACTATTGTGAAAGGTCTTCAGTTTGGTGGATGAAGTCTGAAGTACGTCAATTCGAAAATTTGCTCATCAGGTTATTGCAAATTATCAAGGTGTTCAGGAAGTAGCGCACATTTTAAAACTGCAATAAAATGCTCAATTTTCATGCAAATCTACAGTTTTTGGTTTATTATTTTCATTAATAAACCTTTGGAATCGAGAATGGAAAAAAATGCTCCCCTCCCTCCCTATAATTTGATGGTTTACGTTTCAACGCATGTAGAATCCGAAAATGCAGTAAAAAAGTTTCTCCATACTTAGCACTTTTCTTAGTTACCATGAAACAAAATTGATGAAATTCAGGATATAGGTTCCGTCCGGGGTCTAGTTGGTCCTCGAAGCTCGGCGTTACTGTCAGTCATCTCTAAGGGGTTCAAAATAGGGGTTGCAATTTTCAGAACGCCATAGCTCGAAAACTCGATGGAAGGGTATGGTTTTTTTAACGTTTTTAAATTGATGTTAAACTAAAGAAATTTATGAGACCACCCGGAACACTGTACGAGCAGCCGTTCGTTTGCACCTAAAAGCTTCGTCAACGCGATCGTGAATCAGAGGGTATAAATCCGGCCCAATATCATCACTAGGGAGCATCTGATTATAATCAAGGATGGCTGTATGAAGTCGTGTTGGTTGTTCTGCGATATTATTTCATTTGATAAGTGATGGACTATTGGATTTTGTTGGTAGTTACTGTTGAAACGTTGAAGTATTATTGATGAGTAAATTATTACACAACGGCAAATTATTACACTACCGTAAGTTATTACACAACGGTTCAAGGAGCTGGATTTTTTTGATAGGTACTTTTGCAACTTGAACAACCGTTGAAGTATTATTGATGGGTAATTTATTACACAATTGTAAATTATTGCACAACACCAAATTATTACACAACGGTACAAGGGGCTGGATTTCGTTCAACGGTTCATTATACTATCTATGTAGAAGGGCGACCTATACAGGTAAGTTATTACACAACGGTTTATCATGTGCCTTATGCTTCATGAATAATTACAAATAACAAACAAAAAACGAAAAATCCATAAGTCCCGCGCATTTGTAGGAAACTATAATTCCGGAGCCGGCTCCAGTAATCGATTTAGGGCTTTCGTTGGGGGAGCTCGAGGGTACTGACCACTGAAAACCGTGATCTACGCAGAAGGGGCATCTATACAGGTAAATAATAAACCTTTGTGTAATAATTTGCCTCTTTTTTTTTTTTTTTTTTTTTAAATTCAAGATGTTCTCGACTATCTCTCATTTAGTTGTGACAAATCATATCTTGTACTACCTATGTGTCCACCTAGGGCGACCCCACCCTAAAAAAAAACTATATAAAACTGTATAATTTTGCAAGGCGTTGTGAAACGTAATGTACAGGATGTGTTCCTTAAGGGTAAATGTCCCGGGTTTAGTTCCAAGAACCGCCACGACGTTGTGCTTCAAAATTTGACGGATTTCTTCAGGACGGACCCGTAGGCCAATTTGGCTACGTACGATTGGATTCAATGTGCGTCTGCGATGTTTAACTACAAGATCATTTTTTTCTCCAAATACCTACGTCGTCGCTGTCGCGTGCCTGGACGATTTCGGTAGTTAAATAAAGCCGCAACACATGGCATGCTTCATGGCGGTTCGTGGGGTGTCTTGTTGGAGTTTCATTTTACACGCGAAGTTGTAAAGGCTTTTTTAATGGTCAGTATAACAAGTTTTCACACGCTTGTTCGTTATCTATGAAAATAGGCTCTTTGTTAACATTCCCATTATCATTTTATTCACTTAGGTAGAACGTTTCATACAAATACCAACGCCTCTTTTCGTTAATCCATACTAATAAAATCGTGATCCCGTCCGTACAGTTCCCATGAACGAAAACTCACGAAATTTGGGTGTATGGGTCCCATTTGGCGTCTAGTTGGTCCTCGAAGCTCGGCGTTACTGTCAGTTGAAATGTCCAGAGCATCCCTATCTCGGAAAATTGTATTTTGAAGTGTGGGTTTTTCTCGCATTTTTAAATAGTTTGGATTTTTTCTGAATTTTTGGAACCATGAAATTTGCCGTAAAGAGCAGGGTGCATGCAGGCATCAAGCTGTGTTGAGAGCGCACATCACTGGCCTCCTGCTAGCTGGATGGTGTAGCGCAGTGGTCTAACTGACGAACTGATACGCTTAAGTTCCGAGATCGAAAACCTACCGGGGCTGAATATTTTTTCATTCCACCTCAACAATTTCCCTTCGGGGCTTCATTATTATTTGTGTTTCTTTTTTCCATTTTAGCTACTGTTTGCCACCGACAGGATTATTTAGGATAATACTTAGGATATATTTAGGAATAATACTTAGATAGTTCCATATGAATTTCATTCGTCTGCGCATCAGTGAACATGAAACTTTGATCATTTCCTTGTAACTCCTCTAACTACGCGAAAAATAGTCGTAGAGAGCTGAAATTTTGAGGGAGCACGCGGGTTGGATCGTAGATCGTCCCTTATCAAAACGAACCAACCTACCCATCTATTCTACACGTTCATGTGATTCAAGTGAGGAAGCTACACTGCCTACCCGAATCGGCTGAGTTTTTAAATAGTTCGATGTTTTTCTGAATTTTTTAGACCATCCGGAGCATTCTACGATGTTGCCATAACATTTGCTATACAATTTGCCCTAAAGAGCGGGGTGTATGCAGGCATCAAGCTGTGTTGAGGGCGCACATCACTGGTCTCCTGTTAACTGGACTTCATAGCGCAGTGGTCTAACTGACGAACTGATGCGCTAAAGTTCCCGAGATCGAAACCCTACCGGGGTTGAATATTTTTTCATTGCCCATCAACAATTTCCGTTTCAGAACTTCATTATTTGTGTTTCTTTTTGCCATTTTAGCTACTGTTTGTCATTGACAGAATTATTTTAGCAACATTTAACTCGAGATTTATGTAGGTACCTAGTAACGATTACGGGGTGAGTTACTAAGCTACGGAGGGTCTACGATCCGCATAATATATATAGAAAAGTACGTATATTATTTAGAAGGGTTGTCTATACAGAGAGCTGTGATCTATAACAGAAGGGTATTCTGAACAACCTCGCTGGCAAAACCAAAGATTATGGATATGTCTGTATCAAATTTCAAATGCGCTGTCGGCAATACACTTACCTAGTCCTACCTCCTAAAAGAAAATCATTAAATGACAAACCTGTGATCCTTCTTCCTCACGAGTGATCATGTTTGAGGAACATCAGTAAACTGATGTTCATTATCTACACTACATGCAGATACATCGGTACATGGATATCTCTTATTTTTCCCAATGTAAAAAATGTTCAGTGTAAAATGAAGAAGTTCAAAAATGAAATAGATAACTTTATTTCCTCCAATTTTTTCCAACAGAATGTTTATACCTGTTTATATCTTGGCTTAAAACTCGGTGAATTTTAAATAAATTAATATACAGTAGAAGCCGCTTAGTAGAAAGGCGGTTAAAGGAATAAACCGGATATAAGGAGAGAAACAGTCAGGTCCCGATCGGCTGTACGTAAACACACAGTGAATTGGCCTGTTATAGTGATCAAAAGATCGGTTATAGTGATCAGTTATTGAGTTTTTGGGTGTTAAAAGTCGGCAAAATAGGTAAAAATGGCTGAGATCTCCCAAAACTGGTAGATATGCATTCACCTAAAGTCGTACCTATTGAACAACGATCCGAAACAGAAGATACCCAACTACCTATCGGTTTTAATGAAGATTTCCTCAAAGAAATAATTAATCAAAATTAGGTCAATTCTGGGGCGGGGGGGGGGGGTCAAAATTCGCCATTATCGGTAAAAATTGCTAAAATCACCACCTAGTATATTATAGAGTAGAAGTCGCTTATAGAGATCCGTCGCGTATAGTGGTTGTTTCCAGTCGGTCCCAATTTGATCACCATAAGCGACTTCTACTGTATAACTACAACATAAATACTAGGTAAATCAAGAGATTTCCAACGGATGGAGTCGATTTTCGTGCGATGAAAACTAACGAAGTTACTGCACTCATAGCAACGGGTTGATTGTAAGTGAAAATCCTAGTGAAATGTCAAACAGCGTTACGTTTTTTGCTCTTAAAAATGCGTCACGCAAAATTTGGCTGAACCCCAGCGGTAATATATATCCAAGTCAAAATAATAAACCGTTGTGTAATAATTTGCAACGTTTTTGTTTCACACCTGGTACATACATATTGCACCCAAGCACTACATGCGAACACCTTATGTTTTTGCTTCTTCCCGATTCGGTTATTTCAATGCAGCAAGACGTAGATTTTGAATTTTTCTCACGTAGATCTTGGCATATTTCGTGATATTCCACTGTACAGTTAATACGGGAGGGGGTTAAGTAGTTGTAAAAGGGTAATAGGTACGCAACGATGGCAGTTTGCGAGCGTTCGGCATTTTCGCGCGGTATCAACGTTGCTGCGCGCGGTGGAGTGAATTGAAGAACGTAGGTATCGGCAGGTACTCGACCCTGAGAGGGGGCCCTCAAGCTATTTGCAGAGCATCTTGTTAAAAAGGAATGTTTCCCGCCGAGTATAGCCTTGAATAATAAATAAACGGAAACTAAAAACTTGGGGAAGGGCTGAGCAGGGTGGAGAGAACATAGAAGAATGGAAAGAGGGAGAAAAGGCAGGTAATGTATTTGCATAATACTCCGGTGTCCCGAAGTCTTGTCGAGGGAAATGAAGATTTATTCGAGCTCTCCACCGACAAATAATGAAGTAGACCGGTTTTATTAAGGGAAGGCACATTTATATCAGTCAATAGGGCTCATAACTTTTTCCAATTAGGTTTCAATGTTGGATTTCGGGGACGCTTCCTTTCCACGTTTCTCGTTATGAATAATTATTGTTAATGATTTCCCAACCATCGAGAAATTATAGCTGGACAGTCTGTTCTGTGAAAAAGTAATGTGTATACCTTCACAGCTGCAATTACCACTTCTAATGACTACGATTATAATACGAGACACCGGACTGTGACTATCTTGAGTTGCGGCCTAGTAAAAGTGTACCTTTTAGCTATGTTTGGCAATATTAAATTATTACTAGCAATTTTTGACCCCAAACAAACGCGACCAGCTTTTTCCCCCCTTCATAAGAAGAATAAATGTTAAAAATATGCTTGCAACGTAGGTAGGTAGGTTCATAATACGTGTCGCTACATATTGCCTAGCGAACTAGAGTTGTATGGATACTTGAAGAGTGCCCATGGAAAGCAGAGTCCTTCCAATGGTTTTTGACAGAGTGTGACAGT
Organism: Leptopterna dolabrata; assembly: GCA_954871275.1. NCBI lineage: Eukaryota > Metazoa > Arthropoda > Insecta > Hemiptera > Miridae > Leptopterna > Leptopterna dolabrata. The sequence goes on from OX940983.1 coordinate 3,815,064, forward strand.
GGGGGTGGGCCCTCGAGAGTCCCCCTCCTAGACCAGCGAGATTGTCACTGGTTAAGAAGGGATATCGATTAGGCTTCACCAAACGACCACGTCTCCCCCGGAAGAAAAAATGTATCGAGAGCAGTCACACTGTTACACTCCTCCCCACATGACATAATTCTCGGTAGCAGAAGTATGAGAGGGAAAAGGGGGAATGAAAAGTAGTAAGAAGTTCTGGTTCAGGAAACGACATCTGAACAGCATCAAGGTGACTAACCTCCATCGTAATGGTGGTACCTCAGTAATATTTACTAGTGGAGAGCAAAGCTCCTACATACTAGTAATGGCAGAGGAAAAAATGTCAGAGGTTGTTGTCCAGTGAATTGCGCTCATCTGGGCAACCTCTGGGTGATCAACCTCCATCGTTAGGATGGAACAACTATTGGCGCTGTAGGGCGAGGCTCCCCGCGGTTTTCACCACAGCAGGCGCCTGGGGTGTGGTAGCTAGTACCTCGCGATTTCACCACAGCAGGTGCTAGTGGAGAGGAAGGCGTCCCGCGGTTTTCACCACAGCAGACACCTGTGATGAGGGGCTAGTACGCCATGGTTTTCACCACAGCAGGTACTAGTTGAGAGGATGGTGTCATCCCGCGGTTTTCACCTCAGCAGGCGCCTGGGATGTGGTAGCTAGTACCCCGCGATTTCACCACAGCAGGCACCTGGGATGAGGTGCTAGTACCCCGTGGTTTTCACCACAGCAGGTACTAGTTGAGAGGATGGTGTCATCCCGCGGTTTTCACCACAGCAGGCGCCTGGGATGTGGTAGCTAGTACCCCGCGATTTCACCACGGCAGGTACTAGTTGAGAGGATGGTGTCATCCCGCTCTTTTCACCACAGCAGACACTAGGTGTATGGAAGCTAACACGGTTTTCACCACAGAAGGTGTTAGTGGAGGAGGAGGTACCCCGCGGTTTTCACCACAGCAGGTACAAGGAAAGGAGAGGGAGAGCGGGCGAGAGAGAAAGGGTCGCGAGAGAAGTCGCAAGTCGAGGGTCGGTCAGTCGAATGACGAGCTGGGCTGGGAGGTCTGCTTATAAAGGCCCCTTTCCACCCATCCCCAGTCCACAATCGGCCGTTACGACCGTTGAGGCGGTCGGCAGTTGGGGAAAACCTTTTTTGTTGATCAGCTCGACGTTCTCCGCGTTTGTGAGAGGGAATCACGACATAGCTCATGACATGTTTGTGCTGTGTTTGTTGCTCATGTTTGTGTGTTTATTCCTGTCACGTTTGCTAATTTTGGTCAGCTTCCGTCAGGAATTTAAACGGCGAGTTTGAAGTTAAGGCATTATTTGTTTGTCAATTGAGTTATCGGCTCAAAGGGACTAGGAAGGACCACCTTATAGAGATTGTTGAATGGGAAACGCATACACATACAGCCGCAAGCCTTTACAAAGGAACACAAAGGTTGCCATCTCTTGACTCCAGGATCACCAACTCCCAACGTCACCTACCCAGTTTGGTCCTTTGATGTTCTCGCTCTTTAACGAGACCCCCCCTCCCCCTCCCCACTATACCCATCACCAGGATTCAATACCTTGACGTTGAATTGCACATAACCTTAAGCCACCTAATTCAATTAGAACACGAGAGCCCCCCTCCCCTCCCCCCTTTACTACCCTTTAACCCCCACCCTTCACTTTCAACTCCTGTACCTTTGTCTCACGTTGGATTTCCTCATATTGATTAGTAAAACCCTTTAGTTTTGGATCCTTTTGAGTCCTAACCGACTGGGAGGTTTTAAGCTTTGTTCATGAAGCGAACGAGGAAATGGGAGTACAACGTCGAACAGGAAGACGTTTCCCCAAAATGAACTTCAAACGACCATTCAAGATTGCAATCAACGATGGAGGTTCTCCTATCAAACTTTTCTTTGAGCCTCGCCCTTCCGAGGTTCGCCCCCCTAAGAAATCTTCACCGTCAGGTTGTTTCGAAACAGTTTCAAGGTGCTTTTAAAAGTCAGTATAAATCGCCTCAAGTGCAACAAACCCTCAATTTCCCGTTCGTCTCGATTGTGCGAGATTATAATGTTCTCAAGCGGTCTAATCCAATCTATATTAGAGAGTTTTTGCAACACCCTCCCAACGAAACGAAACGGAAAACGACACCGAAACGGAAATGGCGGATAGGGCGACCGGAGTCAGATGCTAACCTTTTTCGGTTCAGTTTTCGTTCAGCGTTGGCATCTACCGGCTAGTGAAGTCACGCTAACGTTAACCTCTCTTTCATCCATTTTACTCCGTGGTTAATACAAATCCATGTCCACACATGGCGTCAAGTCTGCATTAACATAGAAAGAAAAATAAAACGTTCCCTTGACTGGTTGAATAAAAATAATGCTGGAATAAGAAGGATGGAAGTTTTATTTTACGAGGTCCAATTAATTCCCCCCCCCCCCCCCCCCATATTCTCCTCTGCTCATGTTTTCAAACGTTCAATTGTCATTTTTCAACTCCACTACAACTTTATTTTCAAATCTAAGTATATCATTGTAAAGCCTATTAGATGAAGAAGTTTTTGTAAAATTTGACAAGTTGTAGGTATTTTTTTGTAACCCCAGTAGAACGTACAAATCTTCTTCAGAATTTGAAATTTTGAAATTTTCAGATGTTCCAACTGATACTGGCCAACATTTTAAGTAACTCTGACCATTGAAAACAAAAGAATCTTACAGGAAATTTAACGTTCTTTCAAACGGTGTAATTGGATTTGTTGTAGTCTCAATATTTTCGAATTTATTAGCGTTTTTATGCGGTAATGAAAAGTTGGAAAAACACAAATTTTCGGATATCTTTAAAACGAAGAACTTTTCGAAAAATTTATACTGATCATTTTTTGTTCCAAGTGAAGAGTAGAATCGATTCCCTGAGTTTCTCCCCAAGGAACTGGGACACCCTGTATACTGTTCTATACATATTATGTAGATCGCAGTTTCCGTATCTTAGTACCTAACCTGTACTCATTTCTAGGTACCTGCCTAAATCACTTGTTATTGTTGCTAAAATAATTCTGTCAATGACAAACAGTAGCTAAAATGGCAAAAAGAAACACAAATAATGAAGTTCTGAAACGGAAATTGTTGATGGGCAATGAAAAAGTATTCAGCCCCGGTAGGGTTTCGATCTCGGGAACTTTAGCGTATCAGTTCGTCAGACCACTGCGCTATGAAGTCCAGTTAACAGGAGACCAGTGATGTGCGCTCTCAACACAGCTTGATGCCTGCATACACCCCGCTCTTTAGGGCAAATTGTATAGCAAATGTTATGGCAACATCGTAGAATGCTCCGGATGGTCTAAAAAATTCAGAAAAACATCGAACTATTTAAAAACTCAGCCAATTCGGGTAGGCAGTGTAGCTTCCTCACTTGAATCACATGAACGAGTAGAATAGATGGGTAGGTTCGTTTTGATAAGGGACGATCTGCGATCCAACCCGCGTGCTCCCTCAAAATTTCAGCTCTCTACGACTATTTTTCGCGTAGTTAGAGGAGTTACAAGGAAATGATCAAAGTTTCATGTTCACTGATGCGCAGACGAATGAAATTCATATGGAACTATCTAAGTATTATTCCTAAATATATCCTAAGTATTATCCTAAATAATCCTGTCGATGACAAACAGTAGCTAAAATGGCAAAAAGAAACACAAATAATAATGAAGCCCCGAAGGGAAATTGTTGAGGTGGAATGAAAAAATATTCAGCCCCGGTAGGTTTTCGATGTCGGGAACTTTGGCGTATCAGTTCGTCAGTTAGACCACTGTGCTATGAATTTCAGTTAACAGGAGACCAGTGATGTGCGCTCTTAACAGCTTGATGCCTGCATACACCCCTAGCAAATGTTATGGCAACATCGCAGAATGCTCCGGATGGTCTCAAAAATTCAGAAAAAAATCTAACTATTTAAAAATGAAAAAAAACCCACACCTCAAAATACAATTTTCCGAAATAGGGATACTCCAGAGATTTTTACCCCTATTTGTCACCCCTTAGAGGTGAGTGATAGTAAAGCCGACCTTCGAGGTTACTAAACTAAAGTAAACGCGAAAACGGAGAAATATTTTTTATCTTTGTTATTGTTGGCTTAGTTTTTATATTAAAAATGCGGCATTGATAAAGAGAGGAAGCTGTGAAGGTGTGTAATGGATTGGATCGCTTGGGTGGAGGAGGAATTATATTGGGCATTTATCAAATTCAGTTTTGAAAGGACACCAATTTCGGTTCTCCAAAATCAAAATTTCCACTCGCGTTTTGCTTTTCAGGCTTTTCAGAATAAATTTGGTCCTGGTGACTGTTTGTTTGTTTTTATCCTCAAATCCACTACGCCACGCGCATTATACGATTATACCTACCCGTACCGAAGAGTGGTCGCAATGAGCTGATTCAGGTTGAGGACTGGAAGGTCTCATGTGAATTTGATCTTCGCGCGTTTATAACTCACGTTAAAGTCAACTAGTTCGTAATTGTTTCTGCCAGAAAATTGATTAATTCTGGGAAGTTCGTTTCGGAACTGAGCCCGTTCGTTGAACCCATATTCCATATTCTGGAGCAATTCCCATTAGCCCCAGTCTGAACGAAATTTCGGTATTTCGTTGTTAATTCCCCTATTATTCATTCCATTCTTTCACCTCCTTCTGGGAAATAAGTGGAAGTTTTCTCAAGGATTTCTCGAGAAAACTGGAGGTTAAAAAAAAGGGGAAAAAAATTGAACGGGGCACGAGCGAACAACTCGTTCAATAACCTTTTCCCTCCACAGTTCACAACTCATTAGCTCCTTCATTATTATTCTCACTTCCTTCCTTAGTTTCTTCCTCCAAACCTGCTGCTCGATCCTCGGCCCTGTTCCCTTGGAGAAGAACATGCCTTCAAATTAATTCTTCATTAAAAAGGCTTACATTTTTCTCTCCCCCTTATTCATTCTTTCCGTCTCAAATCAAGAGCTACCACTTCATTTTCTCCGGTGACTTTACATTTTTCTCTCGAGAATTTCCTTCAGTCCCTTGAGCCCTTCAGATGTTAAGAGGAGAAGCAGTGAGAAGCTTTAAGGCGGTTGAAACGTATTTTCCTTGAACAGAGCCTTCATCTTCATTTTGGCTGAATAACCACCTTCAAGCAGTGGAACTAGAAGTAAAAAATAAAAAATGAAAAATGAATGAAAAAAAAATAAAATAAAATAACATAAAATTTAAACAAATCTAGTCACACAGCATGTCTATATCAGCCATTTTACAAAATTGCATTACCTATTTTATCTTCTCAAGACACCATTTCATAGATTAAGACACACGCTTGATAGATTAAACTTGTTGGAACAAAAAATAATAGCTTCTGAGAAAAAGAAGCAACTGCAAAAATCGATACGGGAGTACTTATTTAATGAGCGAATACAAAGGTTTATAATATTGTAAAACCCAAGACTAATTTAATCAATTTCAAAATGTCAAACCCCTCCTCCGCCCCCTCATTACTCACTCATCCGGATTTTGCTGTGCCGAAATTTATTTATTATTTGATTGGTAGGGAAATATAGTGAATGCGTGTTATCCATACGTCTCCATAACGTTTTTCCGAACTTGAGACGCCCGCAGAAGAGCAAAATAGGTGCAGTCCCATATCAATTTCTACTTTCAAATAAAACAATTGAAATGTGGCTCATTGGCTCGGTTGAAAATTCCTCTCATAGCATCCGTTGGCCAAATTTTGAAAAGAACTTGACTGAGGAGTTATCAAGACGTCATGAGACCCAACTCACCAAAATAGAGGTTTGCGGATCCTCATAATTTTGGTTTATTATTCTGTAAATAATTTTATAACACACAAAATGTTTTCTTTTACGTTTCAAGCTGCGTGGATTCCAAAAAAATTCGGTCTAAAAAATTTTTTCTTTCGCACACATGCTCCATTTGGGCCCTAGTTGTGTCCCGAAACTTTGCAGCCCGATCGGAATACGCCCAGGGGTGTTATGGGAGAAAATGGATATAAAATAGGTACTTCTTGTGGTTTAGTAACATGAGCTTTTTGAGGTATAATTTTCAATGTTTTTGGGACTAGGAGACCGAATGTGAAGTCGTTTTTGACCAAAGAGTGAAAAATTGAGGTTCCAACGAATTTTCAGCCTTAAATTTACGTTAAATTTTGGTATAAAATCGTCGTTCTTCCGCACACAGTTTGGGTCCCCATTTTTTGGGAATACATCTGATCCTGATTGTCCTGCAAGGCTCGGGAGCCCGATCGGAATACACCTAGGGGTGTTAAGGGAGAAAAATACGTGTACAAATAGGGGTTTTCGAGGTTTTTTTGAGGTTTTAGTGAACACGAGCTAGTGATATATCGTTTTCCATGTTCTTTAGGGCGAGAAGACCGAATATCAGGTTGATTTTGACCAAAGCGTGGAGAATTGAGGTTGGGCTCCCGAAATTAACTTTTTATTCGTCAAAATCATGGGAAATTGTCTGAAATCACCATACATTTGTATAATAACACTAGAAGTAGTATCAACAGGGGATTCAAGACAATTAAGTGGTACCTACTACAATGATAAAAAATAATCTGTTAAACAAAAAAGCCGCGTCTAATTCGTGTTTTTTTGGGGCCAAAATTGGTGGAAACCATCAGAAATAGCTTTTTCTATTATTGCACATGAGAGAAACAATAAATGAACAGCCAAAATTTCTGTAGGTTTGTCCAGTAGAATAATAAACCCACTTGACAAGGACTTTGCAGGGGTTTTAAGATGAAATTAGCAGTTTGATTAATCGGACTAGATCCTCATCGAGATGCCCCGATAAAGTTGCGGTGGGTGAAGTGGACCGGAGTGGAAAAAACCGACTTTCGTAACTTTCATTTACCGAGTATAACTTCTTCTTTTTTTCAAAGTCTGAAGAGGATTTTGAAGTTTTGATTTTTCCCCATCAATTTAGAGGAAATTGATTGATGGCGCTCTTAAGGGTCGAATAAACAAGGCTGCGATGGTTGTTGGTCGTTTTGTCGAGTGGGAGAGGAGGAGTGCGATTAAAACTTTTCGGCCGAGTGGATTATTAAAAAAAAAAAAAAGTTGTACATCAATCGCTTGTGACTTGGGCCAATATCCAATTACGGACGAGCGCTCGAGTACTGTTTGGATCATTTCAAAAACGTTTTTGTGCTTCGCCGATCCGGAAAGGTCGGTGGTTGAGGTCGTTCAAACGAGGCAGTTATTAGTTAGGAACCTGTACAATAAATATGCGCTTATCCGAATCTCCAGCTTCAAACTGTGGTGGAGTGAAAATGTCATATAAAACCGTCGTATTTGTGTTAGTTATGTTATTTATTTATGTTCTTATGTCAGTTTCAATATCCTACTGGTACGTGGTAACTACTACTAGATACAATTGATTTCTTGTAGCTCCTATCGAGGAGTCTGGATGTGGCGTTCAGCATTGAACGGATCCGAATTGAACGGGTGACCACTGAGTTGACGTTCTCACTGAGCGGGCGATCCTAACCTCACTCCATTTTCACAACTTGTCACAGTCTCACCAGTTCATCCGTTCATCAACAGATTTGGTTCCTAGTTGTGCTCCGATAAACAGCAGCCCGATCGGAATACACCCAGGGGTGTTATGGGAGAAAAACGGGTGTAAAAATAAGGGTTTTCGAGGGATTTTTGACGTTTCAGTGTACATGAGCTTGTGAGGTATCGTTTTCCATGTTTTTTTAGTGCGAGAAAACCGAATATTAGGTTGATTTTGACCGAAGAGTGAAGAATTGAGGTTGTAATGAAGGTTCCGCTCCCGAAATTCATTTTTTATTAGTCAAAAACATGGGGAATTGTCTGAAATCATCATCCATTTGTATAATAACACTAGAAGTAGTATCAACATGTGTATCAAGACAATTAAATGGCACTATCAATGATCAAAAATAATCTTTAAAAAAAGAAGCCGAATTCGTGTTTTTGGGGGTCAAAATCTGTAGAGACCATGAAAAATAGCCATTTCAATAATTGCACATGGAAGAAACAATAAATGAACAGCAACATTTCTGTAGGTATGTCCAGTAGAATAATAAACCCATGTGACAAGGACTTTGCAGCTTACGTGTTTAAATTGACCGTGAACTAAAGAATTTTTTGAGACCACCCGGACCATTGTGTTCGTTTGCACCGAAAAGCTTCGTGAACATGATCGTGAATCTATAAATCCGGCCCAGATATCATCGCTAGGAAGCAGCTGATTATAATCAAGGATGGCTGTAGAAGGGGGGGGGGGGGTTCGTCGGTTGTTCTGCGTTATTATTTCATTTGAAAAATGATGGATCTTTTGGATTTTGTTGGTAGGTGGTACTTCTGCAACTTGAACCGACGTTGGAGTAGTATTGGGTGAATTATTACACAACGGTAAATTATTACACAAAGGTAAATTATTACACAACGGCAAATTATTACATAACGGTAAAATAACACTACGGTAAATTATTACATAACAGTTTATTATAGTGTTTACGCTGAAGGGGCATCTATACAGGTAAATTATTACACAATGGTTTATTATTTACCTGCTTCATGAATAACTACAAATTATTAATAACTGAATTATTGAATTCTGCGCATTTGTATGAAACTTTAATTCCCGGATGGCTCCAGTACTCCATTTAGGGCTTTCCTGGAGGAGTTCGAGGGTACTGACCACAGAAAACAGCGATCACCGCAGAAGGGGCATCTGTACAGGTAAATAATAAACCGTTGTGTAATATTTTGCAGCGTTATGACATTTGGCACAGAAACTCGAAAAGCGTTGCCTAAAAGCGACAGGATAACTCGTTATGGACCATTTCTGATGATTTTCGCTTACAACCGATTCGTTTCAACGGAATTTAATGTTTGCCGTTTTTCATCGTACAAAAATCGTTCACCACTCGTTGGAATCTTGTGATTTTATTGAATATCTTCTTGTTAACCGTAACCCCGCACCTTGCGCGGTAGGTGAGCTGAGCATGATGAAAAAAAGTTGGGTAAACAAGGTGGTCAGCAACATAGGTAGTGAAGAAAGTCATTGTTTACTAGCATCGAATGTGGTATCCTTGCACCACTGTGTAACCCGGATCGTGGTAACCTTGCAACCCGTAAATTAAATGATTCCGTAAATTATCTGTTGTAAATTTCGATTTTGTAGTGTACGATGGATTCAGCCACTACGTTGTGAATCATAGTGAATCATATAATTTTGAAGTAAACCGTGTTTACCAAACCTACGTAAAACCCTGTTTACTAACTTAATAAACTACGTTTATTGAATAACTAAGTCTAATGGTTTGAAAACATTTTTGTGCGAAAGAGCGCAAAATTTAAGAAATCTCACCAAACAGCGTTACAATTTATTTACTGATGATGAAGAAAGAACAAGTGAGAATGATTCTTAGTTATCTACCTACTGTCAAGATAAAGCTTGTGATACAACATAAAATTTTGAGTGTTCGCAACCAAAAACTGTCGATCGGGAGAGGAGAACGTAAACGCAAGTGCTACGTTCGAGACGTAAGTTTTGGCGTTTTCAAGACTTGCGTTGCCCAGCACCACGTAACTATTGGAAAGATGCGTGTCGAGCATCTCAAAGCTACGCAATACTTAACTCGATAAGTAAACTTTTTCGTGGATAACCAATTTCGATCTCCATGGCTACGCTATCGCATCACCCCGAATTTTATAGAAAGACTGGAGGAGCCGGCCTCGGGAAGGTTTTCCGCCGTTTGCGTTGTCTTTATTAGCGAATTTTCGAAGAAAAGGAAGCTATTGTTCTCGGTCCAAAATTTTTTAAACTCGAATTTCCGACAGATTTGTATACCAAAATCCGTTTCAGACCATCCTGAATTCCCTGCCGAAAGACACCAAAAATTATATGTATATATATATATATATTTATATATATATTTATATATTTATATATTTATATATTTATATATTTATATATATATTTATATATGTATGTGTCATTCCAGACGATAACTCTCGAAAGAATTGAGATAAAAAGTTCAAATTTGCACGAAAAATCTGTCTTGGCAATCGACAGGCTAAGTTCGAAGATGGGCAGAATCGGGTCACCCTAAGGGGGAGTTTTGGGGAGTTTTAGGGGGGGGAAATTACCCATAAATTCCCAAAATGAAAAAGTCTGACAAGTGACACCTCATTTTAAAGGTTTTTGTACGCTGAACACGATGGTGAAATCAGAATTGCGATATCTCATTCCATTCTCAAACTGGAGCACTTTGAAGATGAAGGAACGTGGTTATTTCTTGAGATGTTCTTCCTGGTTCGTCTGCTCTAATCTGATAACGGAATGGGATATCGCAATTCTGACTTCACCATCGTGTTCAGCGTTGGAAAATCTACAAACCGAGGTGTTACTCGGCAAAAAATGGAACAAAAAATTTGTTACGTACCCAATACCTACTCTTCTGGTATTCAAAACATTTTTGATTTCCCCCTCCCCCTCCTTCCACCCCAAATATTACTTTGCGTAAAACTACTCCTGTTTTAATTTTGTATGGTATCAAGTTGGGAAAACATTGGCCGAAAATTAATTTTCAGAAAATTTTAGGCGGAGGAGGAAGATGCCGAAAACTTCGAAAATTCGCTCTTATAGCCATGCTGCATGACTGTGGTTTTTTTTGAGTTCTCTTCAGGTATATTTTTGGAAGCTTGAACTTCATGTGGTTCGTGTACCTATTCATCTTGAGCATTGCCATCCGAAAGCCATGAGCACGGTGAGTGCCTTATAAATTAGCAAGTATTTTTCGGGTATGTAAAATCATACGAAGGACCCAAGGTCTCGCGGGGCCGTGCATACGGTTTTACAGTAAAAGGGCACGATTGTTCTTCTAGACATTGTTCAAAACTCAAAGAAACTATTACTGAATAATTATGTTACGAACTAGTTTGAGAATAAAGAGGTTAACTTGACAGACAAGTTTCATTGACAAATTATTACGTTATCATCACTTCAAATATGTCCGGAGTTACGTAGGCACGTAACTTTCTCATGGAACGTAGGTACGTTAGATAGTTTGCATCCGAATTTGTCACCCTAGAACAGAGTTACGTTTTAGAGTTGCGTTTTTCGGAAAATGGTTGCGACAACTCTCTAATGTCTCACTGTGTTGCGGGCTTGTACGCAAGCGTTTTGTTTAAATTTATTTCTATCACCTCAGCCTGTATTGTAGCAGTGATTGCACTTTATATGGTAGGTCCAGTACCTGGCAGGTCTTGCGACCTGATGAACCCCCCAAATACATCGTCGAAACCACCGGGTTCCTCTCGCTGTTCATATCCATCACCCAGCGAGTCCCTCGGGGCCGTAGACGGGGCAAACTCGCCGAAGAGTTTGAGACTCTCGACGACCCCGGCAACTCCCCAACTCCGGGCAGCTGGCAGCGGCTGTAATAAGATTTAGCGAAGTGACTCGCTAAGCCCTCTAAGTAAACAGGGCGTTGCCAAGTTGTGGAAGGAGCGCTCGAGGAAATCAGGGCAACTCCTCGCGAGGCGAAGGAACCTTCACCTCGGATTACGGAAGGTGTTGAACGTTACACGTCGTTATGCCGGGGTCCCGAGTGTGGAGCGACGCAGCGATGGGGTTTGACAACATTTGATGAGAAAATTGATCAACCAAAACTCGAAAATGTGTGAATATAAATTCATCTTTATAAGTTTGAGTCACTTGAAAAAGTATTTATTATCTCATATTCTTCTACTTTCATAAATATTCAGCTGTAAATTTAATTCTCCTTTTGGTTTATTATTTTCGATAATGAACCTTTGGAATCGAACATGGGGGGGAAAAACCCTCCCTCAAAATTTGATGATTTTCGTTTCAAAGTATGTAGAACTCGAAAATACAAATAAAAAAATTTTTGTCCGTTCGCCGTACGCCGTACTTCCCACTTTTCCCATCAGCCAAAATTGACGAAATTCGGTTTATAGGTCCCATTTGGGGTCCAGTTGGTCCTGGAAGCTCGGGGTTAATGTCAATCATCTCTAGGGGTTGAAAAATAGGGGTTGAAATCTCCAGGACGCCGTTATCTCGAATTGGTTTACGGTTTTAAATCGTTCTCGAACTTTGGAGTTTTTTAAGACCACCCGGATCATTGTAAGTCGAGCCGTTCGTCCACAGTCAGGCCCAGAAGTTTGCATCGACAGGCAAAATTTCAACAGCTGGGTGAATGAAATTGTATACAATCTGCCCAAATATCATCGCTAGGGACGCGGTAACAATCGGGAATTGGCCCGAAATAATCATTGCTAGGGATCACTTGATTGTATTCACGGAGTATGAAATCGAGTTGGTTGTTCTGTGATACTATTTCATTTAAAAATGCTGCGAATCCCTGCACAACGGTTTATTATTTTGTACAGAACACCCTTCTGTTATAGATCACAGCTCTCCGTATAGATAATCCGTCTATATAATATAATATGTACTACTCTATACATATTATGTGGATCAGTACCTAACCCCCTACTCGTTACTAGGTACCTACCTAAATCACGAGTTAAATGTTGCTAAAATAATTCTGTCGATGACAAACAGTAACTAAAATGGCCGAAAGAAAAGCAAATAATGAAGTTCTGAAGGAAAATTGTTGATATGGAGTGAAATAGATGCCCCTTCTGCGTAGATCGCTGTTTACTGTGGTCAGTACCTACCCTCGTGGTCATGGTATAATGAACCGTTGTGTAATAACTTGCCCATCAATAATACTTCAACGGTTGTTCAAGCTGCAAAAGTACCGATCAACAAAATCCAGCCCCTTCTTCGTAGATGAACCGTTGTGTAATAATTTACTGTTCTGTAGTAATTTACCGTTCTGTAGTAGGTAATTTGCTGTTGTGTAATAACTTACCGTTGTTTAATAATTTGCCGTTGTGTAATAATTTGCCGTTGTGTAATAATTTACCGTTGTGTAATAATATGCCGTTGTGTAACAATTTACCCATCAATAATACGTCACCGTTTGTTCGAGTTTCACAAGTACCTACCTACCAACAAAATCCAATAGTCCTTCACTTATCAAATAAAATAATATCGCAGAACAACCAACTCGACTTATACAGCCATCCTTGATTATAATCAGGTGCTCCCTAGTGATGATTATCCGGGCCGCATTTATACCGTTTGATTCACGATCGTGTTGACGAAGCTTTTTGGTGCACACGAACGGCTGGACGTACGATGCTCCGGGTGGCCTCAAACAATTGTTTAGCTCAAGACAAATTAAATAACGTAAAAAAAAAACCAGTCATGCAGCATGACTTAATGAGCGAATTTTCAAAGAAATATTCGAATTAATGGCTATGGTTTTGAATAAAGGAAAACTTCGGTCTAAAATTTGGTTTTCTATGTATATTCTCTTCGTATTTATTTTAATTTGTACGTTTTGTCCATCCTGATTCTACCGTTTGTTTATTACGTAATTGTACTAAGTGCTTATTTATTTGATCGCTGTGGGTAAATTCAAGGAGTTGTACTAATCGTTTGCCTCCCCCTTTTTTGCTTCGAACTCTCGTCTTCAATTAATACTTCTCACATATTTCAATCTGACCACTCTAAGGGGGTGGGGGGGGGGGGGGGTAAGAGTTTAAAGATTATCCTAGTTTTGGGTAATTTTTGCGCACTTTAAATGCTCTAATTTAAGAACGGATTTAGATATCTAAAATCCGATTTCACTATCGTGTTCAGCGTGCAAAAACCTTTAAAATGAGGGGTCACTTGTTAGAAAATAACATTTTGGGGATTTTTGGGTAATTTTTGCGCACTTTAAATGCTCTAATTTGAGAACGGATCAAGATATCTAAAATCCGATTCCACCATCGTGTTCAGCGTGCAAAAACCTTTAAAATGAGGGGTCACTTGTTGGAAAATAACATTTTGGGGATTTTTGGGTAATTTTTGCGCACTTTAAATGCTCTAATTTGAGAACGGATCAAGATATCTAAAATCCGATTCCACCATCGTGTTCAGCGTGCAAAAACCTTTAAAATGAGGGGTCACTTGTTAGAAAATAACATTTTGGGGATTTTTGGGTAATTATTGCGCACTTTAAATGCTCTAATTTGAGAACGGATCAAGATATCTAAAATCCGATTCCACCATCGTGTTCAGCGTGCAAAAACCTTTAAAATGAGGGGTCACTTGTTGGAAAATAACATTTTGGGGATTTTTGGGTAATTTTTGCGCACTTTAAATGCGCCAAAACCCTCCTTAGAGTAGGCCAATTTCGCCCATCTTCGAACTTAGCCTTTCGATTGCCAAGATAGATTTTTTGTGCAAATTTGAGCTGTTTATCTCAATTCTATCGAGAGTTATCGTCTGGAGTGACACATATATAAATAAATATATATATATATACATATAAAAAAGTGTTAAATTTCAGGAATCGTTTTAGAATGGTCTGAAACGGATTTCTATGAAGAAAATTTCCAAAAATTTATATTATTTAAATTTCGAAGCCATTGCAATAGCTTCATTTTCTTTGAAAATTCGCTAAAACCATACCCTTCGATCGAAAGTTATCAAGACACGGCGTTTTGAAAATTTCAACCCCTATTTTGAACCCCTTAGAGATGACTGACAGTAACGCCGAGCTTCGAGGACCAACCAGACCCCGAACGGAACCTATAACCCGAATTTCATCAATTTTGCATCATGATAACCAAGAAAAGTGGCCAGTACGGCGTCAGGCGGACAGACAGAAATATTTTTATTGCATTTTCGGATTCTGCGTACCTTGAAACGTAAACCATCAAATTTTGAGGGGGGGTTAGCATTTTTTTTTTCCATGCTCGATTTAAATGGTTCATTAATAATAAATAAAAATAATTAAATAATAAACCAAAAGGGGCTGAAATTTTCAGAACGCCGTAGCTCGAAAACTTTCATTAGAAGGTTATGGTTTTTTAACGTTTTGGTTTATTAATTTCAATAATGAACTTTGGAATCGAGCATGAAAAACGTACACAAAACGCTTGCGTACAGATCCGCAACACAGTGAGACATTTTCACGTTGTATCACAAGCTCTATCTTGACAGTAGGTAGATAACTAAGAATCATTCTCACTTGTTCTTTCTTCATCATCAGAAATGAAATTGTAACGCTGTTTGGTGTGATTTCTTAATTTTGCGCTCTTTCGCACAAATATGTTTTCAAACCATTAGACTTAGTTATTTAGTAAACGTAGCTTATTAAGTTAGTAAACATGGTTTTACGTAGGTTTGGTAAACACAGTTTACTTCAAAATTGTATGATTCACTATGATTCACTACGTAGTGGCCGAATCCATCGTACACTACGAAATCGAAATTTACAACAGATAATTTACGGAATCATTTAATTTACGGGTTGCAAGGTTACCACGATCCGGGTTACACAGAGGTGCAAGGATACCACATTCGATGCTAGTAAACAATGACTTTCTTCACTACCTATGTTGCTGACTACCTTGTTTACCCAACTTTTGGTTTATTATTCTGTGAATAATACACCTATGTATTCGCTCAGCAAAAAATTTTTATAACACCCCCTCAAACTTTTTTCTTTTTCGTTTCAAGGTGCGTAGATTACAAAAATGCAATGTCCGTCCGCCGTACGCCGTCCACCGTACGCCGTACGCCGTCCGCCGTCCGCCGTCCGCCGTACGCCGTCCGCCGTATCACGTGTACAGGCTTCATTTTTGGTCTAAAAAAGTCGTTCTTTCGCACACATGCTCCATTTGGGCCCTAGTTGTGTCCCGAAACTTTTCAGCCCGATCGGAATATACCCACGGGTGTTATGAGTGAAAATGTGTGTAAAAATAGGTACTTTTTGCGTTCTAGCAACATGTTGGTAAGATGAGCTTCTGAGATATCTTTTTCCATGTTTTTCGGGACGAGAAGACCGAATATGAAGTCGATTTTATTTATTTATTTATTTATTTATTTTGACCAAAGAGTGGAGAATTCAGTTCTACCAAATGTTCAGCTCCCAAAATTGATTTTTTATGAGTCAAAAACCTGGAAAATCGTCTGAAATCACCATCAGTTTAGATAATAGCACTGGAAAAAGTGTCAACACGTGGATCAAGAGGATTAAATGGCACTACCAATGATCAAAGATAGTTTAAAAAAAAATAAAAAAAATAAAATAACACGAGCGTAGGTACCTAATTTGTGTTTTAGGGGCCAAAATTAATGGAAACCATCAGAAATAGCTATTTCGATTATTACGCATGAAAGAAACAATAAATGAAAAGCCAACATTTCTGTAGGTATGTCCAGTAGAATAATAAACCCATGTGACAAGGATTTTCGTTTTAGTAACATGTTAGTAACGTGAGCTGTTGAGGTATCTTTTTCCGTGGTTTTGGGGACGAGAAGACCGAATTTGAAGTCGATTTTGACCAAAGAGTGGAAAATTGAGGTTCTACCAAAGGTTCAGCTGCCAAAATTGATTTTTTTATGAGGCAAAAACCTGGAAAATCGTCTGAAACACTAGAAGACTAGACACTAGACTGTATAGTAACACTATAAAAAGTGTCTAAACGTGGATCAAGACGATAAAATGGCACTACCAATGATCAAAGATAGTTTGAAAAAAAATTAAAAGGAGCGTACCTACCTAATTTGTGTTTTGGGGGCCAAAATTGGTGGAAACCATCAGAAATAGCTATGTCAATTATTTCACATGAAAGAAACAATGAATGAACAGCCAATATTTCTGTAGGTATGTACAATAGAATAATAAACCCATGTGACAAGGAATTTGCAGCGTTTTTTTCATCATGCTCAGCTCAGCTACCGCGCAAGGTGCGGGGGTGCGGTTTACAAGAAAATATTCAATAAAATCAAACGATTCCAACGAGTGGTGAACGATTTTTGTACGATGAAAAACGGAAAACATGAAGTTCCGCAGAAACGAATCGGTTGTAAGCGAAAGTCATCAGAAATGGTCCATAACGAGTTTTCCTGTCGCTTTTCGAGGTAACGCTTTTCTAGTTTGTGTGCCGAAGTAAAGACATGAAAATGTCAATAGCTATTTAAATGATTGCACATGAATGAAACAAATAATATTATGTATTGTGGAAAATAATAAATGAACAGCCAATATTTGTGTAGGTGTGTCCAGTAGAATAATAAACCCATGTGACGAGGACTTAGCAGGTTTTCTTCTCTAAGAACGACTTCTATTCTTGCAGGGTTGTTGCTATTTTTGTAGCTTGCGCATCATAACGCTCCCAGATCTTTAGATTCTGCCTCGGAGCGTTTAAAGGACGGAAATTAACGAGAAAATGACGGCATGAAGACGCTTTCAAATTATCAGTTACAGCCCTCGTCAGACTGAGCATGACGTGACGGAAAATGAACGGTTACCCACCTTGTCTGTTCGTATCAACTGTTCCAGTGTGAGAGGATTGCGGTGTTGTTGCAATGTGTGTTCCTGTGTGTGGTTGTTACGTGGGAACGGTTCCTGGTGAGCGTGTGTGGTCGAGGGAGGTGGAAAACCATTCATCAAACCGTCAACGTTGAATTATTGTTGTGGCGGGCGTCTGTAATGCGGAATGTAACCAGCCTAGCGTGGAAAAACGGAGGAAAAACTCCCCTTACATCGAACATCGTTCGCTAACAAGGTTTTCCATTATATCTCCGGTACGGCAGACATTACAGATTTGTCTACAGTTTTGAACGTACATATTTCGGATGTTCTGGTCGCATCAGAGACGCTGACGTCGAAATCTGATTAATGATATTGGACTAAGTGAAATCATATTTAAAAAACGCTGCAAATCCCTGCACAACGGTTTATTATTTTGTACAGAATACCCTTCTGTTACAGATCACAGCTCTCTGTATAGATAACCCGTATATATTATATAGTATGTACTACTCTATACATATTATGTAGATCTCAGACCCTTATTACCTTAGTACTCGTTACTAGGTACCTACATAGTTCACGTGTTGTGTTTGGGTCCCCATTTTTTTGGGAACAGACTTGGGTCGTAGTTGTGCTCCGAAGCTCGGCAGTCCGAGTGGAATACACCCAGGGGTGTTATGAGAGAAAAATGGGTGAAAAAATAGGGCTTTTCGGGGTGTTTTGGTTTATTATTCTGTGAATAATACACCTATGTATTCGGCTGAGCAAAAAATTTTTATAACATCCCCTCAAAATTTTGTTTTTTCCGTTTCAAGGTACGTAGATTCCAAAAATGCAATGTCCGTCCGCCGTACGCCGTCCCTCGTATCACGTGTACCGGCTTCATTTTCGGTCTAAAAAATTCGTTCATTCGCACACAAGCTCCATTTGGGCCCTAGTTGTGTCCCGAACATTTGCAGCCCGATCGGAATATACCCAGGGGTGTTATGAGTAAAATGTGGATAAAAATAGGTACTTTTTGTGTTTTAGTAACCTGTTAGTAACAAGAGCGTTTTAGATATCGTTTCCCATGTTTTTTTGGACAAGAAGACCGAATATGAAGGTGATTTTGACCGAAGAGTGAAGAATTGAAGTTGTAACGAACGTTCAATTCCCAAAATTCATTTTTTGTGAGTCAAAAACCTGGGAAATTGTTTGAAATCACCATACATTTGTATAATAACAGTGGAAGTTGTATCAACAGGTGAATCAAGACAAGTAAATGGCACAATCCATGATCAAAGACATACCTTTAAAAAAAAATAGATGCCTAATTCGTGTATTTGTTGGCCCAAATTGGTGGAAACCGTCAAAAATAGCTATTTTTCAATTTATTATTGCTCAAGAGAGAGACAACAAATGAACAGCCAACATTTCTGTAGGTATGTCCAGTAGAATAAACGCTGCAAAGTCCTTGCCACATGGGTTTATTATTCTATTGGACATACCTACAGAAATGTTGGCTGTTCATTTATTGTTTCTTTCATGCGTAATAATCGAAATAGCTATTTCTGATGGTTTCCACCAATTTTGGCCCCCAAAACACGAATTAATTAGGTATACGCTCCTTTTTTTTCAAATCGATCTTCGATGATCTTCGATCATTGTTAGCGCCATTTAATCGTCTTGATCCACGTGTTGACACTTTTTCTAGTGTTATTCTTCAAAGTCATTGGGATTTCAGACGATTTCCCAGGTTTTGACGCACGAAAACTCAATTTTGTGAGCTGAACATTTGGTAGAACCTCAGTTTTCCACTTTTTGATCAAAATCGACTTCATATTCGGTCTTCTCGTCCCAAAAACATGGAAAACCAAAGCTCGTGTTACTAACATGTTGCTAAAACGCAAAACACGGCGAAGTCCTTGTCACATGGGTTTATTATTTCACTGGACATACCTACTGAAATGTTGGCTGTTCATTCATTGTTTCTTTCATGTGAAATAATTGAAATAGCTATTTCTGATGGTTTCCACCAATTATGGCCCCTAAAACACAAATTAGTTACGCTCCTTTTTTTTTCAAATGATCTTTGATCATTGATAGTGCCATTTAATCGTCTTGACACTTTTTCCAGTGTTATTATACAAACTGATGGTGATTGCAGACGATTTCCTAGGTTTTTCACTAATAAAAAATCAATTTTGGGAGCTGAACATTTGGTACAACCTCAATTTTCCACCCTTTGGCCAAAATCGACTTCATATTCGGTCTTCTCGTCCCCCAAAACATGGAAAACGATACCTCAAAAGCTCATTTTACTAACATGTTTTACATAGTTTACTAACATGTTCAACCAATGTTGGCCCCCAAAAACACGAATTAGGCTCGGCTTTTTTTAAACAGATTATTTTTGATAATTGATAGTACCATTTAATTGTCTTGCTTCACCTGTTGATACTACATTTAGTGTTATTATACAGATTTATGGTGATTTCAGACATTTTCCCGGGTTTTTGACTAATAAAAAATGAATTTGGGGAGCTTAACCTTCGTTACAACCTCAATTCTTCACTCTTCGGTCAAATCCAGCCTGATATTTGGTCTTCCCGCCCTAAAAACAAGGAAAACGATACCTCACAAGCTCATCTCCACTAAAACCTCAAAAATCCCTTGAAAACCCCTATTTTTACACCCATGTTTCTCCCATAACACCCCTGGGTGTATTCCGATCGGGCTTCCGTATTTCAGAGCACAACTAGGACTCCAATGTGTTCCCAAAGGGGGACCAAACTTTTTGCGGAAGAACGGCAATTTTACACCTAAATTTAACGTAAATTTAAGGCTGGAACTTCGTTAGAACCTCAGTGTTCTATTATTTGGTCAAAGTTGACTTCATATTCGGTCTTCTCGTCCCAAAAACATGGAAAACGATACCTCACAAGCTCATGTTACTAAATTCATAAAAAGTACCTATTTGTATACACATTTTCACCCATAACATCCCTGGGTATATTCCGATTTGGCTGGAAAGTTTCGGGACACAACTAGGGCCCAAATGGAGCATGTGTGCCAAAGAACGAATAGTTATTAGACCGAAAATGAAGCCGGTACACGTGATACGGCGGACGGACATTGAATTTTTTGAATCTACGCATCTGAAACGGAAGAGAAAAAAAAATACTCTGGTTTATTATTCACAGAATAATCTACCAATTAACCCATGTGACAAGGACTTTGCAGCGTTTTTCTTTCGAGGAAAATACTTTTACAGTTGCCCTCAGCCCTAAGCTAACGAACGGGATTCTGCTGGTTGTGTCGAGGAAAAAGGGAGCTCTGTGTGCAGCACTGCCACAGTCATCGAGTGTTGATGGGTGCGGTGGTGGCGGGGGGGGGGGGGGGGGGTGTCACTCCGCCGCAGTCGCCGGGCGCGTTGTGGACCGGGCGGGGCTGCGGTTTCGGCGGTTCTTTGAGCCCGACCGTGCGGCGGGCAAACCGCGGCCACTCGTAGCCGGCGGTCGCCCACCGCAGCTCAACTTGTTCACCGTCCGGCGATGAAACCTTCCCCCGGTGAAACCTTCCCCCGACCCAGCTCACCCCCCTCCCTCCGCCCCTCCGCACTTGGGCTTGTGAGGTGTCGTTTTCCATGTGTTTTTAAGAGCGAGAAGACCGAATATGAAGCCGATTTTATTTATTTATTTTATTTTATTTTTTTAGAAATATACAGGCAACGCCCAATTAAAAAGAAAAAACAGAACAAAAAGCACAGCGTCGTACAGAGCACACAAAAATGAAATTAAAAAAACCACAGTCATGCAGCATGGCTATAAGAGCGAATTTTCGAAGTTTTCGGCATCTTCCTCCTCCGCCTAAAATTTTCTGAAAATTAATTTTCGGCCGATGTTTTCCCAACTTGATACCATACAAAATTAAAACAGGAGTAGTTTTACGCAATGTAAAATTTGGGGTGGAAGGAGGTGGAGGGGGAAATCAAAAATGTTTTGAATACCAGAAGAGTAGGTATTGGATACGTAACAAATTTTTTGTTCCATTTTTTGCCGAGTAACACCTCGGTTCGTAGATTTTCCAACGCTGAACACGATGGTGAAGTCAGAATTGCGATATCCCATTCCGTTATCAGATTAGAGCCGACGAACCAGGAAGAACATCTCAAGAAATAACCACGTTCCTTCATCTTCAAAGTGCTCCAGTTTGAGAATGGAATGAGATATCGCAATTCTGATTTCACCATCGTGTTCAGCGCACAAAAACCTTTAAAATGAGGTGTCACTTGTCAGACTTTTTCATTTTGGGAATTTATGGGTAATTTTCCCCCCCTAAAACTCCCCAAAACTCCCCCTTAGAGTGACCCGATTCTGCCCATCTTCGAACTTAGCCTGTCGATTGCCAAGACAGATTTTTCGTGCAAATTTGAACTTTTTATCTCAATTCTTTCGAGAGTTATCGTCTGGAATGACACATACATATATAAATATATATATATATATATATATATATATATACATATAATTTTTGGTGTCTTTCGGCAGTGAATTCAGGATGGCCTGAAACGGATTTTGGTATAAAAATCTTTCGGAAATTCGAGTTTTAAAAATTTTGGACCGAGAACAATAGCTTCCTTTTCTTCGAAAATTCGCTAAAAAAGAAGTAATCAAGAAACTATACAAAATAAATATGTGTTACTAAACTAAATGCTATTCCGAATTAATCTTTTCAGATGACCAATAGAGTCGTAAAACAAATCAAAACCGTCATCCGCTACCAAACGGTTTAGGGTTCGCTGTGCTCTGAGAATGGGATTATTAAATAAATAATTAGTGGTACAGGACGGGACATAAAATAAATCGTTACGTCTAGTGTGGTGCAGGGGGGCATGAATATTAATCATTTGCAGCAGGTGGGGCCAGTCAACAAATTGAAGATGAACACGCAGTCCGCGATCTGGCGACGCCGATCAAGAGTGTCAATGGCATAAAGCCGAGGGACACTTCTATAATCAAAGCCAAGCCATGCGCTGCTTAAAGGCAACGTACCGGGCAAAACCACGCTGAACACGCTCAATCCGCTCGCTCGCATTCGCATAGAAATGGGACCAGATGATCGAGCCATACTCCAGCACAGAACGCACGAGTGCGTTGTACAGAGCGACCGGAGCCTCGACATCGGTAAAATCCCTGGTGTGACGTTTCAAAAACCCCAAGGACCTCATCGCCCTAATACAAACATTGTCAATATGAGAAACGAATATCAACCGCGCGTCGAAGATTATACCAAGATCTTTAATTTCATTTACTCGGTTTAAACTCACACTATTAAAAGTGTAGTCGAAAAAAATTGGTTGGCCGACCGACCGAAGGTTATGACCGCACACTTATCAACATTCATAAACAAATTATTGCTCACACACCATACCGACAATGAATCGAGAGCGCTCTGAATATTCAAACAATCAGACCCTGACCCCACCATAGAATAAATTTTTAAATCTTCATCAAAAAGAGAAAACGCTGCAAATCCCTGCACAACGGTTTATTATTTTGTATAGAATACCCTTGTGTTACAGATCACAGCTCTATGTATAGATAACCCGTCTATATAATATGATATGTACTATTCTATACATATTATGTAGATCGCAGACCCTCCGTAGGTTAGTACCTAACCCCGTACTCGTTACTAGGTACCTACCTAAATCACGAGTTAAATGTTGCTAAAATAGGTCTGCCGATGACAAACAGTACCTAACAAAAAGAAACACACATAATGAAGTTCTGAAAAGAAATTGTTGATGAGGAGTGAAAAAAGTTGCAAAAGTACCTACCAACAAACTCCAGCCCCTTCTACGTAGATGGTATAATGAACCGTTGTGTAATAATTTACCGTTGAGTAATGATTTACCGTAGTAATAATTTACCCATCAATAATACTTCAACGTTTGTTCAAATTTCACTACCTACCAACAAACTCCAAAAGAGCCATCATTTTTCAAATTAAATAATATCACAGAACAACCAACTCGACTTCATACTCCGCCAATATAATCAGGTGATCCCTACCAATGATTTTATCTCCGCCAAATTTCCTATTGTGGGCGCGTCTCTGGTTACGAGATTTGGTTTGAATTGTATACAATTTCATTCACACTGGAGTCGAAAATGCCTGTCGGTGCAAACTTCGGGGCCTTACTGTGAACGAACGGCTGGACGTACGATGCTCCGGATGGTCTTAAAAAACTCGCAAGTTCAAGAACTATTTAAAACCGTAAAAATATTTACGTAAAAAAATTGTATAGGCGTTTTGAAAATTTCAACCCCTATTTTGAACCCCTTAGAGATGACTCACAGTAACGTCGAGCTTCGTGGACCAACTAGACGCCGAACGGAACCTATAACCCGAATTTCATCAATTTTTTTTTCATGGTAACTAAGAAAAGTGGCCCGTACGGCGTACGGCGTACGGCGTACGGCGGACAGACAGAAATATTTTTATTGCAGTTTTGGATTCTACATACCTTGAAACGTAAACCATCAAATTTTGAGGGGGGGTAAGAATTTTTTTTTTTCATGCTCGATTCCAATGGTTCATTATTGAAAATAATAAACCAAAAATACACATTATCTGGAAAAATCGTTACAATATCATTAACAAAAATAAGAAAACAAAAAGAGCCAACGTGTGAATGAAGAATTGACGTTGTAGCGAAGGTTAAGCTCCCGAAATTCATTTTTTATGAGTCAAAAACCCGGAAAATTGTCTGAAATCACCATAAATTTGTATAATAACACTAGAAATAGTATTGGCAGGTGAATCAAGACAATTAAATGGTACTATCAATGTTAAAAGATAATCTGTTTACAAAAACCCGAGGTCGTGTTTTTGAGTGCCAAAAGTGGTGGAAACCATCATAAATAACAGTTTCAATTATTGCACATTAAAGAAACAATAAATGAACAGCAACATTTCTGTAGGTATGTCCAGTAGAATAATAAACCCATGTGGCAAGGACTTTGCAGCGTTTTTGGAATATACGCAACTTAAAAAACGTAGAATAATAAACCAAAAATTACTTCTGAGGATATCACTTGTGTTCTCCCTCGTGTCATACGTCTCTGTAACGGACAAATTCTCGTTCCCCGAGGGTCTCCACTGTGTATGTTGCGCCGGAGGAAGGATTGGCCCTTTTTCTCCGAGACGGCGAGATGGGGAACGAAGAATGCAATTTCGTACGAAATGGGTGGCGAAAAAAAGTGGTGGGGAGACGGTTTGGGACGACGGAGCGAGGGAAACTGTGAAAGGAGGGCGAAGGCGGCGCCGGCGGTGCGGTGAGAGGCAGAACATAAACCTGACAAATGGGCTCGTGTCGTTGTTAAATCGTAACCCCCGCCACAGTACCTCGTGTGCCTCCTTGAAGCCTCGTCCTGCGCAATACCATCCTCTTGAACCGTTGCTCTGCGCAGTCTCGGTAAAAAGACAGAAATCTTTTCATTCCATTTTCGGGTTCTACGTTACCTGGAAACGGAAACCATAGAACTTTGGCGGCGGGGGGGAGGGGGGGTCATGCTTCATTCCAAAGGTTTGTTATTGAAAATAATGAACCATTGGAATCAAGCATGGAAAATAGAAAAACAGCTTTCGTACAAGTACGCAACCACGAGGGACATTTTATGTCTGCGCCCCCTCCCGCACCCACACCACGTACCACGTTGCATTCGTATTCAGAAGCACTCAATGTAAGAAAGATGGTTGGCTTAAGGTACGCGCACACATATCGTCATCGGCCGCATCGCAGGCATCGGACGGATCGGATTTTAGGATTTATAACACTGTTTCAAGTGAGAGTGCGTAGACATGTCCGCATCGTAGGTAACGGACTTCGGCAATGCCTACGGGGATTCCAGAAGGAGCAGTCATTCCGAATGGTGCGTCTGATGCCACGACTGAACTGGGAAGCCGAACCTCCGAACAGGTAAAAATGCGAATATGTGTGCGCAGTCATTAAAAAAAATCCGATCCGTACGATGCGTGCGAAGCGGCCGATGACGATATGTGTGCGCTTACCTTTACCGAGCTGTTGAATCATGGCAAACACGTCTTTTTTACGCGCCGACCAGTTATGTACAGAGTTTGGTATCCATTTGAGGAAAGCGAAATTTTTTTCAACCATTGAATCCATCACCATTGCAATCGTGTTCACAATATAAATTATTTAGAATGATCACCTGTGTGTAAACAATTATTTAAACAATCACGCTCATACCGCAGGTTGTCGGCCACGCACTCCGCAGTTGTTAACTTAATGTGGTTAGGTAAATCGAGAGCTATCCAACGAGTGGTGAACGATTTTTGTACGATGATAACTGGCGAAGTTAAAGTTCCGTAGCAACGAATCGGTTGTACGTGAAAATCATTAGAAAGTTTTCATCACGCTTTCTTCGTCACACCGTAACGTCACACTTTTTGAGTTATGTGCCATAGTAAAGACATAAAAAATGTCAAAACGCTGCAAAGTCCTTGTCACATGGGTTTATTATTCTACTGGACATACCTACAGAAATGTTGGCTGTTCATTTATTGTTTCTTTCATGTAAAATAATTGAAATAGCTATTTCTGGTGGTTTCCACCAATTTTGGCTCCCAAAAACACGAATTAGGCTCGGGGTTTAAAAAAAACAGATTATTTTTGATCATTGATAGTGCCATTTAATTGTCCTGATTCACCTGTTGATACTACATCTAGTGTTATTACACAAATGTATGGTGATTTCCGACAATTCCCCATGTGTTTGACTAATAAAAAATGAATTTCGGGAGCTTAACCTTCATTACAACCTAAATTCTTCACTCTTTGGTCAAAATCCAAGTATTCGGTCTTCTCGCCGTAAAAAAAACATCGAAAACGATACCTCACAAGCTCATGTTCACTAAAACCCTAAAAATCCCTCGAAAACCCTTATTTTTACGCCCATTCCTCTACCATAACATCCCTGGGTGTATTCCGATCGCGCTGCAAAGTTTCGGGACACAACTAGGGCCAAAATGTGTTCCCAAATGGGGACCCGAAATTGTCCGGAAAAACGACGATTTTAGACCAAAATTTAAGGCTGAAACTTCGTTAGAACCTCAATTTTCCGCTCTCCGGTCAAAATCGACTTCATATTCGGTCTTGTCATCCCAATAACATGGAAAACGATACCCAAAAAGCTCATGTCACTAAACCACAAAAAATACCTGTTTTTATACACATTTTTCACCCAAAACACCCCTTGGATATATTCCGATCGGGCTGCAATGTTTCGGGACACAACTAGGGCCCAAATGGAGCATGTGTGCGAAAGAACGATTTTTTAGACCAAAAATGAAGCCGGTACACGTGATACGGCGGACGGCGTGCGGCGGAAGGACATCGCAATTTCGAAATCTACGCACCTTGAAACGTAAAAGAAAATATTTTGAGGGGGTATTGTTACAATTTTTTGCTGAGCGATTACATTATGATGGCACCAAAAACTTCAGCAAATTCTGGGGGCCTAAGTACTTTCAATATTTGATGTCAAAATACGCAAAATTGCGGCTTGTAGGGTGGTACAGACAATCATATATACAATCATATATAATATATAATATATAAATACTACCTATATATGATTCATAGGTAGGTGGTCACCCGCAAATTTCGCTGGAGTCTAAGGGCCGTTTTCACCGAAGTTCTTAATCAACGTTTACGTATCAAACCGAAGGTTTCAGGTGTTAAACAAACTATGTCGGGCTTCACCAACCTCGTTAAAGGTAAATCGGTGGTCCAAAGAGACAAATCGGCAATCAAAACTAACCAGCAATTGCGGAAGAAGGTTTTAGTTGGATATCGAAGTGAACTAGAAAATTCGTTCCGTAGGCGATGGTGCATAACTGAAACTTCTAGCATACTTCACGTGACTAATCAATCACGTACTGTAAATTAATATCGCCTGAGCGTTTGTTTATGGGAGTCACCGATTATTACTGATTGTACAATATTACCTCCTCTACCTGCAAATTATGTACACTTTCAATAATCAAAGCGTTTTGAGGACTAAAAATTGTTGAAATTTGAATGTTCAAAAACGGTTCAATATTGCAAGAAGGTTTTAGTTTGGTGTCGAAGTGAATTCAAAAGTTCGTTCAGTAGGCGATGCTGTATGAATGCTGTATGCTGTATTATTGACTGTACAATTTACCTCCTCTACCTGCACATTATGTACACTTTCAATAATCAAAGCGTTTTGAGGACTAAAAATTGTTCAAATTTGAATGGTCAAAAACGGTTCAATATTGCAAGAAGGTTTTAGTTTGGTGTCGAAGTGAATTCAAAAATTCGTTCAGTAGGCGATGCTGTATGAATGCTGTATGCTGTAGTATTGACTGTACAATTTACCTCTTCTACCTACACATTAAGTACACTTTCAATAATCAAAGCGTTTTGAGGAATAAAAATTGTTCAAATTTGAATGTTCAAAAACTGTTCAATATTGCAAGAAGGTTTTAGTTTGGTGTCGAAGTGAATTCAAAAATTCGTTCAGTAGGCGACGCTGTATGTTGTATTATTGACTGTACAATTTACCTCTTCTACCTACACATTAAGTACACTTTCAATAATCAAAGCATTTTGAGGACGAAAAATTGTCCAAATTTTATGGTCAAAAACGGTTCAGTATAAGTTGGGTATCGGAATGTATTAAAAATTCGTTCAGTAGGTGATGGTGCATGAGTGAAACTTTTAGCATACTTCACGTGACTAATTAATTACCTACTGTAAATTAATATCCCCTGAGCGTTTGTTTATGGGAGTCACCTTAGGTGAAATAGGAGGGAAGTAAGGTGTCAGGTGACGGCGGTAAAGGGTGGAGGGGGTTGTTAATAGGTGTGCGGTGCTGGAGGTTGACGAAGAGGGGGAAAATGGAAGAGGGCGAAGGGGATGAAATGGAAGAGGGCGAAGGGGATGAAATGGAAGAGGGCGAAGAGCAAAGGAAAGTGGCGTGGGAGGAGGACGAGGATTGATGGCCCCGTGTAAGAGGAGGCCCCCTGTTTCTAACCCCTGATGTGTGGCGGGGACTTCAGTCGTGGCAAAGGTGCCACGGGAAGAGAAAGGGGAAGAGAAAGGGGAAGAGAAAATAGTTGAAGTGAAGGGAGAAGAGGTAAGTGCATTAAGCCAAAGACCGCACGCTGCGGGGAGGCGTCAGGGGGGCGATAGGTCGGAGCTTGCTGGGAGGGGAGGGGATGGGATGGCGGGGAAGTTGAATTTGAGGGTCAGGGGGATCGAACCTTTGAATGGGAACCCGTGAGGAGGCACACGGATGACGCACGTGAGGGGGAGGGGAGATTAAAACATCCCTGGCCCGGTTGTGATAAGAGTTTCCCTTCACTTTTCCCCTTCACTCCCCTTCACTCCTCCCCTTCACATCATAAACTCCTCCCACCACCACTCATCATCGCCTTGACATCATCGTACCCCCCCCCCCCCCCCGGCAGCCCTTTCTGAACTGTTCAAAAACCTACTTGTTTTCCATGCCCTCCAGCGTTATGAATTAATTAATTTTTTGCTTATTTTCCACAGATCGAAGCAATTTGATACGAAAATATGCATGAACTCCTGATATTCCCTTCCAAGCCTCCGGCTCGAGTAGCCGACATCTGCCTTGCTATTTAGAAGTCTATCGATTCGTTATTTAACAATATTATTCCCTTGCTTCCTCCACCCAACATTTAACATTACAACCCAAATAGATTCCGAGTCACATTTAATTAAGGACTATTTTTCATAGACTATGTATGAATCCATTGAAATTGACTAATCCAATGCAACCTAGGCTGGTGTTATATAAAATTTTGGTAATTTCAGAAAATTTCCCAGGTTTTTGACTCAAAAAATAAATTTTGCGAGCTGAAACTTCGGTACAATCTCAATGCTTCATCTCAGTCTCAATTCGCAATTCATATTCGGTCTTCTCGCCCTTAAAAACATGGCAAACGATACATCACATGCTCACTGATATCTCACATAGAACATCGAAAACCCCTATTTTTACACCAATTTGTACTGGGAATACACCCAAACACCCTTGGGTGTATTCCGATCTGGCTGGCGAGCTTCGCAGCACAACTAGGACCCAAATGGAGTCTGTGTGCGCAAACGACGCTTTTAGACCAAAATTCAACGTAGGTTTAAAAAGGCTTGAAACATCGTTAGCACCTCAACCGTCCACTATCTGTTCAAAATCGACTTCACATTCGGCATTCTCGTCCTAAAAAAACATGGAAAATGATACCTCACAAGCTTTTGTTACTAAAACACCAAAAAACCCTAGTTTTACACCCATTTTTCGCTCATAAATCTGCGTATCTTCCGTTAATGCGTGAGATACGGAATACATATACGTAAATGTTGTGTATATTCCGATCGGGCTGCAAAGTTTCGGGACGCAACTGGGGCCCAAATGGAGCGTGTGTGCGAAAGAACGAATTTTTTAGACCGAAAAAATGTAGGAATGTAGATGAATTCCTTCAATAAAGTTTTCAGGGAAATTTTCACAACTAGATACCAAAATAGGTCTCTAAGATATGAATCCAGCCGTACCGAAATCTCTAAACTGGAAAAAATCGAGTATGCAGCTTTTGGTTTATTATTTTCAATAGTGAACCTTTGGAATCGAGCATGAACCCCCCCCCCCCCCCCCCCCAAATTTTGATGGTTTCCGTTTCAATATATGTAGAATCCGAAAATGCAATAAAAAAGATTTCTGTCCGTCCGACGTCTGCCGTACTTCGCAGTTTTCTTACTTAACATTAACCAAAATTGACGAAATTCGGTTTGTAGGTCGCATTTGGGGTCTAGTTGGTCCTCGAAGCTCGGCGTTAATGTTAGCCATCCCTAAGGTGCGAAAAATAGGGGTTTAAGTCTCCAGGACGCCGGTTTCTCGATTTTAACACAGAATGTGTTTTAGCCATGGACTAACACTAGCCCAAAAAGGTAACGAAATTTCGTTACGAAATCTGGGACGCTGTTATGAAAACTTTCTAATGATTTTCACGTCCAACCGATACGTTGCTACGGAACTTTAACTTCGCCAGTTATCATCGTACAAAAATCGTTCACCACTCGTTGGATAGCTCTCGATTTACCTAACCATATTACGTTAACCACTGCGGAGTGCGTGGCCGACAAGCTGCGGTATGAGCGTGATTGTTTAAATAATAATTGTTTACACACAGGTGATCATTCTCAATAATTTATATTGTGAACACGATTGCAAGCTTTATATAAGTACCGATGATACGGAACTAAGGATCGTGTAACCTTCAAGCGAAGATTGAAGACGGGTTTATGTGAAACGCGTGAGCTAAAACACATTCTGTGTTTCTATAATTTCATCCGAAGTATGTAAATAGAGGTAACAGGGGGTCCAGGGGACTTGCCCCCTGGCGAGGCGCGGAGCGCCGAGTTTTTTTTACGGTTTTAAATAGTTCTTGAACTTGGGAGTTTTTTAAGACCACCCGGAGCACTGTACGTCCAGCCGTTCGTTCACACACAGTAAGACCCAGAAGTTTGCACCGACAGGCATTTTCGACAGCTGATTGGAATTGTATACATTCAGCCCAGATATCATCACTAGGGACGCGCTACCAATCGGGAATTGGCCCGAGATAATCATCGCTAGGGAGCACCTGATTATATTCACGGAGTATGATGTCGAGTTGGTTGTTCTGTGTTATTATTTCATTTGAAAAATGATGGCTCTTGTCGTGAGTCCCTCCCGGGAACACTCCACTAGCAACCTTAAAGCTCTCACCAATATTCGTATGTAAAACTTACCTTCCGCTAATAAACATCTGAGTGGGGAGACAGGCAACAGAATCCAGGGGACACAACCTGGAGCCCCACTACCAGCTCCCAACAGGGAGCTGGAGGGAGAGGCCTCCAAGTCCTATATAACCCTGGATCCTGGAGCTTTAGCTTCATTCGACACTTCCTCTAACCAGCTCTCTCTTCTCTCTCTCCTACCTTCCTCCTCCCAGATGCCTGGTGGAATCCGCCGCTCTGGGAATTTACCTCCTACCTTTTCCCCTTGTCTACATCGGTGGATATCCGCCGCCTAGACAAGCACCTTCCTTCACCTACATCGGTGGATCACCGCCGCCTAGGTGAATTTCCTTCCTCTCGTCTACATCGGTGGATCACCGCCGCCTAGACGAGATTCCTTCCACTCACCTACATCGGTGGATCACCGCCGCCTAGGTGAACTTCCTTCCTCTCACCTACATCGGTGGATTACCGCCGCCTAGGTGAAATTCCCTCGCTCTTCTCTACCTACTCATTCACGCCACCGTGATGATAAATTTAAATTCATCACAGTGGTGAACCCGACGTTCATCCAACCTTCTACCCTTCCTCCCTTCTTACCGCCTCATGTGTCGCCCCCGTCTAGTTCGGTGTCCCGCATTTTAAATTCACATGCACCTTAATCAGTCAGTATAAATTCGCAAATTTTTGGCCCACCCGCAACCGCTCACACAGCTCTCAACTCTCCGCCACAAACACATCCGCTGCCGCAAATTGTGAATTTTAAGATTCGAGAACTCACCCAAATTGAATTTTGATTACAGACACCTCAACCATGGACCCGAACTCGCCGTCACCGCCGCTCCTCCGGCCGTCCCTACTGCAGCCGCCGACCGCTGCGACATCTGACGCAACCGACAACCCCTTCACCAGCCTCTCGCCGCCCGGCTCTACCGCATCCGCCGCCGCCGCTGCCGCCGCCGCTGCAGCTGCCGCACACGCCGCCGCCGACGTCACGACGGCCTCGGCGTCGTTCCCGCTGTCGCTGCCCCCCTTCTACACGCACGACCCCGCGCTCTGGTTCTTCCAGGTCGACGCTGCGTTTTCGGCCGCCAACATCCGCAGCCAGCGTCAGACATCTCAGACATCAGACATCTCCCCCGACGCCACGGCCGCCTACGACGACCTCCGCATCCGCCTCGTCAATTTATACCAACCTTCCAAGATCGCACGTGTCGCAGCGCTCTCCCAACCCCAACATCTCGGCGATCTGAAGCCCTCCCATCTATACCGTCGCCTACGTCATCAGCTGCACGACGTGGTGACGGCCGACATCGCACGGACTTTCTGGCTGCGAGCCCTCCCCCACCCCATCCAGATGGCGCTCGCCAGCCACCTCGACGGCCCGGACGAGCCGCTACTCCGTCTCGCCGACACAGTACACGACCTCGCCGCAGCCGCCGGCGTCACGGAAGTCGCCGCACCCCGCACCCCCCACCCCGCGCAGGGACCGGACGCCGTCACAAGAGCGCCGCCGGCCCCCCTCCCTCCACCGGCGCCGCTCCCTCTCCGTCGAACGCCGGCCAGCCCCCTCCGCCGACCACCGACGCCAGCGCTCGTCCGACCGCCGCACCATCTCCCCCACTCAGCAACGAAGAGGGAGGTCCCCCACCACGGCAACCCCCTCCTCCTCCGCGCGCCCCGCCAGGACCTACCTCCCAGCGGACCCCCCCCACCGATGTTTCTATCATGTTAACTTCGGTGGGGAGGCCCGCAAATGCCAGCCCCCCTGCTCCTACTCCTCCAAGCAGGGAAACGCGGACGCCCGCCGGTAAATCCGGCGGGCCCCCCTCCTCGCCAACACGGGGGGGACCACCACCAACCCCTCCCCGCCCGCATTCACACCACCACCACAAAGCCTCGCTACCCCTCCTACGCCGGCGCCACGGCTGCCAACCTCCCGCCCGCATCTGCCGGCACCGCAAAACACGCCACCTCTCCATCAACTGACCCCCCACCACGGGTCAGCCCCTCCAAGCCCGCCTCCAGGGCAGCCACCCTTACGGCCACCACTCACGCCGCCTCTTCCGAACCCCCCCCCCCCGGAACGGCCCCTCCAAGCCCGCCTCCAGGGCAGCCACCCTTCCGGCCGCCACTAGCGCCGCCGCTACCGTTCCCCCACCCCGGAACGGCCCCTCCAAGCCCGCCTCCAGGGCAGCCACCCTTCCGGCCGCCACTAACGCCGCCGCTACCGTTCCCCCACCCCGGAACGGACCCTCCAACCCCGCCCCCAAGGCAGCCACCCCTCCGGCCGCCACTCGCGCCGCCGCTACCGTTCCCCCTCCCCGGAACGGCAAAAAATCACCCCGTGTCTCCTTCGCGGGGGACCAACCACCAACATCGCACCCGCCCACCACCTCGGACGAAACAAGCCCTTCCCATCCAACAGACCCCAACACCTCCGCTATTTTACCGCACTCCGCCCCAGCTCACCAACGCCTGTTCCTAAAATGTGCGAAAACGAATGTCCCGTTCCTCGTCGACACAGGGGCGGCGCTCTCCATCTTCCCAAATAACATTCTCCGGCGACAGGCGCGTTGTTACCGGCAACTCCTCTACGCCGCCAACGGTACCACTATCCCCTCGTACGGGACGTACCGCTCATCGATCCATATGAGCGGGCTCGCGTACGAGTGGGAATTTACCGTGGCGGACGTGGAGAAAGCTATCCTGGGGGCCGACTTCCTCGCATATTTCGGCCTCCAGGTTGACGTCCGTAACGCGCGCCTGCTCGACCCCTCCACCCAGAAACCCATCCCCGGGTTTATCCATGCTGTAGATCGCCCCCCATCCCAATTTGAACAACTTCTCCTACAGTACAAACCCCAGCGCCGCCCCTCGGCACACATCTCACAAACCCAGCATTATATTGAAACCTCTGGCCCTCCAATATCCGCCAAAGCACGCCGCCTCCACCCCCTCCAGCTGTCCCAAGCACGAAAACACTTCGACAACCTCATAAAAGAAGGCATTATCCGCCCCTCCAAATCCCCGTGGGCTTCACCACTACATATTGTGCAGAAGCCTAACGGGGATATCCGCCCCTGCGGCGACTACCGCCGCCTCAATGCGAAAACAACCCCAGATCTCTACAACGTCCCGCATCTCCGAGACTTCTCTTCCCACCTCCACAACACAACCATTTTTTCAACACTCGACATCTCTAGAGCCTTCCACCACATTCACATCTACCCTCCTGACGTACCCAAAACAGCCATCATCACCCCTTTCGGCCTGTTCGAATACATTAAGATGGGTTTCGGCCTCCGGAACGCTGCCCAGACGTGGCAGCGTTACATGGACAACATTCTACTGGGACTACCCTTCGTATTCTGTTTCCTGGACGACGTACTGATCGCTTCCCGGGACCCGAAGGAACATCTGGCACACCTGAAACAGGTACTCGACATCTTCGCCACCGAGGGCCTCACCATCAACTCTCCGAAATGTGTTCTCGCCCAACCCTCCGTCCGCTGCCTCGGCCACCAAGTTTCGTCCGACGGGATCAAGCCCCTACCGGACAAATTACACACCTCAACACCGACAAACGACACCACTTACCCCAAACGCTTTTACACTTCCACGCACATGTACTTGAAAGAGCCCGGCATGCATAAAACCTTTCAGCCCCTTTATGCCGGGCCCTTTCAAGTCATCCGCACAACGCCAACCACCGCGACCCTGCTAATGGACGGGAAACCCCACACCGTCCCTTTCGCCCGCTGCAAACCCGCCCCTGTTCTCCCTCAAACAACATCAGCTATCAGTCTCCCGCCGTCTGTTAGCCATGCAACATCGCTCTCCACCTCAACAGTCTCCCCCGTCGCCGTTTCCGGATTTCGATTCGGATCCGGAAATGGCGGCCATACTCCGGGACGTTTACGTCCCGGACCCGCTCTCCCCCCTACCCCCTTCGCCCGGACCAACTCCATCGCTTACATTTCTACCGCGAAGGATTTCCGGTTTACCTCCCCGGCCCCGGCGGTGGAAGTACCCCCAGTGGCGCATACTGCGCGAATTTCGCGCAGCGCAAGCCACCGGGGTACACCCTCCCTACATCCCGATCGACCCCCTCATGGCCCCCCTCCTCCACGAATTTCGCCTCACCCTCCTCATGCCACCCCCACCGCCCCTTCAAAATGTCAATTCCCCCGTCTTAAACGATCCCCCGCCCCCCAAATTTCAAACCCCTCTTGCTGCCCCACCATTTTCCATCTTCGACCCCCCAATTTTAAATTGCCCACCACCCACACCCCCACCCATCACTACCACAACACCCCCTCTTCCCCCTCCTCCGCCGGGGATATCCGCAATAGCTCCCGCCGGGACGACACGGTCCGGGCGGCGCAACAGACGACGGGAGCGTCCCTCTCCCCGCGTCCCGGCGGCCAAGTCCCCCGCCCCGCTCTGAGCAATCACGGCGGGGCCTTGAGATTTCGGGACAGTGCATGTGTTTCATTATCCCACACGCACTGTACCGAACCTCACAGCCCCGCCGTGGCCACCTCGTCGCAGCGGGCACCATCCACACCTTACCACACACTCCAATCTAACACTTCACTCCACCCACACACTCACTACACTTCACCACACACAACCCACACCCAGGGAACGGCGGATTTCACAACCCCGCTCCAATCTGTCTCCCCTACAACTGTGAATACAAATTGTAAATACCAATGTAAATACCAATGTAAATACCATGTAAATACCAATGTAACTAGCTTATAAATCTTTGTACATATCATCATCATCAGCCTCATCACCATTGTACATATTCCTCCAATAATTGTCCCTTCATCAATTTTGTCATTACTCATCACCATCGTTATCCTCATCACCATTGTACATATTCCTCCACTGCTTGTCCCATCATCAATTTTGTCATACTGTCATCCTACTTGCTACTTCTTATGTCTTACTACTTACTTACTACTTCCTTACTATGTACTCTATGTCACGCTATCTTTATATAAACCCTAGGATTAAGGCACCACCGGTCACACTTCTGCCTTCAGCAATTCAATTGTTTGCTTCAGCCTTCAGCTTCTGTCAACTTGCGCCTTCAGCTCCCCTCTTGTTTCCGCAGCCCTCAGCCCCTGTCACCTTGAGCCTTCAGCTATCTCAAACATTGGTTCGATCTGGGGGGACCTCTGTCGTGAGTCCCTCCCGGGAACACTCCACTAGCAACCTTAAAGCTCTCACCAATATTCGTATGTAAAACTTACCTTCCGCTAATAAACATCTGAGTGGGGAGACAGGCAACAGAATCCAGGGGACACAACCTGGAGCCCCACTACCAGCTCCCAACAGGGAGCTGGAGGGAGAGGCCTCCAAGTCCTATATAACCCTGGATCCTGGAGCTTTAGCTTCATTCGACACTTCCTCTAACCAGCTCTCTCTTCTCTCTCTCCTACCTTCCTCCTCCCAGATGCCTGGTGGAATCCGCCGCTCTGGGAATTTACCTCCTACCTTTTCCCCTTGTCTACATCGGTGGATATCCGCCGCCTAGACAAGCACCTTCCTTCACCTACATCGGTGGATCACCGCCGCCTAGGTGAATTTCCTTCCTCTCGTCTACATCGGTGGATCACCGCCGCCTAGACGAGATTCCTTCCACTCACCTACATCGGTGGATCACCGCCGCCTAGGTGAACTTCCTTCCTCTCACCTACATCGGTGGATTACCGCCGCCTAGGTGAAATTCCCTCGCTCTTCTCTACCTACTCATTCACGCCACCGTGATGATAAATTTAAATTCATCACAGCTCTTTTGGAGTTTGCTGATAGGCAGTGAAACTTGAACAAACGTTGAAGTATTTATTGATGGGAAACTTATTGCACAGTGGTAAATTATTACACAACGGTAAATTATTACACAACTGTAAATTATTACACAACGGTTCATTATACTATCTACAGAAGAGGCACCTATACAGGTAAATTATTACACAACGGTTTATTATTTACCTTATACGTCATAAACCACTACGAATGATTAATTATTGAATTATGAATCCCGCGTATTTGTAGGAAACTTTAATTCCGGGGCCGGTTCCAGTACTCGATTTAGGGCTTTTCCTGGAGGCAGCTCGAGGGTATTGACCAAAGAAAACGGTTATCTACGCAGAAGGGGCGTCTATACAGGTGAATAATCAACCGTTGTGTTATGATTTGCAGCGTTTTTACTTTGGAGGGCAGCGAGCTGGAGGTGGTTCAGAAATCTCAACTCTTTCTCAAAATAGGAGTTGTGTTTGTGTGTATAAGTGTTCGTTATCCTTCTGTGTATATGTTATATATATCCCACTGTGTGCGCTCCAACCCGCTGACGAAGCTCGCGGTTCGTCGAATCCAAGGGGGGTCCCTCAACATCAAAGGCAAACCCAAACGTATCCAGTAGACGCAGATTTTTCCCTTTTCCCTCCTGATTTTTTTTGTCTGCTCTCCTTTTAGTTACCCATTGCTCCCTATAAAGAACAGTTCTTTTTTCTCCTTTGTTAGAACCCCTCCACCTTTTGAAGGTTAACGAAAGCGTAAAGATTGAATCGCAGCAATTCGTATATAATATATTCAAGGCGATCCCTCTCTCAAAGGGACTCCTTTACTGTTCATCCGTTGTTTATGATATCCCAAGTGAGAAATCCGTTGGGAGTTCCATCACCGTCCATTAACAAAACTCACTGGTGCTGACGCTCCTCGTCATAGATTATTCCTCCTTATCTCATTCCACGCTGATAGGGCGAAGCGTTCTGAATAATTAATCACAAACCCTAATAAATCTGGCTGTCGCTCCGGCGATTCCAAAGAAACCTGTTTGGGTAAGTGTGAAGGAAATCATTAATCCGATCCCCATCAAAAGTCCGCTGTAAAACAGCGCTACCTTTATTTCTGGTTTCTTCATTTTTCATACCTACTTTTGATCATCAAGTCCAAAACGGCGGTCTGATTGAGTCCAGACGATGATGTTCCTCACATCATACAATACGCAAAGATCGTCAAACGTAAGCGAGTATCAAAGGCATCAAAAAGTAGGTGAGTGGACCCTTCCAGAAAAACAACCGTCAACCGCCAAAACGGTCTCAACGGCCGATTGCTTACGGGAGACGGGTCCCTATAAAATGAATGAATGAATGAATGAATGATTTCTCTACGGAAATGTCCCTATAAAACCAATTCCTCTGGCCCAGCTCTCCATTCGACCGATCTCGCTCTTACCCTCGACTTCTCTCTCGAACCTGTCTCCTAACACCTTAAAAGATCTCCTGATGTTGGTGAAAACCGCGGGGAGCATATCCCAAAAGATATCCTGCAGTTGGTGAAAACCGCTGGGAGCATATCCCAAAAGATCTCCTGCAGTTGGTGAAAACCGCGGGGAGCATATCCCAAAAGATATCCTGCAGTTGGTGAAAACCGCGCGGAGCATATCCCAAAAGATCTCCTGCAGTTGGTGAAAACCGCGGGGAGCATATCCCAAAAGATATCCTGCAGTTGGTGAAAACCGCGCGGAGCATATCCCAAAAGATCTCCTGCAGTTGGTGAAAACCGCGGGGAGCATATCCCAAAAGATATCCTGCAGTTGGTGAAAACCGCTGGGAGCATATCCCTAGATACCAAAAATAAACTGGCGCTCATTATGGTCATATCGCATTACTGGAGCTTTTAGTTTCTCAATTTCGGCGCTTGTCGCATGTTGCGGAGTCGCGACAGAAATCGTGAAGGAAATTGTACGTCCCTTCATATAAATGCAAGCGATGATCGGGTCTTATCTGCATAACAGTGAGTGCCCGGCTCCCCTCACTCGGCCCACGACTGAAGGGGAAACGAGGCTGAGGCTCTTAATTGATTTCCCTTGTGTGCCTGCCGGGACTCGGCCGGGGCTTCCGTTCCGGCCCCTCCGTCCGTTCCGTCAGACCGGACCGGTTCCGGACGGCGGGGAAGAGCGAGAGGAGGCCGGTCGAAAAGGGGAAAAAACAGATGGGGGAGAGAGAAAGAGAGTTTGAGGGAGGTTGACCGCAGGAAAGCGCGGAAGGCTCCTGTCAACCCGACACTGACAGAATCATTATTCTGCGCGGAAACCTCCGGCACTCCTGCCTAATTGCATTTTTTACCCCGAGGGATATGACACCCGACAGGCGCTTAAATTGTTTGCGAGCTCAATGAAAAATTCAAACTGAAAACGAGTCCGAACAGATGGGCGAGAAAAGAGCCGGCGGCCATGTTGCTGGGTTCATCTGGGATCCGAGGGGGAGTGAGGACTGGCTGAATTTTTGGTTTATTATTTTCAATAATGAACCTTTGTAACCGACCATAACAAAAAGCTTTAACCTACAAAATTGCATGGCTTACGTTTGCTCAAAATTTGAGTAAAATGAGTGAAATTAATGAAACAAGGGGAAACATTATAAAAACGTCAGCCAATTCCAGTAGGCAGTGTAGCTTCCTCACTTGAATCACATGAAGGTACAGAAAAGTTGGGTAAGTTCATTTTTATACGGGACCATCTGCGATCCAACCCACGTCTACCCTCAAAATTTCAGCTCTCTACGACTATTTTCCGCGTAGTTATAGAAGCGTTACAAGGAAACTGTCAACATATCATGTTCGCGCATGCGCAGACGAATGAACGTCATATACAATTATCAAACTGTTATTCCTGATCGACCCTCCAAATCTGAACTCATTTGAACGATATTTTTGAGGTAGTTGCGGGCGTTTCAAGTATTTCACGTTTGCGCAAGCGCAGACGGGACGATTTTCATGATTTTGAAGTGGGACCATCTCGATCAAACCCGCGTGTACCCTCAAAATTGCAGCTCTCTACGACTATTTTTCGCGTAGTTGGAAGCGTTACAAGGAAATGGTCAGCATTTTATGTTCGCGCATGCGCAGATGAAAGTTACATTACGACTCCAATGAAATTCGTTTGAAACTGTCAAAGTATTATTCCTGATCGACCCTCCAAGTTTGAACTCATTTCAACGATATTTAGGGTTGTTGTGGGCGTTTCAAGTATTTCACGTTTGCGTATGCGCAAACAAAATTTACACTACGCTGTCAATGATTTTTGTACGGGACAATCTGTGACCAAACCCCCACCTACCTTCCAAATTTCAGCCCATTTCGATAATTATTTCGGGTAGTTATGGGAGTAACAAGGAATTACCACAGACAGACACGGAACCAAAAACGTTCCCCGATGTCTGAAACCCCCAAAATGGTAGTGGAAATTTTCATATTGGAGGACATACATTTTTTTTTACTCGTTCATTTAACATGTTTTATTTGGATGATAATTATCAACATTACAACGATGGTATTGTAATAGGAAAAATACTTCACCACTAGTCATTTCATCACCCTTTGAGGATCGTGCCGTTGAATCCATCCAGCAGCACTGGCAACCGTGGTCCGAGATCCGACCCCGGACAATGGGGAGGGCGGCAGGTCTTCAGTTGACTTGCCGCCCAGTTGATGGAGGGAGGAGGTTTGGCCTCTTCTGGCTGTGCCGTCAGGCGGCTTCTCTCCTCCCCATTGTAGGTTCGAGTTCAGCTCCGGGCCCCACGGCGCCCCCATGGTCGGCCGGCCACACGCTGCGCAGCCGTTCTCCTGAATGTAGACCATATACACGCTCCTCCTGTTAGGACTCGCGTGGTCATCCATTCAAGTATGAACTCTGGGTAGCCCACCCTTTTCAAGTCCGCTGCTGACCCACCATGCCACACACCGCGCCAGGTGATGGTTGCGCCAATCACCTTTATCTGGCCAGGCGGGATGTCTGCCAATCCTGCTGCTGCTTGTAGTAGCTCATCCACCTGGTACTTACGGATCTTGGCAGTATTGACGTCAGCGAGGGATCGGGAGCCAGAGACCACAGAGACGTCAATGATGAAGGCCCCTCTCGGTGTCACCACCAAGAGATCTGGCCGATAACTCCGCTCCACCAGGTTGAAGTGGGGCTCAAGCCACACCGGCCATCCTTTGCGTTGTGCATAAACATGCAACAAGTCCAGGGCAGCATTATGACGGGCGCACCTAGGTCGCACCATGAAGGGGCAGACCTGGAGGACATGAGCAGCCGTTTCATTTATGTTGAGACAACCCATTCGACAGTGATGGGTAGTTCCGGTACGCTGACCCCTTGAGCGCCTCATCCTGGTGGGCAGAGAACCAGAGTGAACCTTCACCAGACCTAGGGATTTCCAGCCGTGTATTCTTGCTGACGGGTTCCTGATCCATGCAGTGCTGGCTCTGGTGTCCCGTGATCTCACCAGTTCTGCTCCATCAGTGGTGCTATGCAGCCGCTGTGCTCTGGCAATCCGACGGTCGAGTCGTGTTGACCATTGTTGTTGCTCACTAGTGTCCTCAAAGAGCTGCATGCGGACATTGCCTAGCCTGTTAGATCTTATTGCAGGTATCTGGGTGAGCAGCTCCATCACGCCCAGGCCCCCATCACCTACCGGTCCGTGGATATACGCATTAGCAGAGTCGAATGGTAGTCTCAGCCATTTTCTGATGTGGCCTCTGATTGCCACATCCATTTGCTTCAGGGTACCCAGCATTGTATTCCCCAGTACCAGTTGATGCGTCATTGATGGAATTCCGTGATCCCGCAAGATCACCAGCTTTTGTAGAGGCTTGAGGGGGGCTCTGTCAATTCTTTCAAGCATGGACGCTACTTTGCTAGCTGTATTGCGACATACGCCCTGGGCTCCAAATGGGACCCCCAGATATGTCCATCGAACATTATGAGGAGAAGCTCTTAGGTATTCACCATCAACGTCAATGGCTAAACCTTCCATTGGCACCACTAGTCGGCCACCTCTTGGCACCAGGGGAAGGTACAGCGATTTTCTGATATTGAGGTTTAGTCCCACCTGTTCCAAGGCACCATTGAGTGCTGTTACCTGGGCCTGTATTCCTGCCCTCGATGTAGCAATCAATACAACATCATCAGCAAACGCAAGCGAGGACCAACGCCGACCTGCGTGGAAGTATCCCACTCTGGAGGATAGGGCTAACAGGACATGATCCATGACCACATTGAATAGGGTGGATGACAGGGGGTCACCCTGCCTAATGCCCCTCGCGTTCCTCAGCCACGGACCTGCCCCAATTCTTGTTGATCCATTTTGGTAGGCTGCTTCAATGTATTCCACCAATTGCTTGGGCCATTGCCTGGCTCTTATTATGTTCATGATGGCAAAATGAGAGACTCTATCAAAAGCCTTTTCAACATCAAGAACTGCCAGATGTAGCTCCCTTCTCTTGCGGTTGGCTTCCACTAATATTGTATTACACGCTACCACATTCATTGCCAGCCCGTCAACGCCCCTGCGGAGTCCTCTTTGTTGCTCTACGTGAGTAACGGAGGACTCCAATCGTTTTCCTAGGATCTTATGGAATTGGCGTACAACTAATATACATTTTTTTTTACTCGTTCACGAACCCAAGGCTTCCCTACCTTCGGTAGTGAGGAGGCAAAATTTTGTGAATGACTACAAAAAACGTTAAGGGGCAAAAGGTGTTCAGATTTGTGGGCAAACGTGTAACAGTTCCTAATGCATGAGCACGCAGGACTGTTACTCCTGAACGGTGCCACCAGTCCCAGTGATAAGAAGGAGGACGATCAATCCGTTTCCTGCCTTCAACAAGGTGGGTATTTTTATTTATATCACTCGATATTTAAATCATTTCATCCTTTTAACAATTCTGGGTTGTCTGAAAGGTCATCCCTAGAAATTTTCACCCTTCGAGAAATATATAAATCCACCGCTCACACCCCCTTGGGTAAATTCCGCTTTCCTTTATTCTGTCCCCTAAAATAAATTTCTTGGGCCTTTATTTATTGATTACCCAATCAAACGTATCGAGTCAGAGCAGAATCATATTCTACTTAGTATCTTCTCTTCTCCTATAATAGCACCTAATTTTATAGAAATTAGGAAAAAAATTAGGAATTAGGAAATTAGGATTTATGGAAATTAGAAACTTTTTATAGAAATTATTTTATTAGGGCAATTTAGGAGGAGAGTGACCCAATCAGAGAAGAGTCGAGGTACAAAATAATATTACCTACCCGCTGTTCAAACGTGGGAAAGGTTTGGTTGGTAGTTGAAGTCTGCACGTGACTCCGAAAATTCGCTCAAAAAGCTGTGCCGCGTGACAGGAGGTTTCGAAGGAGGGTGAGGATGGACTGAATTTTCCACTTTCTCACGTTGGTGGTTCCGTTTGGTCGTATGCTGATGGAAGAAAGGTCCCTAAAGGGCGGCCGTGTGTAATCACCCTTAGAGCGGGAACGGCACCCAAAAGGGCGATTTGGCGATTACCCACTCGCCGTACGATGTATCAGTTAACTCTCATTGTGCGAGGTTCCGAGGGTCCTTGGGGGTGTGAGATTGGTTGCCGCAGCTTCCTTCTTGACAGTTCAAGATATCATGAGCCAAATTGGTAGGACATGGGGATTGGTGGGGATTGGTGGGTGGGGGATTTGGTGGGAATGGTGGGTGATTTATATGAAGAATTTTTCTAATTTTTTGTGTATTCTATTTCGCTAAATAAACCAATTCTAAATTCTACATTCTAAATTCTAGATGTAGTTGAAAACGCGGCACGGTGGAGAAATCGCTGCAAATTATTGCACGAGATGAGATGACCGAACATGAAGTCGATTTTGACCAAAGAGTGGAAAATTAGGTTCTACCAAATTTTCACCTCCCAAAATTGATTTTTCGTGAGTCAAAAACCTGGGAAATCGTCTGAAATCACCATCAGTTTGTATAATAACACCAGAATAAGTTTCAACACGTGGATCAAGACGATTAAATGGCACTACCAATGATCAAAGATAATCTGCAAAAAAAGAGCCTACGGTGGTGGCACCAGTTTCAGACACTATAAGCGGAGATTCTCAGGTTTCTGTATACTGTGTGAGGCGTGATTTCATCAAACATTTATGAGGGGGCATAATCAAGTGCCCCAACTTCCTGACAACTCACCCAGACTTGGAAACCCAAGGATTTTTTTTTGTTTTTGTGGATATGTTTTTTTCAAAACCATGTTTCTGCACCAGTGCCAGACATGGAGAAATTTGGATGGCACTAGTATCAGACGGCCTCCACGTCCAGAAACAGACACTTCAATCAAACGCCAAAAAAACTCTTTAATTAAAGTAAATTTTAATTTGACTAGCATAAATTCCAAAGTAGAGGTAACTTCAATTATTTCTAAAAACTGTCTTTTCATTCAAACGCCCTCGAGAAAAATGTGTGTAAATTTCAAGTAGGAATGAACTCACCGTACAAAAATAGAATAAGCATCAATATCACATACATTTCAATGTGGTGGTAACACGAATAAAACATCATCGATTTTTTTAAAGTGAGTGTGACATCATAGAAATTGAGTCAAGTCGTGGGTTTCTCGAGGCAAGTCACCAGTCTACTTCAACTGGTTGGAGAAACTGGTATTGCGTGGTTTTTCTTCCAAATTTTAAAGGGCATGGTAGATAAGTTACAATGTTGGTTTTGGATAGAACCATCAGGTCGACTAAACCCCCGTTTTTCACAAAAATCGTTCTTTCTGTTGCAAGGATTGAGTGGGACAGTAATCTCCTCATGTTCGGTTACCATTTCCTT
Organism: Leptopterna dolabrata; assembly: GCA_954871275.1. NCBI lineage: Eukaryota > Metazoa > Arthropoda > Insecta > Hemiptera > Miridae > Leptopterna > Leptopterna dolabrata. The sequence goes on from OX940983.1 coordinate 3,859,985, forward strand.
GATTTTGAACAGCGTCTTTTATGTATTTTTCTTTGTGTGCCTGCAAGCTGTGAAGAAAGTGGACCATGAGGCCTTAGATAACGGGCCAACAGGCAAAACTATCACGCCTAAATTCATGAATACAAAGAAAAACGGAGTTATTGAAAAATAGTATATTTTTCCACTAATACACGAAAAACGCAAAAAACACTGTTATACCGGTTTCGGTGATCAAACCATCCATTGTGTGTTACTGACGATGGTTTGATCACCGAAACCGGTATAATAGTGTTTTTTGCGTTTTTCGTGTATTAGTGGAAATAGACTATTTTTCAATAACTCCGTTTTTCTTTGAAGTGGGTTTCCACGATTTCGTCGCGAGTGATTTAGTTCGTTTCATGAGTACAGTTATAACTTAAATCACTCGCGGCGGAATAGTGGAAATCCATAGCAAAAAACTACAGGATAAAAATAAAATAGTCTATTTCCACGTATAATAGCAAAAACTGTAGACCGGTTTCGGTTGTTACACCATCGTCAGTACACTATAGAATTACAACCGAAACCGGTCTACAGTTTTTGCTATTATACGTGGAAATAGACTATTTTATTTTTATTCTGTAGTTTTTTGTCATGAATACAGTCCCCATTTTGCAAAAAATCATTGAATAAAACCAAAGACGAGTATCAGACATCGTTCAGTACCAGTATCAGACACCCCATGTCTGATTCTGAACACCGGCCCCTTTTGGGAACCCAGTATCAGACACCCTCGGAAATCGGTCGTAATATTGTCATTCCGAACAAAATTTCTTAGTCTACCAATACAGAACACTAATATGGATGATAGAACCAAAAACAGGTAAATGGGAAGGGGAAAATATGGGCAAATATACCATGAGAAAGTTGCTCCCTTCATAGCCGCGTTGTCACCTAACCTCGCCAACAGGGAACTGATCTGGTAGCGTCTTAGGATAACCGTCACCAATCCTGGACTAACCTTCTCTGAGTTCGTAATTTCACTACAATCCACTGGATAGATCTGCCTGCGCCAAATGCCCCTTGGAAAAGGCCTCAAAACCGTATAGAACTCTCATTATCTGGCTTTGAACTTGAAAGTGTCTGATACTGGGTCAGTGTCTGAAACTGGTGCCACCACCCTACCTAATTCGTGTTTTGGGGGCCAAAATTGGTGGAAACCGTCAGAAATAGCTATTTCAATTATTTCACGCGAAAGAAACAATAAATGAACAGCCGAAATTTCTGTAGGTATGTCCAGTAGAATAATAAACCCATGTGACAAGGACTTTGCAGCGTTTTCCCTCCACATCAGCAATTTACCTTCAGAAGTTCATAATGAATTTTGCCATTTCACATACCTACTGGTTGTTGTGAAACTAATTCCTGGGCCGGCTCCATTACCCGATTTAGGGCTTTCCTGAGGGGCCTCTGCAGAATCTATTCAGGATCTATACAGGTAAATAATACACCGTTGTGTAATAATTTGCAGCTTTTTTGTGCACACTGCAGAAATGATGCGAAAACTAGGGCTCCTTGCATTGCTATAATACAACCGGTGTCTTAACCACGAGGAAGTCACACTGTTCACTCTTCTATACCTTTATCGTGCCCTTGTGGAAGGGGAAACTATGCTGTACGAGCCGTTGGTTTCACACTCCTTCTCTCATGACAAAGTGCAGAGCTCCAAGTTTCTCTCCTTAACAGTAGCCTTTGGTTGTTTACATCATCCCGCTCCATTTAATATCAAACCTTCTGCCTCCACCTTTCAACTGCCTCTCCAACACTCCTTCTCATAAAGTCATACGCATCCTCTACCAGCACGTTTCTGACTCTAAACGATTTCTACTTTCTTTTCAAACCCTCCAACTTTTATTTTGCATTCAACAGAAATCAACGGGATGAGTGTTCCCCTTCGGAATCCCTTTGAAGGGAGTGGTTTTTTTCTCTCTTCCCTTTTCATTTTTTTCCCGCACCACTCCGGCTTTTGCTCCTTTGACGGGTCCAATTATATCGTTTCAGTCGAAGGGATTTCACATTCTTCCTTCTCATCGTTAGGTGGGTACCTAAGAACTGCGATAATGGTGTTGCATTCACTTTATAAAACGCTATCAGCTCCCCCCGGGAAGGGCTCATGGTTGCCCTCCTTTCACAAAAATGAACACCAGACATACCTTAACTACTTAAGGTGAATGTAGTCAATACATATAAAACACTGCAAATTATTACACAAAGGTTTATTATTTACCTGTACGGATGCCCCTTCTGCGTAGATCACTGTTTTCTGTGGTCAGTACCCTCGAGCTCCCCCCAGGAAAGCCCTAAATCGAGTACTGGAGCCGGCCCCGAAACAAAAGTTTAATACAAATGCAAGGGATTCAATAATTCAACCAATAATTATTTGTAGTTATTCACGAAGCACAAGAAAAATAATAAACCGTTGTGTAATAATTTATCTGTATAGGTGCCCCTTCTTCGTAGATAGTAATATGAACCGTTGTTTAATAATTTGCCCATCAATAATACTTCAACGGTTGTTCAAGTTGCAAAAGTACCTATCAACAAAATCCAGCCCCTTCTTGGTAGATGAACCGCTGTGTAATAATTCACCGTTCTGTAATAATTTACCGTTGTGTAATAATTTACTCATCAATAGTACTTCAAAGTTTGTTCAAGTTTCACAAGTACCTACCTACAAAATCCAATAGTCCATCACTTATCAAATGAGGTAGTATCGCAGAACAACCAGCTCGACTTCATACAGCCATCCTTGATTATAATCAGGTGCTCCCTAGTGATGATATCCGGGCCGGATTTATACCGTTTGATTCACGATCGTGTTGACGGAAGCTTTTTGTTGCAAACGAACGGTTGGACGTACAATGCTCCGGGTGGTCTCAAAAAATTCTTTAGTTCAAGATCAATTTAAAAACGTAAAAAAACCCGTACCCTTCTATTGAAAGTTTTCGAGATACGGCGTTCTGAAAATTTCAACCCTTATTTTTAACCCCTTAGAGATGAGTGACAGTAACGCCGAGCTTTGAGGACCAACTAGACCCCGAACGAGACCTATAAACCAAATTTCATCAATTTTGGTTCACGGTAACTAAGAAAACTGCTACGGCGTACGGCGGACAGACAGAAATGTTTTTATTGCATTTTCGGATTATACATACCTTGAAACGTAATCCATCAAGTTTTGATGGGGGGTTAAATTTTTTTTCCATGTCGATTCCAAAGGTTCATTATTGAAAATAATGAACCAATATGAATACCAACTATACAAAGTATGTATTTTTGCTGTCATCGGCAGGGTAGCGTACTCGAAGACCAAAAAATTCGGGACAAATAATGACCATAAACGATGAAATACGAACCTTAACGAATTCGACATAATAATCTGTACTAAACCGAAGGCTGTTTCGTACAAACCAATGCTATACAAGTCCAATTCGAGGTAAATCTCTCATTTTACTCGTAATTATAAAGGTTCCATAACAGCTATAAAAATTGATGTAATTAGAGTGGAAAGCTGCGTCCTGGCGCAGGGGCCACCCTGCAAGACCTGTGATCCTATAACCGCACGACACAAAACCCGCAACACTGCGAATTTTTCGAAAACATTTACGAAATTTTCGTAAATTTTGTTATTAACTTCCTGCATTTTCGAAAAAATGAACAAAAATATCGTTCATTTATCGAAAACTTATAATTTACGTTTTCCAAAAATTTACGGAATTTTTGAAAAACTTATGAAATTTTCAAGCATTTTTGTCATTACCTTCGAAAAGTTTTAAAAAAGTTTCAAACAATTTTACGAAAATTTCGCTGCTTTTTTCCCCAAAAATTGTTGAAGGTAACGAAATTTTCGAAAATTTTTTGAATATTTTCGAAGGTAATGACAAGAACTTTTGCAAATGTCGTAAATTGTTGAATATATCATAAATTTTTCAAAAATCTCTGTACGAATAGCTGTCGTGAATTTATTCTAGTGTATGGAATAGGCATATTCTTTTAATGGCCTGAATTATTACCTACAGGTCGTTATTAGTAGGTAGGTGCGTAAACACTGAAATTGTATAATATTTACTCTCTCATGATAGTATCGTTACTTTCTATGTTTGCCTTTATTGTATTTTATTACTTCATCAATTCATTTTTTGACTTTTTTTTTTTCAGGTTGTGCGTTTGTCAAGTTCAGTTCGCACCTAGAAGCACAAGCAGCGATTAACAGCTTACACGGAAGTCAGACTATGCCTGTAAGTTGCTATTACAATTACGATTCAATATTATTTTCAACATTTTGATGTCGACCAGGTTTGTAAATAACAGATCTCGTCCCGGGCTCCGTATTTTTCAATACACATAATTAATCAATGAATGAGTAATTGGCGTAATAATTGACGTTATTATATAAAAGTATATAATAATTGGATAGAAATCAAAATTATATAACAATAATTTTATGAATTTTGGCAGTTACAGTAGATTTTTATATCGCTCATTCCAAGTACTGGTACCTGTGCGAGTGTGCGTATTACCGAAAATTCATTTCTCTCTCGTTTATCAATTTCTGTAGTTACCAACCATTAAACCTGTTCCGACGCAAGAAGTGGTAAAATTCACCGTTCATACGTCATTAACCTCCAGGACAACAGTAGAATGGCAAAGGGAGGGGTGGGGGTGTTGAACTCTGAACTTATATTCCCTCCTAAATATTCGTATATTTAAATTCTTTTAAAGTCAATAAAAATTGGGGATATTGGTATTTTATGTCATTTGGAGAATAATTTATCTCTGGTTTCCTCTACCTGTCTGCATGTTTGTGCCCTCATCACGGCCGAACGGCTCAACTGTATTTAAGTAGGGTTTGAGAATTCTTCAAGGATAATTCGACTTGAATCTGCAGCCATCGGAATTCCAAAAATTAAAATAAAACTTTCGGAATCTTAAATTATACGGTCAATGTGAGAAGGGAATGCACTTTTGGAGGAAATGTTTCCAGGACATGGCCTGCCCTGTCTACCGATCGCCGCGACGAAGGAATCAATAATCGATAAAAATCGGCCAAAACTGCTAAAAAACAATTTATAAAAATACATAATGATGTGAATTTTTCAGAAGTGGTATGAAATACATTATACTCCTTCACATGTGTCCTACTTTCATTGTCTACAATTAGCTATCTTTTGTCTCGTCAAAATCATCGTTGAAAGTGAACCCTCATCATCCCCAGCATCTTGGTGAAGCTGATCCCCTTTTCCCTCCCATTGATCATCACCAGAGCCCTTCAAATGCCATATTGCCATGGCGCCATACAAAAATGCCATATTCTGCAGATTTTTTTGTAAAATGCCATATGCGGCCGATTTTGGGAAAATGCCATGTTTGTGCCATGTTTTGCCTTTTTCTCGCCAAACTGCTTCAAAAAAATTAAGAAAAAACAATTTGAAGTGAAAATTTCTGAATGACATGAGGTTTCTCGAACCCTGAGGCCATTAGTGTAGACTGTAGAGGGATTACTAATGCCTCTAACCCTTTTGGAATGGGGTGCTTCCACGGGTCGCCACTCTGTCTGGTGAGGAAGCCACTCTGAAGGAAGGCTGGGAACCTGCTGATGTCCTCTCTATGAAATACGCCCCGGCAACATCAGCTGATGTGGAGAGGACTTTCTCAAAAATGAAATACCTTCTGAGTGATCGACGGCTGGGATTTTCAATGGAAAGCGTTGCACATGCACTTGCGGGTGGGAATAGGCCCTTGGGCCCCCCCACTCGCGTCACCCCGTGGCACTTTTTACCCCCCACGGTTGACCACCCATATAATAATAATAATAATAATAAATTATTTGTATAAAGCTTTGCAAATAAAATAAATTATTTAGCAACATCGTCTCGGAATAGCTGGGGTGGTCGGAGAGGGTTGAAAAATAAGTGCCATATTGAGAGAAATAAGTGCCATATTTGGGCCAAAATAAATGCCATATTGCCATATTTTTTAGGGCCCTATTTCACAGAAATTAATGCCATATTGTGAAGGGCTCTGATCATCACACCTGTGCTCTTTTTTGTCGGTTGGGGGGGGGGGGGGGGTATAAATCCGTCCCAGATATCATCGCTAGGGAGCACCTGATTATAATCAAGGACGGCTGTATGAAGTCGAGTTGGTTGTTCTGCGATATTATTTCATTTGAAAAATGATGAATTTATTGGATTTTGTTTATAGGTACTTTTGCAACTTGAACAGACGCTGTGCTTCATGAATGACAACAAATAATTAATTATTGAATTTATTGAATCCCGCGCATATTTATGAAACTGTAATTCCCGGGCCGGCTCCAGTACTCGATTTAGGGCTTTCTTGCTGGGGGGGGGGGGGGGGCTCAAAGGTAGGTACTGACCAGAGAAAACAGTGATCTATGTACGCAGAAGAGGGATCTATACAAGTAAATAATAAACCGTAGTGTAATAATTTGCAGCGTTTTTATTCCATTTTCGGATTCCACATAGCTTGAAACGGAAACCAGCAAAATTTGTTTGGTGTATGGGGGGGGGGGGGGGGGGGGTTAAAAATGGTTTTTCCTTACATACTCGTTTCCAAGGGTTCACTACTGAAAATAATAAACACTAATAATTACCTACTGCTTAAATTCTTGAATCAACCGCATATTCCTGAAACTTAAATTTTGTCCAGCCGCGCTCCAGAAAACAGTGCTCTTACGCAGAAGGGGCAGCCTACAAAATAATACGGGTATAATAGTATACCGTTGTATAATAATTTGCAACGTTTGTATTCCATTTTCGGATTTCCCCATACCTTGAAACGAAAACCATCAAGTTTTGATTGTTTGGGGGGGGGGGGGGGTTAATTTTTTTGTTTTCTTACATGGTCGATTCCAAAGTTTCATTATTGAAAATAATAAACCAAAATAATTACCTACTGCTAGAACTCTTGAATCCACGGCATATTCATGAAACTGTCATTTTGTCCAGCTGCGCTCCAGTACCCGATTTAGGTAAATCTACAAATAATATGGG